>VWZK01020879.1:7148-55956 GCA_013396935.1 Baryphthengus martii | reverse complement strand
GGGTCACCTGTCCTGTCTACACCTCCCTGCAACTGCAGCCTTTTACTTTTTGCACCCTGAAATGGTACACAGGATTTAGCAGTGACCTTGGTCTGCACACCTATCTTTGGTAGTAACTCTAAACATCGAGCAGTATCGCTGCTGGGAGCAGACACTGTGTGCAAAAATATGTTGTCAACTTCAGAAAGTGCATTTAATTAGAAGAGACTGAGCTGAAATGTAAAATCACTGACCAGAATTAGTTCTGTTCTAATTCAAACCAGGACGTCTTTCTGTGGAAAATTATGACAGGAAAAAAAAAAAAAATCTGGAAAATGTGTTCCTGTTTATTTTGTTAATTTTACTGTTTTGCGAGGTTGGTAGTCTCCTTATCACACCAATCAATTTTTGATTCTACTTGGCAATTTTTTTGAACACTGTCTTATTTTTGACCCAATATATACCTTATGTTGGATATTGTCCTTTTATACAGATTTTCAGTTGAAAATGTGTGGTTTTGCTTCATTTCTATCAACAGTTATCTTCGGTAAGCTTACTGAAAAGCAGCTTAGATTTTAGTATGTTGCAATGTAGAGCAACTTCTGCAAGTGTGAATGAAAGGTAAAATTCTGTCGTCTTGGCAGGTTGTCAGTTTTTGCAGACTGTGTCATGTGTGGTACAGAAGTAGGAAAGCTGGCTTACTTCAGAACAGGTATTGTGTAGAAACAAATGAATAACAATATATTTGATCCCTGTGCCAGCACAGTTTACAGACTTGCAAGGTTTTCAGTAGCTTTTCTAAAGACAATAGCTTTAAATTGTGTGTAAATTTTGTAGTGATTTATCTAAATTTTAGCAATTTTTCTTTGCTTACATGTAACAAAATGTAATTTCTTTCAAATGTTTACTAGCCAGGTGGTGTTAATGTGTCCATTTTCCCTCCTAACACATTTCAAGAGAGTTACACTGGAGATACCAACCAACATGAAAACAACTTAACATCTCGTAAAATAAACCCTGTAAGTCAGGGGGAGGCGGAAGAATTCTGAACTGTCTCATTTTCCTCTTTTGCCATATTCCACAGCATTTCCATCATTGCTGTCATCTGTCAAAAAAAGATCTTTGTGAGGAAGTGCTGTGAGAAAATTCTCCAACAGTGCATTTGTTCGTGTGAGCAAGTGGTAGGAAACAGAGAGAGGGGATGGTGAAATACTGCCATCATCAGCTGACTGAGGAATGCTAAAGAAAAAGCATGAGCAGCTTTCCTTTTGGCAACCAAAAAGGGGCAGGAACATGTTTTTCCTTCCTGGGTGCAACCAGCCAGGAACTGGCATACCGGAGGTACAGATAGTCTTTCTTCCATTCAGCACACTTATCAGCACCATTGGAGACCCTCCTTATGCACAGGAACAGTCCTCACATTCTGAGTGATCTTTAACTTGCTATGACATAGGAGGAAAATAATATGCCCCTGTGTGAAGGGAGTGGGGAGGATTGTAAAATAAGGGCTTTTCTGAAAACATTTTTCCTTATTCTGTGACATTTGCCACTTGCAGCATTTGTCCAATATAGAAAAGGCAGGTTTGAGATGGTGAATTTGCTGTGTGAATTGCTAACTCTGTAAAAATTAGGATTTTTTTTTTTTTAATCTAAATTTTAATCTCTGAATATTTTAAAGTTTCTAGGAGTTACGTGACACAACATGGCCTTTCTGTCCATCACTAAATTTCAAATGAAGACTTTTACAGACATTCTATGCACCTTTTTGTTTAAGAGAATGAATCTTTTCTTTAATTATGGAGCATGCATGTTTCCATTTTCTGGACTGTATTTTTGTGCATGTGAATATGCAGGAGAAGCACAGAAGTTAAAAAAACCTGCTATTATTTGGTCAATTGTAAATTCTGATAGCACATTGAATACTCAGATCACTTTTCTGCTTCATGATTACATTATTGAGACTGTTTCATTCATGGTTTTATTTGCACCTTTTATTTAAAGTCCATGTCAGTATCACTGAGTTCTTCTGACAAATAAGCCAATGTCATTTGCAAGAGGCAGGATTGCTATACCAAGGAATGGCAATTTTTTGCAAGGCTGGGAAGAATAGAAGTATATGTCTATTTACTTCTGTGACTACATGTCATCCAACTTTCTGTTCTAAAATTCTTTTCCACAGATTCTGTCTTAACAAGTAAGTGTCCTAAGATTTCAGATTGTTCTTCCTGAAAATTCATAGTCCCACACTTTGTCCCTTAGCTGGTGAGATACACAAAACCCAATCTGTACAGATGATAGTCAATATGGAAGAGGTTTTTTTCACATGAGTAGTGTGTTGACTTTAGCAGCTTTGCTGACAGACTGGTCTGTACTATATGGTTATCTGCTGCTTGTAGAAAGAGGGATTGTTAAACCTTTTATTAAAAACTAAACCAATATACTTTGTTCAAAGATAAGCAGTGTGTGTTAACTGCTTAGCTAACAGCCATAGCATTCATGAGTTGTACTACAGTGGAGTGACAACATTGCTTCTGCTTCATACATTATATTTATTGCTTCTGTAGGTCCTTGGAATAAAATGTTGCAACTTTTCCCCTCTTTTGGTTCTTAAATTCTACGTGTTCTCCCACTGTGCTCCGAGCTATCAATGGATTTTGAGTGGTATTAAATCCTAGCTTCCTAAGATTTTAAAATTTTATTTAGAATCTATTGTAGTAAATTAAGCAGGAATCATGTGTTCCTAAGTATTCTGAGGATTTATAAAAATTTTGTTTTGCTAGGTGATTTTTTTAACTTGGTCAAAAATGAGGGATAAAATTTCTGATTAAAATAAAATTAGAGATTGGTTGACTAAAAGCAATATTTAGCTAATACAGTAATTGAAGGATACATTGATTCATTTTTTAACTTTGCTGGAAGGAGAACACATAGTCTTAAGAATTCATCTTATTGGTTGATAACTGAGTCTTTTGGCTTGTACGTAAGAGATGAACTGACAGACTTCCATAAATGATCATATTAATTCACTGTCAGTGGTTTAGAGCAGATTAATTTGTTTCCGGCGTGCTCAGTCCATAATCGGTAAGTACCAGTGTGCCTTTTTTCCTTTGCCTGCTCTGAAAGGTTTGACATTTTGATGGTGTTCTCTAAAAAGGCTGGTAAACAAAATTACTCATTTACTATTTTGACTTGCACAATCAAATGTAGCTGAATAAAAAACACTGATTAAAAGTAAAAACCTATTTAAGAAACTTATGTGTAATTCCATCTACTCTCAGCTTCTCAGCTTCTTGATACTTGTTACATGTTTTGGAACATATGGTTCTATGTAGATGCTTGTGTTAGTCTGTTTTCAAGCCCTTACGTTGCATGAGCTTCCTCTTGATAGTTACATTACAGCTGTACAAAGAAACCTGCTTTTTAATGAGTAAAGGAATATTAAAATACATGCACTCAATACCTTTTTATTTTGCTTCCGTTTTTACTGGTGAAGATGGAAGCGTTGTATGACAACTACATGACAAGTTCAAAAATGTTAAAAAAATGTTGGGAAGATCTCTAGTACAGACTGAAAGTGTTCTTTATATCGATACTCTCTGTGTTCAGAAAGTAATTACTAGTGCAAATAATTTGCCTTCTCTACATCAGGAAAAAAAAAAAATCTAATTTGCAGAGATGCGCTCTTTCTTCCCAAAAGGCAGTTAATGTCTAAATTGCTTTCAAAGCGTGTTACTTATAGTATTGTCTAAGCTCTCGACTATAAACATTGTATTTTTGTTGCATTCATTTGCATATACAAAGTGAGTTTTATTTCAGTCTATTAGTGTGGCACAAAGGCAGGATATATCAGAAGAAAACCCATTAAGTATTTGACTTCAAGTGAGATAATTCTTACTTTTTGCAGGAAATTCAGTGAAACTACATGACAAAAATAATAGCAAGGACTACCTGTGTGTTGTAGGTTTTCTCCCAGTGGTGACATAATTTCGTGGAATCCCAATACAAACTGTCAAAACTGCTTTTCTGTTTTGAGTTCTGAAAAAAAAGCATTTTTAACAAAAAATATTTCTGTAGTTATATTATTTCTTCCCTTCTGTGAATTTAGTTTTGTCGATAATTTTGTTTTCTTGATTTGTGTATTAATTGCTCACGCCTCATTTAAATGGCATCATTTAGGTCTGTGTGCAGAAGACAACTAATCCAATGTACTGTCTGTTAGTTTCCTTGACCACAAAATCACAGTAAAATACTGCTGTTAGTCAAGGAATTGAGGTGAAGGCTCTACAGGTCTGATTGGTCTACAGAGGCAAAATGTGGAAAATGGAAGAAAAATATGCTATGGTTATCACTTGTATCCTGAGTAATGATATGGCGGTAGGGAGTAAATTAATTTGCTAAAAAGTGGTTTAGGCTGTATGTTAAAGTAGGCTTATTCCATGTGTCTGAGGTAGATGACTGGTGAGAACAACAAAACAGGCAGGAAAAAAATGGAGTAGGCTTGTTTTGTAGTCCTATTTGAATGGAAATACTCCAGGTTAAGCAGTATGCAGAAAAAGTGGGGGAAAATACGTGGTTAGATTTTTTTTCCCTAATGGAAAATATTAAGTAGATACTAAGGTGCATTCTATGACCTGAAGATGCAGGCTTGGTATTTACCATTTATCTAGTAAAAAAAAGTATTGTAGGTTGCTTATGTTTGTTTTTATATTCTCTGGATACCAGGTCTTTTTATTCCTTGGCAGAGGAAAGACATGTGCTTTGCTTGATTACTTACTGGTCTAATTATGTGTATTTCTCTGTTTTATTTCCTGTGACCAGACCTTTAGGGAAGGCAAATTGAGTATTTTATATTTATACTTTGAACAATTTGATAAAAATCTGAATTAGTAATTTTAATTCTTTAATAATAAAAAAAATGCAGTATTTTTTTCTACACTTCTGAATATTACTGGCAGTAGTCATGTTAAGTCTGTACATCTCAGAACACTGTCACCTTTGCAGCGTGTTGATTTCTTTCCCAATAAAAACTCAAGAGTACTGTTTTTTAATTTGATGTCATGTCAATCTCCAGTGTTAGAATTTGTCAGATTGTGTTGACTAGACAACAGATTGTGTGTAGGTACTAATTTGATTTATACCAAAAGGGCACTAAGATCCTGACCCTTGCCAGTAATTAATCGAGGATGCTGTGCTGTGCAGGGATGATCTGTCTTAAGTTATGAATTGTTCTAATGAACTGTAATCACACCAGTTACTGTTTTTTGGAAGTTTGGATGACTGCTTTACAATTACGTGCTATACAAATATCTGTGCAGTAATAGGCATGTTTTCTTAAGTATACTTACCCTTAACAAATAATAAATACAGACCAAGACAGGAGTTTACTTGAAACGGAAAAAAAATGGGCTGTTTTCATAATTTCTAACACTTTTTTAACAATGTTATAACACTAGAATTTCTAAAAGCATTTGGAAAAACTTAGATTTTGGCATTCATATGCTAGCAGTAGAGAGAAAAAATAAATGTGACTTAAGTTCGAGAAAGGCAGAATGATGTAAGTCAGTAACTTAAACATTGTTTTAAGTTAGGGTGGAGCCTTGTGAAAAACACAGGAAATTTACTAACTTTCCATTAGAATTTTAGATGGCTTATGTTTTTTGGTTATATTGATTAGCCAATTCATTTTAATTTTGATAAACTTGGCTTGGGCATAGAGCAGGATTGTATTACCTTTACAATGCTCAGATAGCCCCCTGAGACTCCTTGTTTCGTTATTTGCTAGTTTTTGCTATGGAAAAAGTAGTGTTAGTTGTATAAACACTTCAAATTGCACATTTTGATAATAACAAATTCCTTTCCCTTTTCCCTTCCCCTTCCTTTCCTTTGAAGGATAACTTAACAGTTTTATTAAGTATTAAAAAAACATGGCAGATGAGTATTTTCTGTCAGAAGGGAAGTGTATATACCATATCCCTTTATTAAAGCTTTGCTCCTTACTACTCAGAGAGAAAGAATAATGTCGCTTATGTAAGTGAGAGACTCAAGAACGATGCCTGCATATTTATAATTGTCTCTAGAGCATAACATGAACAAATCAAAATGTTTGAGGCAGGCTATTCAATAGTAAAATATTCTTCTTGTTTCAGGAGGAAAAATCACAAAAAAAGGTAAATAACATGCATGCTTTCTTTTATGATGTATGCAGAAAAACCTCACTTGCCTCTTCTGGTTCTCCTAAGGTGGTAGTTTTTTCTCTTTGAAGGAGAGGGAGAAAAAATCCCAAACAACCAGGAAAACGGTTTGCAGGCATATTTTATAGCAGTAATGTATAGCATGAGTGGAAATGTGGTATAGCTTTATTTCATAAACTTACAAGCCTTGTGTGAGGGGTAAGCAAGGAAGCTGACTCTGTAGATGAGTCAGACTGCCTCTTCGTGGAAATTTCTGTGTTACTTAAATTTATTTATGTGTTTTACAAATTAATTTTACAAATTAGTCTGAGGAGGCAAAGACTAAAAAGGGCCTTAAATGCAGAAAACAGCAATTTGCTAAAAATATGAGTCGTATGTATTTAGTATGTTTCTAGAAAATACTAATTAGTTGAAATCAGATTGCTGCGAAAGCTTATTTTTGAGACTCTTTCAAGGAGCATGTCAAATTAGGTTTATCTTTTTCAGAGCTGAACGCCTCTTAAGTTGTTTGAAGCTGCGTATCTGTTGTAGACATCTATATATGCCCCAGGTGGATATTGTAAACTGCAGCTGTCACTTTTTAAAGTACAGATGGGTGATCCAACTTCTTGACCATAGGAAAATTTTCAAAGTTGCTAAGATGCTTTGACTAACACATTCTCTTTCATAAATTCTCTGTTTTTTTTAATAAACCTTCACATCACCCTCTATTGTCCTTTGGTGATTGATTAGCTGTCTGAGACTTGTATGAACAAAAATGCTGACCAGTTAGGACATCGTGTGGTGAGATGCCTGACATCATCAGCTGCTGCCAAAGTCCTGAAGCTCCCTGAGACAGGCCTGACTCTGTAGTCTTGACAGTTTCTGCACATCGTGAGCACACCATATTTGTCTTAGGCCTTTGTAGAAATTTCAGTCTATGAAGGTGGAACAGAACTGAATGCCCTCAGAACAAAAGAGAGTGGCAATACTGAACTATATTTTTATAATTAAATAAATGTAATTTTGTGTATAAGTATTATAAATTACTGTCTGTATGAAACTTAAAATAAGTAATGCGGCCCAAGTGTGAACGCATGCAGAAGCAGAGATGTGATTCTTGTGCTTAATGCTGCTATCTATTTAAAACTTTAAAAAGTTTCAACACTCAAATGTTTTAAGAGCTGACTATTGAAGCAATTTAATGTCTTTTTTTTTTTTTTTTTCCCAAGCATCTTGCAAATTGGAAGTTATCTGGAAGATACAGAAAGTTGTTCTATCTATTCTGATCACTTTCTGATCAGAAATGGAATCGTGTTCAAACAAAATAGTATTTTAAAGTGTTTCAGAAAGATGTCTGAACACAGTCTACTTACTGAAGGTTACTTTGGTTAATTTCATTTTTATTAGATCTGCTACAGACAGGGGCATACGTAATCTCTTGGAATAAAGCAGACAATACAATAACTGTACAAACAAAACAAACGAACAAACAAAATCGTAGCAATAACCTCTCTCTAGAGTGTGGTGAGACAGAAGAATGAAGTGGAGACCCTGCAGTGAAGCATTACAGTTCTGAGGACAGAAAATATTGAGGTTTCTCTCTCTTGTGATTGATTGCCTCTCCTTTTATACAGATCAATTAAAATAATCCTTCAGTATAAACTGCATTAAAAAAAAATCTAATGAAATATGGTCAAATAATATAATTTATAGAAGTTGTCTGATGTGAAAACATAAAAGGAATGTAAGAATGTTTCAAAACTCCATGTAGCTTATATTTGTATGTTATATAATTAAATCTGGAATCTTTTTAGCAGAGATAAACCCCTCAAGTATCCTGTTCAAAAAACTGCTATTTGCCATTAAGCAAGCCAAATACATGTCACTTTAGGGTCTAGAAGAGGAATAGAGTGATGAGAGATGAAAAGTCATGAAGAAACGGTGTAGTATATTGTAATAGGAATTCATAATTAATTTTTTTAATAAATCTTACCACCATGATCCTACTCAGGGCTAAATAGTTCTGTCACCAGCTGATAAGAGTGTAAAGATGACTTCCACAATGGTGTTTTGCTCCCTAGTGGCAATGTTAGGTCTCTACCAACTCTTGGGACAAATCTATGTGACGAGGCTTGTAGTGTGTTTCATTCTGTTTTGTGGTGTTTGTTTTTTTTTTTTAAGCTCTGCAGTAGATTCAGTTCTCATGGTATATTTTTTGATTACTATCAATATAGTGAAAGAAAACAACTGAGTGTATTTAATTGGACATCTTTCTGAAATTGTTCTGTGAAACTTGATTCTGGAAACTGCTGAATTAGTTTTCTTTCTAAAATGATTTTCCATTTGGCACTGAATTAAGAGCATGTATACAAATAGACATACCCTGTCTATTTCAAAATATTAAGGTTGCTTTGTAAAGCACTTAAAACTTGAAGCTTCTTGTGTTAAAATAGAATTTCTAATTATAGATTTGCATGTAGGTGTTCTTTCAGTGGATAAATATAAAATTTTGCTTTAAAGGATTTTCCCAAGATCGTTAACAGGTGGAACATTCATTGCTGCACAATAGCATATACTGACCTGGGTAAGGTAGCAAATCATGACTTCTCTTGTCTCTAATATATACCACAAATGACAACAATGCTCTAAATGCAGTAGTGTGAGGAATAATGAATTTTTTTTTTCTAATGCATATTTCTAATCCTTGTGAATGTGTTTTGTAGCCTATAAAAATGGGCTTGAATAACGTAACTAAATACTGTGGTTTACCTTTTTACACACAAGAGACCAAATAATGGGTAAGGTAGCCTTGTGCTTGGTTTCAGGATACGTGTGAAGTCAGTATGCTGAATTGACCGCATACTGGATAGTTTTATAGTTCATTGGCTGGAGCCTTTTCCCGCTCCTCTGCCATGTTCTGAAACAGACTTTCTCATAAGATTTATTTTGAAAGTCCTTAAGTTAATAGAAGGAGAGGCAAAATGTGGCATGGAGCACTTTTTTATAGATCTTAACTGGACAGAACTATACTACAATAAACAGTGAATTCCAGAGTAGAAGATAGTATACAGGGTAAGAAAACTTTTAAAAAAAAAAAAATTTGCAAGTGCAGCATGTGGAGGTGTGCTGGCATGTCCTAGTTCGTTGTGTAGCTAGTGCAGCTGGCAACTGGCTTGTGGCCCCATGCCTTTTGTGTGAGATGACTGCACAAAACAGACCTTGCTCTGATCACTGTTAGCTAGCCAGCTTAACAAAGCACACTAATGAGTATCTAGTCACTACCTGGGACAGGTTCAAGCAGCTCAGGTTGCTTCTGACTTGATTATCCAGAGAAGAACTTTCAGGTGGGTAGAGAAAATGCATCTGTGGAGCGTGAACAGAACCCAAATTTTGGGTGATAGTGGCTTATGATATTTTGTGCTTGATGCTGTCTAAATAGATTTGAGTAACTGAAAAGTCTATTTGTGCAGGAAAGTATTCCTACTGTTTGCCATATCTAGCCTTTAATGATGTTTGAAATTGGAGAAATTTATACCCGTTAGCACTGATTATTGGTTATTTTGCAGTCAGCTGCAGCTTTGAATAAAATAAAGAATCTGTGTAGTAATTTGTATGTATCTAAATATATTCTATTAATTGCCTGTTCATTTGTCATGTGATGAATCTGCACATCATATATTTCTTGGCTTTGGGTTTTCAAAAACATTATAGCTTTTGACAGGTTGATAAATGTAAAATTGCTTCTACAGAAGTGTAACAGGCCATCCTGGCTGATAGTGTAAAATGAAGTGCTACGGATCTCTACATCTCAAAGATAGCTGACTACCATCTGCTTTGTCATTTCTGTTTGCATTCAGTTCTACTGAGAAGCACTTCAGATAATGCTTCTAAAATTAGAGGAAAAGAAGTATTGGTTATGACAGTATTCTCAAAAGGCTGGAACCATCCTTTCAAAAACAGTATCTTCAGACATACAAATTAATTTTTCATTTCATTTCAGAGTTCTGTCAGTGTTCAAACTGAAACTATAAAATGATAAACTTTTGGAGTAAGATTAAGAGCAACATTATTCAAAAGAGTTTGACAAGACAGGGAACTGCTGGGAAGGGTACAGCAACGGGCTACAAAGATAATTAGGGGACTAGAACATCTCTTATGAGGAAAGGCTGAGGAAATTGGGTCTTTTTAGTCTGGAGAAGACTGAAGGGGGATCCTATCAATACTTATAAATACTATAAGGGTGAGTGGCAGGAGGATGGGACCAGTCCTTTTTCAGTGGTGCCCAGTAACAGGACAAGTCGTAATGAACACAAACTTGAACATATGAAGTTCCATTAAACATGAGGCAGAACTTCTTTACTTTGAGGGTGACGAAGCATGGGAACAGGCTGCCCAGAGAGGTGGTGGAGTCTCCGTCTCGGGAGACATTCAAAACCCGCTTAGATACGTTCCTGTGTGACCTTCTGTAGGTGAACATGTGACTTTACAGGGGTTGAACTAGATGATCTGTAGAGGTCCCTTCCATTTTCTGATTCTGTGAGTTCGTGAAGATGAAAAGACACTTTCCCATCTTCTTGAATGAGGTAAAGTTCATTGACAAGGTCAGAGTTCTATTTTTGTTCTGTATTTAAGAGATACTCTCAGCAACCTTTAAAAGCATGCAATGCAAAAGGAGAAAATTGTTGTTAATGCTCATTATGGAGGACTATACAGTGGCACTTCCACCTGGCTGATGTGACAGGCGTTGCAGTGCTAAAACAAGTCATAACAACCACGAGGTATTTTTGAAGAGTTAACAAGTCCTGTACAACAGTCCCCCTCTAAAGCACAATACTTACTGTGTGCCACTACAGGATGTATCAACTATTCAAACAGATGTTGGTTTTGGTTTTTTTTCATACATTACCAGTGTCTTGCAATTTCAGTTCAGAACTGAAGCTATTCTTTCTTTCCCTAGAACTCCTTAGTACAGGGGGAGAGATTTCAATTCATAGAACTCACTGTCTTTTCTGTATCCTTTACTGTTCTTTGCAACACTGTTCTGTTTATTTAAGTTTCTTATAAGAGGGTCCTATTGACTAACTCCTTGAAAATCTGGAATTTTGCTTTCCTAAAATTTAGTCTTGACTTTACTCCTCACTTGACCTATATGCTTCAGGACTGCTAACTCTCACCAGGGCCTCCACTGGATGTCACCGATTAGCTCACTTAGGTCAGTGACCATCAGGTCCAGTATCATATCCCCCATAGGACTATTACCTGGTTGAAGAAGTTACCCTCCATGCGTTCCAGGAGTCTTCTTGATTGCCTACAGCTTGCTGTGCTACTTTTCCCACTGATGCCAAGAAAATTAAGTCCCCCCAACAGGACAAGAATGTGTGACCCTTTGTTTCTGAGGGGTTTATTTCCACATTGATTATTCAATTTTTCTGTAATTAAACCAAAATACAGGATTAATGTTTTGACTTATTACTAACATAATGTTACTAATCAAGACAACAGAAGCCTAGATTCTTTGATGTTTAAAGTAACTGATGATGCCTTATGCTCAGCTCTATCTTTTGATCATTCTCCATTGTCTGATGTCTGTTCTGGGTGCTCAAATGCAACAGCTGCTTAATTAAAAAAATGATGGGGAACTTGCAAAATTTAGTATCTGTTATCTTCTGATAAAAGCATGATTAAAGTAGGCTTGTACAGCCTAGAGAAAACAATCCAAATATTTTTGTGCACTTTATATGTAATCTGTTTGATTGATATCTGAATGTCCATAATCTGAGGCAACCATTTAGTGATTAGTCAGTGCACTTCTTCCTATCATTTTGAAATGAAGGAAGCAAGAAAACAGACTGTGAAATCTGAATGATAAAATATTCTTAAAGCAAGAAGTTTTAGCAGGAAATTTAAATAAACTAAATACCTTCTTCTTATGGGCAAATATTTAGCCCCCTTTTTTTTTTTTCTTTTTTTTTTTTCCATGTATGTGGTGGCTCTTACCACAAATAACTGATCTTTCATCAGAGTTCCCAAGTGCTTCTACTAAATGTAAACCAAATACATCTTTGCAATGTGCCATCAGATCATAAAGCAGATACGAAATATTTTATGTATTTATTTATTTATTTAAGAGCTTGTGAACAAGACTACATATGTTAAAATTATGTTGATTTATAGGAGTACTTTAGCATCTAAAAGTATACCTAATGCTATCTACATGTCTATACCCATTGATACCTAAACAGTAGTATAAATCTTGTCCTAGATCTGTATCTCTTAGCTACACTGAAGTCAAGACACTCAGGATGTTTGACTGGCTTTTTCTTAGGGAATTTCTTTGAAGTAAGTGGCCGAAAAAAAAGAAAGAGAAGGTAATCCCAACTTCTTTGCTGCTGTGGTTGTTTTGTTTTGTTTTTTTCCTATGGCATCTTCTCTTAACTTTTCTTCGTGTCCTCTTGTTATTACAGAAAGCTGACAGCAGTACATTACACTGATTAGGTTCTTCTTTATTTTTGGCAAGACAAAAACTATTATATTAAGCTGGAGGAATGCTGTCTGGTGTCACATTTATAGAACCTCTTGCATATGTATAGTATTTGAATATGTTCTTTCTTGGGATGAGCACTGCAGAATTCTTTCCATTTTTCCATAAACTCTTCTCACATTGAAAATTTCTGGGCATCTAATTTTTTTAAAAAATATTTTTAGTAGAATTATGGAATATGAATATTCATGTAGAATGCTGTGCAAGTCAGTAACATGCTGGCATTTTCTGTCTGTGGAAAAGTGTGTTCAGATAATACTTTTTTTTAAAATGGAGGACAAAAATCCTGACAAATCTGGTTAAATCCCCTGGTTAAAACTGCCCTGAAAAGATAGTGTCTCAACTAGTTTATTTTCAAGGGCTGCTGCTGAACTGTTTAGCTGAACTTGGCAATTGTTGCTTGTACTATGGAAATCAGAAAAGCTGTCCGTAGTGTCTAATTTATACAGTCTCAGCATGGTCCTAGTACTTCTATAGCACACAAATCCTTCTTGGTAGGTGCATCACCAACTGTTTGATCTCAGTATTGATTTGCATAACTGCCAGTTGTGCAGTGCCACAGTGCTCTCTGTTCTGAGGACTGTAGTTAATTTTTTATGGTTCCCATGTCGGGAATTTTTAAGATATTCACCAGAAGCAAAGATTAGGTTTCAGCTGTTTTTTTGCAGTTATCTGAGGCAGACGTGGTGACAGTTTTTGTGAGAAATTTCCTTTTGAGAAGTAGGCTCCCAAAGAAAGATGAATTTCTAAATGGTGAAAATTGTTATTTATAACAAGAGTTTTCATTTTCCTTCTCCTGGGTACTGTCAAGTACCCTGTTCACATTTTAGGAAGTTTAAAGCACATGGATATTTCAGTGGATCCAAGTAGTTAACAGCCCTTCTCACCTCATTTGGAGACAGGTGTGAGAGACACAGAGGAGGGAAAAAATGGGGACATGAACACCAAAACACACACGTGTAGAAATACGTCTATCCCTTCCTTCTTTCTCCTTGTCTTTTAATCATTTGCTGATTTCTATGGCAAATTCAAAATAATCTCAGCTAATGTAATTAATTAAGTAGGACATGGTGCTGGCTCTGTCTGCTGGGCATGGCTAATGGCGGTAGCCAGGGGTGGGGTGGCAGAATGGGCACCTTTTCTTCCCAGTGTCTGTCAGCTCTGTCTACACCTCACAGCAGGATGGTGGGCACTTGTCTCAGAGCAAAAGCAGCAGTTTCTATAGTGAGAATCCTTGAAATGTCTGGTATTCCCTCCCAGTCAGAAGTGCTGGGGAAGGGATATACAGTACAGCCTTCAGGTTGTGATGGATGTCCAGGCTTTCCTCCTGAGGCACAAGCAAGTACCTGTAAAAGAAGCAAGCAGGTCGAGGCTCTGTCACACCAGGTGGCTGGGTTACAGGAGATAGGGAGAAGACTGTGTAATGTTAGAGAGGCTGAAGAAAACATAGATGAGAGGTGTTGCAACCGGTCTTACGAGTCTTAACGGTTAATGTTACACAAAGCAAGGCACCACGGACCCTGATAACCCACAAGAGTAGAACACGGCTTCACTTTCCACCCTCCTGTGTAACAACTGGGAACAGACATGATATCTGGACAGGTGAAAACACCTGTGAGCAAGCTCTACAGGGAGAAACTCTACCTTCACCACAAACAGAAACAATGAATGCTATTAGTAAGTGATTCTCTTCTAAGGGATATTGATGCACTCATTTGTTGGCCTGAGAGGGAGTCATGTGAAGTTTGGTGCTTTCCAGGTGCTAAGGCTTGGGATGTCACTGAGATGATACCACAACTTGTTAGAAGCAGGAGCTGTTATGTCCTGTTACTCTTTCATATAGGCATGAATGACATGGCAAGTCAGAACTTGGTCAGAATCAAACAAGACATCAAATTTATGGAGGTGTGACTGAAAAGGATTGGTGCTCAAGTTGCCTTTTCCTCTCTTTTTTCGAAGGTTGGACTAGATGATCTTGAAGGTCTCTTCCAACCAAAGACTTTCAGTGATTCTGTGATTCTGTGATTCTTTTACCAGTTAGAGGAACGGGTGCAGACAAGGAGCAGAGGCCACTTGCAAATCAACACTTGGCTATGTGGCAACAAAGACACAAGGGTTTTTAATGTGTTAGAAACTACAGAAGCATCTGAGAACAGTCACATAGGACTTGGGGCATCTCCCACAAAAGAGGTGACAGAATCGGTAGCCCAACTAAGTTTGTCTATACCAACATGTACAGCATGGACAACAAACAAAAGGAGTTAGCAGCCCTTGTGCAGCTGGAAAACTTTGACAGAATTATAATCAAGGAAACTGATGGAATGACTCACACCACTGGAGTGCTGCAATGGATGGCTGTAAACTCTTCAGAAAGGGATGGGCAAGGAGGGAGAGGCAGTGGGGTAGCCTCTTTATTGTGTCGAATGAAGCGTAAATTTAGTAAGTTCTTGATTCTGCTCAGCCTCTGATTTGCTGCATCGTTCATGCCCACGTGAAAGAGCAACAATGGATAGTAGTCTGTGCTTTTGATCAGTTGTGGCACCCTTTCACTTATGTCTCTGATCTTAGCTCCAGGGAGACAGCAGACATTGCATAACTCTCTGTCGAGAGGGGAGATGGGTGCCTCAGTGCCCCGCAACAGGAAGTCACCTACTACAAGTACTCGTCGTTTCCTTTTGTGGTGTTTGCTGTGTGTTGCTCTTACAGCTACGTCCTGCAGCCCCTGTTCCTGGGTGTCTGTGGTTGTTAAAATCTCATATCTGTAGTTGTAAATGTGCAAGGTGGAGACTGAAGGGGAGTCCTGCTTTTGCGGCTTACCATTGTCCAAGGTGCCTCAGTTGCGGTGGTGTCCTCAACAGACACATGCTTGTGAAACCACTTACCTATCTCCGTCTCAGCTCTGACAATATTGTGCAACCTTTCTACGGTTTCTTGTAACTGCTACCTGACAGAACAGGTCATCAATCTGTGCACATCTTGTGCAGGAACTTAATGTTTTCACCGGGAGTAGAGTCTGGACAATCACTGCCGCCTATTACCTGAATTGGAGTCTTTTTCATTACCACTTCAATCTAGGTGGATGCATCAGACATCACTAGGGTTTTCTCTGAAGGAGCAGCAGTTTTAGTCCTGAGGCAAGTACCCGCTGTGTTGGTAGAGCCCTTACCCTGAGCTATGTACCTACCAGGAGATTTCAGTGTCCTATTTGCAGCTAACTACCCACTGTGATGCTGTAGCATCAGCCACAGAGCTTCAACGCCCTTCCCATATGCCCTTCCACGCAAATTGCTGCCCTATACCCTGGCTGACGTGCCACGTCCTGTTTGCCTGCTCTGTTCACTGCGCTCCTGGTTGCTTGCACTCCCTAGGGCAGCGTTTTATGGGAGTGGAGGTGGATGGGGGTGTTGGCTCCACCCATGCTGCTGCAGCAGCCACCCACGGGCTGACCACCCTTAGCAATAGCGAGCTGCTCTCTCAGCTTGCAAAAGCCCCAAGAAGAGCCACAAGGAGCCAAAAAGAGCCCTCTGCTGACCTTTCTTTGGTTACAATTACACCCTCTTCAATATGAATTTACCACACAGGAGCCGGTCTCCTTGCCGAGTGCTTCTCACCAGCGAGGAGTTTTGATGGTTTATGCTTTCAGCTTTCAACAGTAGCCCTCTATGTTAGCCAGTGTTCTGACTATCTAGAGCTTGACAATGGTGATGGAGAGGATTGAGTTGGATTTCTTACAGGCAGTCTTGGCTGTGAAGACAGAGACAAGGCATTCAGTACCTCAGCCTTATCCATGTGCTGTGTCACCAGGCCCCCTGCATCAGTGGGACCACATTTTCTCTCGTCTCCTCTTTGCCACTTCTGGATTTAGGGAAGTCCTTCTTGTTGCCTTTTGTGTCCCTCACGAGATTCAGTTCTAGACAGTCTTGCAAGGCTCTCTGATAAGACTCCTTGTCCAGCAGCCCAGCACACCATTGTCCACAACAGCATTACCCACAGCGTTGACTGGTCCGCCAGGACCCCATGTCATTTTCTGCACAGCTGACCTGAGTCATGTCCAGAAAAAACGCACAGGGGCCTTAGAGGCTGAAGGGAGTCACTGTCTCCAGTGCTAGAGGAGTCCTTGCAGGATGCAGGACAAACCCCATTATCTGTGCCTATCCTTTCCAGAGTGATGTCATTCAAGGGCTTGTGGAAACATTGAGGCTCATCCCAGGATGTCTCTGTTAAGGTTCAAAGTGGGGGAACAGAATGGATCCAACTGGGTGGGGGAAGAGGCATGGAACAGGAGATGGAAAATGATGGGCTCCTAGGAAACTTCAGGTTAGAAACGACAGCAATGCCTGTCAGTGCCTTAAAAAGAGGCTTTTGGTCAATGCTCTTCATAATATGGTTTAACTTTTTATCAGCCTTGAAGTGGTCAGACACTTGGACTAGATGGTTGTTGCAGGACCCTGCCAACTAGAACTATTCTACTCTATTCTGTTCCATTCTATTCCATTCTATTTCCTTGTGCCCTTGTAAAATGGAATATGCTGGCAGCTTCCATTTGGCAGAGACCTCCCCAGACTCCCAAGACCTTCTATAGATAATTGAGAAGATCCTTCTTTAACTTCTGTTAGCTCCTTCAGTATTCTCGGATGAATCCCACCAGGGTCCATAGATTTAAGAATCTTCAGCTGATACAACTGGCCCCTTACAATTTCCAAGTCCACAAACAGAAAGTCCCTGTTCTTGCAGTCATGGTCTTTCATCTCAGAGGACCGAGGAACACTCGTTTTATCATTAGTACTAAAGACTGAGGCAAAGAAAACATTGAATGCTTCTGTTTTTTTCTGCATCCTGATTTGCCAGGGTGCCATCTCTGGTGACTCCGTCACTTCCCTGGACAGTCCATTCCAGTGTTTAATCACCCTTTCCATGAGGAAGTGCTTCCTAGTATCCAACCTAAACTTCCCCTGGTGCAGCTTCAGGCCATGCCCTCTCGTCCTGTGACTAGTTGCCTGGAAGAAGAGCCCGACCCCCACCTGACTACAACTTCCCTTCAGGTAGTTGTAGAGAGTGATGAGGTCTCCCCTGAGTCTCCTCTTCTTCAGGCTAAACAACTCCAGCCCCTTCAGCCTCTCCTCATAAGACTTTCCCTCCAGTCTCTTCACCAGCCTTATTGCTCTCCTCTGGACCTGCTCCAGCGCCTCAGTATCTTTCTTGGAGTGAGTGGCCCAGAACTGCACACAGTACTCGAGGTCAGGCCTCACCAATGCCCAGGGGACATTGATAAAAATTCTTGGGCAGCCCTGTCTTGGTGCACAGAAGTGGATGCTGGGACAGCACAAGGGATGTGTTGCCTTCTGCAGCACTTAGATGAAATTAAACCATGAGGGATTCTCAGAAATCCTCCCCTTTGATTTTCCCGCACTGCCAGGACAGTATCGGAAAGCATTCCCAGTGGTGGGTTGCTCTCTGGTCATGAAAAACACACGCACTGGAAAGCATCAAAGTCTGTGTTGGAGGCTACAGTGGCAGATGATGAAGGGCCATAGCCACACTGCATCATTGTGTGGGTCCGGAGGAGAGCAGCCAGAACACTGGGGTGCTTGCTTGCTGCTTGGTGGTCTTGGCTCCTGAGAGAATCTTGGCATTGTTGGCTCCAAGGATGAACCTGGTGGGGGGATTCTCTCCCAAGAAGCCCTTGGCGCAGTGTTAGCTGCCTGAACTTGGCAAGGCTGGAGAAAATCCTCCAGCGGCTCTGGTGCTTGGCACAGATTGCAAGGAGCAACAGCCTGGGCACTACACCAGCACCAGAGGCCTCCTTGCTCAACTCTCCAGACCTTTCAAACTTGCTCAGCTGGAGACTGAGCACAAGCCAGTTGTGTGAGTTGTGGTGCCAAAATGTAGGCAGTGACTGATACCTAGTCACAATCCACCAATCGGGGACATCAAAATGGGACATCTTCATCCATGGTGCATGCTCTGGCTCCTGAGATGGGCTTGGCGGCATTGTCTCTCAAGATGAGCTTAGTGGGGTTGGCTCCCAAGAAGCTGTTGGTGGTGTTGGCTCCTGACATGAGCTCGTTGGTGTTGACTACTGGGAAGCACTGAGTGCACGAGCCTGCTGGGAGGCAGTGTTGGAGGGCCTTGAAGCCGCGCCCTGTACACTGTCAGTCTCTGCAGACTCTCTTATGCCAGCTGAGGGGTGGTTGTTTCTGGGCCACCTGCGCAGGTTGTAGTGACACTGCAGGGACAAGCTGCTGCAGGCCTTCTTCGTGACCATCCTCCTGCACTGACAGGCAGGCAGGTTGGCCACAGACTCCTTGTAGTCGTTGTCCCCTTGCACTGAGTGCAGCAGCTGTTCCAAAGGCTGTGTGCAAAGTGGGCAGGCATCTCTCCTCCTGGCCCACCTCTTGATATTGGCAAAGCAGAAGCTGTGCTTGCAGAATGCCAAGGAATCTGAGTTTTTGATGTCTCCCAGGCAGATGGACGCTGGGAATCTGCTGCTGCTTTCGCCAGCCCTGTCTGCGGCAGCTGGCTCCTGCTATTGTCCGTTGCCACAGAGCCCCTCTCCTCCATGACCTCCTTGGCGCTCAGTGATGTGTCCTGCCAAGAGAGACACATGCTGGAGGTGGTCTGGCAGAGGGTGCTTGCTCTCAGCGCAGTGCAGGATGCACAGGTAGCAGAACCTCTGGAGGCGTGACATAACAGTGCTGTCCTCCTCCCAGCTGCCTAGGCACATGGGACTGGTTGTCCAGCAACATGACCATGCTCTCCACATGCTATGATGCACTTCATGGAGATGACAATGTCGAGCACTCCCTTGGAACTGCTGCAGGGAGGGAGGGACAAGAGGGATGTAGAGCAGGAGGGAGAGCCCCTGTCTCATCCACACCTCCCCAGTGCGCACGTTGGTGTGAGTGATTCGTGGGGTGAACTCTGGCAGACTGTCAGGTGGCTGTCAGAGCCCGCATGCTCTTCCCTGGACAGCAGCAGATAAGCACAAGGTAGCTGCAATATGTTGTCAGGAAAAGTGGATGAATTTGCTGGGAGTCTTCACTGCTGCCAATGTCCGTGGTACCCACCTCATGCCCCAGCCCTGGGACAGGTGCCAATGGGACCTGTAGTACTGTGGAGCTAGGCAGAGGGCTGATTAGCCCATTAAGGCCTGCCTTTGCTCAGTACCTGGAGCTGCTTTTCTCCCCCCATCCAAAGCTAGTTGAGTAAACTGAACTTCCTGATGGAGTCTCCATGCCTTGTGCATGCACCCACGGGATGCCTGGACAAAATGTGTGGGTACAGACACTGTGAAAAGCAGTGAGGACAGGAGCCATCACAGCCATTCTGTGGCAACATTACAAGGGTCTTGGGGGTTGCTCCTAACTGTTGCCCAAACAGAAAAGTAAACACTCTAAAGGAAGAAAACTTGCTCCACAGGATGCTTGCCACCTTTTTGTGGCCTGACAGGTGGTTTTTAAGCTCCATTCTGCCAGGTCATCTGACAAGAGGTTGGTACCTCAATCACAAAAGCCCAAAAATAGGCAGCCCCACAGTGCAGGAGGGGAGCCCAGGTTAGCTCTTTGATGCCAACAGAGTGCCTCAACTCAGTACCTTTGAGGGCCTTCAGGGGAGAAAGATTATCTCATGTTGCCAGAGGGCAACAGGGGTCCTGTTCCTGAGTGCCACTGGAAAACTGCCAGGCTCCATCATCTTTGCACTCTCCTTTCAGGTGCCTTTAGAACCTGATTTAGAGATCTGTCCAGAGCCTTCTCTTATCCAGACTAGACAGTGTGAGCTCTCTCCACCATTCCTCCTGTTGGAGATGCTTTGGTCACTTTCTCAGCAACAAAAATACTGAACAGTATTGGTCCCAGCATGAACTCCTATGGGACAGCACTTTTTACTTATCTCCATTTAGATACTGAGCCACTGACTTCAACTCCTTGTATGCCTCTTTCCAGATGGTTCTGTATCCGTGAAATAGTCCATCCATCAAATCCATGTCTCTCCAGTTTATTGACAAGTATGTTGTGTGGGACTGTATCAAAGACCTTACAGAAGTCCAGTAGATGACGTGACTTGCTCTTGCCTTATTCACTGATGCAGTCACTCCATTGTAGAAGGACCACCAGCTCAGTGAGGCATGATTTTCTATTGCTGAAGGCAAGGTGGCTGTCTCTAATCACATCCCTGTCTTCCATGTGCCTTCACATAACTTCAGGAGGATCTGTTCCATGATCTTGCCAGGTGTTGTAAATTCCTAGGGTACTCCTTTTTACCCTTTTTAAAAATGGGCACAGTGTTCCCTTTTTTTTCATATCACCAGGGACTTAATCTGACTGCCAGAGCTTTTCAAATATGCTTGAGAGTGGCTTGGCAACTACATCAGCTATTTTTCAAGACCCTGGAGTGCATCCTATTGGTGTCCATGAACCTGTGTGTACATTCAGATTCCTCAGATGGTCTCAAACCTAATCTTACTCAATGTGAGGGAGTTCATTCTGCCAGTCCCTGCCTTAAGATTCAGGAACTCCAGAATGTGGGAAGAATATTTACCAGGGAAAACTGAAGGGTTTGCTCTGGGTTTCTGGGTTTCTGCTTTCTCTTTCCTGTTTTTCCTTCTCCCTACCCTCTCTAGCTAGTGTGTGGTAATCTGAATTGATTCAAGACACAAATCCTTTTCTTCTTTTTTTTTTTTTTGCATTTCTCTTTATTGCGCTCCTTCCCTGCCCCCTATTAAATTTCGTGAGCTGGCCTTATCCTGTAATTTCTCCCAGATGTGCTTGAATACAGACTCCTTTTGTTCTTGTGTTTGGGTTGAGTAAAACATGGATCCAACTAGCATGACTACACACTGCTGAACACCTCACTGATACACAGTCCTTGTTTGCAGCTGTGCTACTAGCTTCTGTTATGAAACTTTTTTTTTGGTATGTTGCAAAAATGTTACAAGTACATTAATCTTAACACACAATTTGTTGGGATATCAAATAACAGATTGGAACTAGAGGTTCTTAATGCATTAGAATTTTAAAAATAAATTTTGACAGATCCTCCCTGCCAGTGAAAAATGTTGAATTGTCTGTTGGTCACTTTTGTGGTTCACAGTGGAGTGTTTTCTGTAATGTATCAGTATTGTTAACATTAGCACAGTCTTGTGTATCTTCAAAGCACGTTTTGATATTATAAAAGTAGCCATCATTTCTTGGATGTTGCTGATAATAAATAACTGAATTAGTTATAAACTATCTCTTGAAAAATATCTTCTTGAATTTATTAACTGATGCCACTTTATGATACTTGCTTTCTGCCACCCACTGCTAGTCTTCAGTTGACATAAAATCCTTCTATTAGGACAAGCCAAATGTAATTTGAGTTTCTTAGCAAAAGGATATTGACTGTCATTAAGACAGAATTAGAGATCTTTAAGCCTTTATCTGCATCTCAATAACTGGCTTATGGTTTTCTAGGGTGGCTATTAATTATGCACAATTTAGTTGTCAAGTCATTTATCCCAAAATCTTTGTTGGATGCTTCTGATAGCTAGAAAGCAGCAAACAGAGTTCAGGATTAATAAAATCTGACAAAAAGAGAGATCTCTCTTAATGTGAAACCATACCGCAGCTGTAAACGATGCTGACGCGCTGTTTAAAAGTGCCACTGTTACACTGTAATGTGTTACTGTGTTGTAAAGGCTTGTGGTTCAGGATGTAATTACAGCTTTTACGAAGATGTGTCAATATGTATGCTGTGCCTTGGTAACCACATAATTTGTGAGATATTTTCTGGTTTGTACTTGCCGTGATTATGTAGTTAGATGTGGTTATGATTGCATGCTTTAAAAAGAAAACAAGGGGTATTTTCAACAACCTAATAATAAAATCAGTGAAAAATTAAACAAAATTATATTCGACTGAAATTTAGAGGAACTATGTGTTAAATACATTTTTTTCTTTGCATGGTGAAGTATGAACAGATGGCATCACCACACCGTGTCGTTCTATTGGAAGGCTAAAACTTTAGGTGGTACAACATAAGGAGAGATTGGAGAAAGATTTAAAGCAGAGGCAAAGGTACCATTTTACTGATTGGATGCACTAACAAAAAATATGCTTACTTAAGGCCTTGATGTGCTAATGCTGTCCCACTCAAAGAGTTTGAGGAGAGATTGGAAGACGTGATATAAAGTGGTCTGCAATACTAAAGAGAGAATGAATTTGTTTAAACTGCAAGTCAGCTAGGTCTGTTGAGAAATCAGATGAGAAAGCATTATGGTCTACTAAAAAGTAGTAAAATACTAATTGGTTATGTCCTGACAAAAGAAGTTAGAGGGCTCACTAAATAGTGGATTATATGCTATGCTACCTCTATGCCTGAAATAATACTTGCTAATGTTTTTGTTAAAGTTGCTATTGTACTAGGGAGAAAAATGGAAAAAGTAAAAGAAATGAAAAAGTAGCAGTAGAAGGTAGGACACTCCTCCCTTTCCCTCCCATCTTGTATTTTTTAAAATGAGATGAGGAGTGAAGAGAGGATCTCTTGTTCCTTCTTCATTTTTATATTGTAAGTCACTACTAATAACCTTATCATTTATACTGGATTTAAAAAAAATGAAGAATTATGCTTTTGAAAGAAAGTAATAATGAGAATACCCTTAAGTAGAGTTGTCTTAAAAAACCCCCAAACTTTTGTATTTTAATCTATGGAGCATCCTGGCTCTTTGTCTGTGATCAGTCATGTTACTTGCATTTGGTAGTGATCCTAAAGTTGCACAGGACAATGTCAGTCAAAACTTGGATTTTTACCCAGTGTACCCGGGTGTTATTTTTGGGGTGCACATGCCCCTGCTAGGGTTGATGTTTTTCTGCTTTGAGTCAGGACAGAAGCTCAAAGGTGTTGGTGTGGGGTTGGTAGTTGGATCTGTAATACAGAAGCTGATACCACATGGCCTGAAAACTTAGTGAAGCATTCTGGAAACATGGTCTATATGGAGTTATAGGACACAGATTTTAAAGCCCTCATCTTTGCTGGGATAAATGGATTTTTGACCCAACAGATTTGAGTGGATTTAATAAATATTGCTGATAGATAGTAGATTTTATTATTTATGTTAATTCCTGATAATGGAAGTGTCTATCTTGGCTCTGAGCCTAGTCTAAATTTGCAGTACTTCCAGTTAGGAAAGCTATTTCTCTACCAGCTGAGTAAATTTCTCATGAAATCTGTGAGACAAAATAAATAGTGAACACGCAAATGCCTTTTATAGAGTCTTGAAACTGAGTCACACTTAAAGGTAATTCTTTCCAAGGCATGTGTCTTTTTGAGATTTGTGAGCTAAATCCATGTTTTCATATAATCATTCTGATTCTGATTCACATGGTCTTAAGTTGGAAAACGCAGTACTGGTTTTTAATATTACAGAAATTGTTTCTGTGGGCAGTAGTTTGAGTTCATGTGTATATCTCATTCATATCCATGAATAGAAAGGAAAAAAAAAGAAAAAAAATCAAGTGAACTCTTTACAATTGGTGAATACCTACATGGGAAATGCAACTGATTAAAACTTAATGAAACACATCGTTGAATCACAATCACAATCTGAAAACAACATCTGTGTGAACTCTGATTGAAAATAAGATCTAAAATCATGCCCAGAAAGAGGAAAACCAAAGATTTTAACCATGTGTCTAGGCAGCTGATGTATTCTTTCAATGAAAACCATATCTCTATTAAATAATACCTTTATACATATATGACTATATACAGCAATGTAAATCAAGATTCCAATAAAGTTTTATTACCTGACTTTATACAAAAAAATCAGATTACTATAATAATTTTTATGATGCTATTACAGTTGTGATAGTGTCAGTCTTAGTATACATTAGGGAATTCAAATGGTAGTTTGTTTCTGTGGAGATTAAATGTATTCCCATTCACTGAATCTGTGTCCTTCCAAAGCACAGCTGTTTTAGAATTCCTGCTACTGCCACAGTGTTTGGGCTCTCATTTTGGAGCTTGTGTGGCTTGTAAGCTTAGGTACTTGAGTGTGGGCTATTGTCCTTGCTGGTTTGCAGGATGGATGAGTTGAACTTGGGGCCCAAATGCGTCATTCCTGCTACTTTGTGTTACATGAGGTATATCCCACAGTTGCTAGAGTGCTTCTGTGTCAGGTGGTTGATGAGCATAGCGTGAACATCTGTACTAATTTTAAACCAAAAAATTTCTCAGGCCCGATTTCATTGGCAGCTCTGAGCAACGAAACTCCCATTTTTGTTTGGAAGTCACATTTTGATAGTGAGAAGTCTGTGTAGGTATGCAAGTAGAAGAATAACAAAGGAGGGATTTTCAGTCTGGGGAAAATCTTTGGTTTTTAAGTTTTTTAAAATAAATTATTATTATTTCAGGTAACACTGTGTAAGTGTTCATTGACTTTTGAGCCATGTCTTGCAATTGCGTAGTGGGAGTAAACACCTGTGCTGGGGTGCTGCTACTGCATGACAGGTGAGGGGATGGTCTGCCTGGCCGAGCCTCTGTGTAGGCCTCCATGTTTTTAGCTTCATTCTGTGGTAAGCCAGCATGTCAAAACTGGTCTTGTGGGTGTTTTCAGTCAAGTAGATTAGCCACGAGTATACAGCCTGTGGAGCCTCAAAAAGTGTGGTTTTATTTTTAGGTGAGTTCACATCAGTTTCACTAAGTTAATTGAGCTAGTGGGAGAGATACTTTCTGCTACAAAATCAGATCTTGAGTTTCTAAATGACTTTGCATGTGGATACTAATCTCAGCTTTATGTAAAAATATACAGTGTTCAAAAATAAAACTTTCAATCCAACAAGGCGTATGATTCAGTCTGAAACTTATCTTTCTTCATTTGTAAAACAACCCAGAGCTTCTATTGGTCCCAAAGTCATTTGTCAGGTACAGCTCTTACGCAAGATGTTAGGGTAGTTTTTACTGAAATGTACAAGTTACACCTTTGTACTTTGAATGTACTGCAGCCACTATATGGGCCAGGATTGAAAAGCTTCTTGCCTGCCTAATTTTTGTGAATAGGTAGCATAGCCTTAGGACTACAATGGGGAAAAAACTGCTGTTGCTAAGAAATGGGATTGAAAATTTAAAAAAAAAAAAAAGGAATATTGTATCAGTAGGCATCTGTACCTCTTGACAGGCTTGGTGAAAGTGCCCGTTGGCTATAAATTGCAGAAGAAATGGTAGGTGAGAGTCCAGAAAGACTAGAAAAAATTACATAGAAAAAATTCTTATTGAGACTTTTCTTCAGTACTACTCAATTTGGAAATAAGTATGTAGTTAAAATAATTGCATGGATGGAACGTCAATTTTTATTTTAACTTCTTTCATGTTTTTCACGTAAAGACTACAGTGAAATTGAAAAGTATCAAATGTAAAAATAGTAGGAGGCCTTCTCAGTACAATGTGTGTCTAAGCTCAGAAACACAAGCCTATGAGAGACCACAGTTTCATTAGGAGAAAATGTTAAGTTTTATGGATTAATAACATCTACAGATACATTAAGGATAAAGAAAAAAAATTACTTGGAAATCCTATCATTTATAGCATAAATTGGCTTTGATTACCTAGGCAGTGAAGATACTCT
The DNA here is from genome assembly GCA_013396935.1 of Baryphthengus martii. NCBI lineage: Eukaryota > Metazoa > Chordata > Aves > Coraciiformes > Momotidae > Baryphthengus > Baryphthengus martii. The sequence goes on along the minus strand of VWZK01020879.1, from coordinate 29,663 downwards.
TTTGTCTGTATGTTGCTTCATGTATGTTTCAGGACTTTCGAACGTTCTTCTGAACTATCTGATATGTCTAATGTGTCTAACTGAAAGAATTATTGAATTACATGAATCATGGGTCTGCTGATGACTGTTTTTATGATCCGAAGAACCTAATTCTCATTAGCGAAAACACGACAGACTATTTGAAGAATTATTGGCTATCACAGTCACATGGGTAGGACACTTTGAAATGGAAGTAACAAGAGGAACTGAAAGTTCCATGTATTTTTTTCTTGTTTTGTAAATGAAGCTAACACAGGTTAGCCGAGAATTACAACTGGCCTTTGAAAGTATATTGCTTTTGTGATTCCTCTAACTTTGATAATCTAATATAGCTTAGTAGATTCAGATTTATTTGTGAGAGAGGAAGGAGACTGAGATTACTACTTTTATGCTGCAGGTCTCCAATGTTGCATTTTCTATACAAAACACACAGAACAATTCAGCCCAGGTATATCCTATATAAGCATATGTGCACACAAACACACATTTGTTTTCCAAATTGGGTATATGTATCCTTGTATTTTCATGTTTCGCCTGTGTTATTCCATATATTCCACTGGGTAATATGTAAGGTGTTCAAGATGTGCTTTCCAAAAATGTTAATTGTAGTAGCGAAGCAAATGATCTTCTCTTAAGTAGGAGACATGTTCATTTTCCGTATCAAAAATCTCGTATTTTTGCCTATGTGTGGATGAGTACTCAAACCATGGCAGCTGTTAAAGAAACACGTAAGCTTTGTAGTGGTTATGTTGTAATTGAGCAAAGAATTTACAGTGTAATTTTGTAATTGACTGAAGCAGTTAGGACGGTTACAGAAAATTATTTTTTGGAGGTTTGTTCAAGACTAACAGAATCCCTTAGCGTAAAACCCAGAATGGTACTGTTATGCTCCAGTGCTCTAATCCAGCTCTCCCTTGGCAGTAAACTTAAACATGCTGACAGAGCTTTAGAAGATAGCCTGTACAGTCTTCAAGAGAAGCAAGTAAAGATTTTGTTTGACCTTGAAGTTATAAAATTAGCATTGAAACAAAACAAATTTGCTAGGAAAAGCCTGGGTGACAGAATTAGATGTTAATTTATAATATAGATGTGTGTATAATAGTTGCCTTTCTCCATATAAATGATTACACTGCTTACAACCACTTGTATATGATGTGTGCAAGGCCTGGAGCAGACATAAATGGGCTGATGTGTCCCCTTGTTGCAACCTGTGCTTAGCTTGACTGCTCTATTACTTGGAGTTCTCAGACTTTCCAGACTTGAACAGATACCAAACCTAAGGCCCTGTGTTTTTTTGCGGGATACACACTGAATGCAGAGCCGGCTTCTGACTGTCTGCTTTAGTGAGGATATGCAAAACTGTTAGAATTGCCAGTGCAAACTCCGAATTTTTTTCCTTCAATATATTTTACGTTTTAAGTTTGTTAGATGTACAAAAAAAAAAATAAAAAAATAATGAAAATATTTCAGAAAGAAGAGCAAATACTCTTTGAAGCCCTGAAAAGCTACTTCAAATGAGAATCCATGCTTCTTTTCCTTTTGTGGTCATTTTTTTTCTTAGTGTTCCTGTGCATATGTTTAGTGCTTTGCTTAGGTGCTAAAAAAGAGTGGAAATCTTTAATCAGCTGTGTGATAGTCATGTTAACTTGCTGGTGTTTGTAGCCATATGAAAGTGTGCCACTGTCAAATTTTTAAAGTTGTCTTTAGTCTACGCACTTTAATGAGTGGACATAAAATACAGAAATAATAGTACCTGGATACCAAAAAAATTGCTACTGTAACATACTTTAAAAATAGTACAAGTATTTGACGCTACGGGTCTGTTATGACAGCCCTGAAGTGATAGTTAAACCCCAAAATAATTGTTGGAAAACTGAACAACTGCCTGTTCTTTCAAGTAGCGCCTAACTTTACTTTTATTTATTGTCAGTGTTTTACTTTCATGCTTTTAGAAAAGCACTTCTGAACTTGGTTTTAATATTACTTCAGTTTCTGGTGACTGACTCTTTGATTTGACAGGAAGAGAAAGAGCACTTGTCAAGAGACAGGATTTCTAAAACCTCAGGACTACACAGGGAGAGATAGAAGCATTGTTGAAATTTGATTGATTCTAGTATGATTAGCTTTCAAGATTATGTTCTGCTCTTAAAAGCTTTGGGGTTTCCTCAACAAATGCCAATCAGACACGACCTCTCTTGCTCTTAGTTGGAAAGATCTGTGCTCACTGGTCTGTAAATCAGTTGTAAATCCATTGTAATCTGGGAGGTAGAATTATCTTAATCCCTTACATAATTTGGGTATTTTCAGGAAAGGCATCAATGAAAGATCTCTGAACCTTCAGGAATCACTGAGCAAAGCACAGTATTATGAAGTTACCCTGTAGCTTCCAGACAATATGCACTTTAAAACATAGGGCTAGTCAAGTTATATGAAAAATCTGAAGTCACTGCACCTTAATCCAGAAGTATCAGTTAGCATATGCTGTTCCTGCCTCTTCAAGCTGTGTCACAAGTCAGTTTACTGAACAGAGTACATTGGGTGTAATAATCAGAGCTCAACTTGAATTTTTTTGCTGCACTATTTATCTTTGATACGATGTGGAATAGTAACAGTATTTTGAAACATTTAGTCCCAAATTAAGCAACTGTATGAAAGTAGGGAGAAAATATGTAATGAACTAGTCATATGATTCTTGGTATTTTATCAAACCACAATTGTTCTTCAAGTGTTAATCCCAGAAAGTTCATATTTGTTTATTTATTTCTCATTTGTGAATTTTATACTTGTCTTGTGTGTATGCAGTGTAAAAACTGTGGTCACCTTTGTTCCAACAGAGCTTTTTAAAGAAACAAACAGAATCTTTATATGTGTTCTAGAGATTTTGTTCTGGTGATTTCTGCCCAGAACAAACAAACCAATGTTTTTATTTTGGAATCCTTGTCCTTGTACAGTTATTCATGGCTTGTCTGACAACAGATATTTCACAGCTGTTGATTTCTTTCTTGGAGACCTCAAAACACTAAACACTGACTCTCTGACTCTCGACAAATAAAACTAAGGTCCAAGTTCTGTGTGGAATGAACAGAGATGCTGAAAGCTGAGATGTGCATTCTCACCTATCCTTCTAGGCCAGAACAACATCATAATCACCTGGTCTCCAGGGCTTTGTTATTCTTCACATTTGGAGGCATTCATTTTGGCAAACCTTAGCAGCTGTTGTTCGTATCTGAGGCTCCTTGGGTATAACAGTATGTTTTAACACTGCACATTTTACATTAGTTTTAGTGCCAAACCTGTCACAGGAGCACAGTTAGAGCTAATGTCTCTTAAGTACTCAAGTAGATATCTCCATCACAGCCATGAAGCTGTGATCTCTTTCTGTTCTCATCAGTTTTCTATTTGTTGTTTTTTTTACAATGACACTTCACTATGTAGAAAGAGGAACACCGGGGAAAGGAGGATCAGATGAAAGGAGCTAGAATAAGCTACTTCATGGATGTGATATCTGGATTTTGTCCTGGTATATTAAGATTTTTTTTTATTAACTAAGAAAATGATTTTTTTTTTACTCATTGAGTTTTGAACTGCTGTGTAATTTTTTCCCTTGAAGCCTTATGGTTGCACAGGATGAATCTCTTGTAATGTACTACAATTTCTTGTAGTGTTTGTATTCTCCCTGGCAACCGGGAGAGCCAACTGTGTCCTGGGGTGCATCAAGCATAGCGCTGCCAGCCGGTCGAGGGAGGTGATTGTCCCACTCTACTCTGCACTGGTGCAGCCTCACCTTAAGTATTGTGTGCAGTTTTGGGCACCACAATACAAGAAGGAGATCAGGCTATTGGAGAGTGTCCAAAGGAGAGCCATGAAGATGGTGAAGGGTCTGGAAGGGGTGACTTATGAGGAGCGCCTGAGGTCACTTGGATTGTTCAGCTTGGAGAAAAGGAGACTGAGAAGTGACCTCATTGCAGTCTACTGCTTCCTCGTGAGGGGAAGAGATGGGCCAAGTATAACTCTCTTCACTCCTGTGACCAGTGACAGGACTCGGGGAAATATCAGGAAGCTGAACCAGGGGAGGTTTACGTTGGATATTAGGAAAAAGTTCTTCACCCAGAGAGTGATCGAGAAGTGGAACAAGCTTCCCGGGGAAGGGGGCACAGCACTAAGCCTGCCTGAGTTCAAGAGGTGTTTGGATGATGCTTTCAGGCACATGGTGTGATTCTTGGGGTTCCCTACACAGGGACAGGAGTTGAACTCAGTGATCCTGATGGGTTCCTTCCAACTCGGCATATTCTATGATTCTATGATTTTACGTCTTGTGTTCTCACTCCCTGGATGACATTGGATACCCCTTAATAGTGCTGGGCTTCTGCCAGGGAAAGACTGTGAAGTTTGACCAGAAAACACATATCCAAAACAGACTCTTTTCCAAAAGTCTATGACATCCACAGGTAAAGGATAAAATAAATTCACATAGGCCAAAATTATTTTCATCTTGAATACTGGAGACACTTTTAATGAAAGGAGACACTTTGAATTGGACAAATAAGTTATTCTGTGTTTTACTAAGCAGCATTTACCTTGATGTTAAAATAGAAATATTTCCTGCATGGTTTTGTAATCACTGTAGTACAGCACAGTGCATAACTACTACTATTAATTCAGTTTCATTAGATTAAAAATAAATAAATAAAATATCATGGAAGTGGATTTAGAAATGTGGTTTTGTATGCCAGCTTTAATTTTAGTGCATGCTAGAGAGTAAGATATTTGAACACTCAAATTTTAAGTCTAGCTAAAGACTTTGGCCATTCAGATTATAGTAATGGGAGACGAAAAAGGAATTTTTGATTCAGCTCAGAAAAATAAAATTTAAACCTTAAATTTGTGCTCTGGATATATTGACTTAGTATTATTTCTTAGAATAAGACTTATTAAATTAAATTCTGATATAATTAAAGATAAATGTATTTAATGGAGATTGACTATCTCTGGGGATTTGTGTAGGGTTAGGATTTTTCGTTTTAATAGGAATAACAGATCACTCTTCTGCTTGGTCATAAGATCACTTCTTCTTACATAGCTGTGGACATAAAGGAACCACAGGTGTGATCCTCTCATACAATTTTTCACAGAATATGATGTCATTTTAATTCAACGTGGTTTTGTTCCATCTTGTGATACAAAGCCAAATTAGCAATAATTGTCAATTTTTCAAAAAGTAGCTTAACTTTTAAAATCAAGATTTAATTTCTGAAATACAACTGTTTTCAAGGCTAGGCACTTACAGTGCAAGTAGTAGAACTTACTGACATAATTTTTTTAGGTGGGTGAATGCATGGCATCCTTTTTTTAGTGCTTTTATCTATGTAAGAAGCACTGCAGTGGCTATTGAAAATACTAGGAAAAAAAATTAAAAATTATAAGGTTTTTGTCTTCCGGTTTGAGTATTAGGGCAGAAATGTATATGATGCTATGTTAGAAATAGAGTTTATAAAATCAGAATATAGATGTGAATTGACTTGCAAAATAGGTTTTCTTATTTTAGGTCTCGTGCTGGCTTGCAGCCTTCATGAAATATGAATTAACTGTCCCAGATGCAAAAATAGAAGCATAAATAGAAGACCTCTGAATATATGTCTAACAGCAAACCCCCACAGAAAAGACTGGTACAAAATCTGTTTAGCTTTCTTCAGAATCTGTCAAGTCATTCCCTTGTCTGTCCCTGAAGTAAGTATGAGTTTTTTAATTCCCACTTTGCTTAATAGAAAGTTTTGTCTAGATACTAATAGTAATAAAGACTGTCACAGGAATTCCTGTTTTGTCTGTTTCAAAATTTTATTGTTTGCTTTCCCTTGAAATTTATTTTACAATTATAATCTTTGATGCTGCTGTTGTATAAGCAATTATGCTACAGCTATGTCTATGGCATTTCTCTGAGCAATGTATCAGTGTCCTAAGACAAACTGTTGTTGCTGTACTCTTACGAATAGTTATCTAGAAATAAAGAGGTTAATTGTTATTAAACATTTCCTTGCTTGAAATAATTTCCCTTTTATTGTATTTAGTCATTACATTCATCAAGGGATTGCTTTGAGTTTTAAAAAGCATTAGTACCACTTACAGGAAATTTTATTACTAAAACTGGGTGAATGACTGCAGCATTTATTATAAATGTGAAAAATAGCATTATTTTTTAAAAAGCGTAAACCATGTTAGTAATAGGTTCCATTATATGACATATAATTGATTTATATGAATAATATCTTCACAGTGCTGATTTAATTATTTTTTATTACTATGTAAGCCAGTTCAGCATTTCTGCATTTGGAGAGGAGAAATGGAAATTGATAGGACTGAGGACCAATCAAAATTAATTCTATTACATTCTTTTTTGAATAAAAGAGTAGTATATAAAGGCTAGTGATGTGTGAGTTTTGGTCACTGTTTATTTATTTTAGTTTTCGATTTGTCATGCTAAAGAGTGGTTGGTATTTTTTTCCTATAGTGTTATATAACCTTTGGGTTGGGGTTGGATTGCATTATGGGGAAGTATATATATTTATCTTAAGCACTATTCTCTTTTATTTAGAAGAGGATTGTGAGTGACTGTAGTGACTTCGCTGCAAAGGATTCTCTGCAGTGGCAGCTGACTTTACTTCACTAGACTGAGTGTTTGGAAGATATGAGAAGGCTAGTGTTCTGAAGCGTTCCTAGGCAGTCCCTGAAATCAGGTACTGAAGAGGCAAATTCCCACTTTACTCTTGACTTTGCTCTGTGGAAGACAACATGAGTAAAGAGGTTGTTGTCGACACCTCCTAGACTTAACTCTTTGATCTTGTGCCCTCTGTCTTTTCAGCCCACTGACTCCCCATGCCTTTCTCTCTTGCATTGTCTTTCTTGAGGAAATCAGATTAAAAAGAAGTTTGTTTCTTTCTCCAGCCCGCTATGTCTTAGTCATAGATAAAGGACTCTTTAGACAAGGAACTTCAGCTCTCTTCTGACCTGTGTATAGCTATGGTGTGTGCTTGTGGTGTAACACTGGTTGCTTGTGTGTTCAGGAGAATGCAATATATCTTTCAGTCTGTACACTAAATTCATCTTAATTTCTTCTGTTCTCTTCCCATGTGTAGAAATGAATCGGTTACTTTTATCCTCATGAGCCCTTACATTTAACCACGTATTTTACTCAGAGTGGAGAACAAATGATTATTCTCTGAGTATTTATGTATTTTTGTATTTATATTTATTAAGTAGCTACTGCACGTTCTTGAAAGGTACTAACTAGACCTTTCCAGCATCCTAATGTTACTAGTTGGTCATTGAGTTTCCGTTTTCAGTTCTCTCATGAATTAAACAGTTCTGTAGGTGAGTCATTTTTTCTTAAAGAACAAAAGAATTTTTTTTTTCTTTCCTTTTTAATTTCTCTCTTTTGACTGCTTTTCCCTCCTCTTTTGTCCCAGTGATCAGCCCAGCACCCAAAGTGCCTGACGGGTGTATTAAAAGGGGTATGGTTAGTAGGTTGAGAGAGGTTCTTCTCCCCCTCTACTCTGCCCTGGTGAGGCCGCATCTGGAATATTGTGTCCAGTTCTGGGCCCCTCCATTCAAGAAGGACAGGGAACTCCTTGAAAGAGTCTGGCACAGAGCCACAAAGATGACTGAGGGAGTGGAACATCTCCCTTGTGAGGAAAGGCTGAGAGAGCTGGGTCTCTTTAGCTTGGAGAAGAGGAGACTGAGGAGAAACCTCATTAATGTTTACAAATATGTAAAGGGTGAATGTCAGGAGGATGGAGCCAGGCTCTTCTCAGTGGTGTGCAACAATAGGACACAAGGCGATGGGTGCAAGCTGGAGCATAAGAGGTTCTATGTGAACATCAGGAAAAACTTTTTCACATTGAGGGTGACGGAGCACTGGAACAGGCTACCCAAACAGGTTGTGGAGTCTCCTTCTCTGGAGACTTTCAAAACCCACCTGGATACATTCCTGTGTGACCTAATCGAGGTGATCCTGCTCTCACAGGGGGCTTAGACTAGATGATCTTTCAAGGTCCCTTCCAACCCCTAACATTCTGTGTTTCTGTGACTCTAAAATGTGGGTCAAACATCTTTTAGGACTGAAAGTGTGAGAAGATTCCATCTCAATAGTCTTCACACTTATTTCATTAGATGCATACATGACAATTCTTTTGTAACTCTGTTGTATGTATTTGGTATGGACACTTGGATTTTACAAACTCCATCAATCCTATTTTCAGGAAACTTAAGCACGTCTGATCTGCTGTTATTCATCTGGGATATGACCATCTTTTTCTGTTGCAAGCACAGTGTTCTCCTTCTCCTTTAATGGTCTTGTACAGATTCCCTTGTGGTTGTTATATGTACTCATTGTACCTTCAGAGTTATCCTCTTTTAAATTATATCAAGGTAATCTGATGTTTCTATTGGTTTTCGAAATTAAAAAGTATATAGGTAACTCATAGTATAGTACATATTACACGTTGTTTCTGGTTTTTTTGGGTTTATTTTCCTTGTTAAATTTCTTTCAAGTAATCCTTAATAGGCTTAAAGAATCTGATTATTTTTGCCAATCAGAAAATAATTTAGTTTTAACTATGTTTTATGACTTCTGAAATATTGTTTCTTGAATATTAGTGGCTTAATTCCTATTTGGGTAGCTCATCAGTAAGGAAGAGCTTTAACAGAAAAATATATTAAAACATCGTTAAATTTAGCTAAGTAATCCTTATTTAATCTTACTGCAGTTTAAATGTGAAGTAGAGTTCCCTTCTGACACAATTGTACAATTGCTAGTTTTTGAGCATCTAAGGATTTAGAGCAATGCAAAACTATTTATTGCAGAGCAATATAATATATATTGCAAATTATAATAATGACATTCCTATTCTGTTCAAATACATGAGTGATTTTTTCTGTACTGCAGACTTCAAGATAATAAAGAGCTATACGAAGTACCTTAGATAACTAAGGTGCAGAAGGCATGGCAGCGTGCAGTTTCTGTGCAGTAATGTAGCCTGCATCACTTGGATTTCAGTAAATTATTGGAGAGTGGCATACAGCCTACTGTAACTATGGAATTTTAAACCTCAGAAAGCCAGTTATGTTTGGGAGTGGCACAATATAAAAGTAGATTTATAGTTAAATAGGGTTAGAACCTGAGCCCTTGAGAAAAATAGGATAACTATTTTTTATTCTTTATTTCTGTGATGTTTAGTATCTAAGTCCTATCACCTTCTTTCACAGGCAGTTTCAGGACAGGGAGGAGAAGGAATTGAGATCCCTTCTTTCTCCTTTGCTGCTGCACTAGCGTAAGGTGTGGTAAACTACAATTTACAAGCAGTTATGTCTGTGGTGATATTGGTCCATCTATAATGAAGGCATGAGACTCATTGTGTTGACATCTGATTTAAAAACAGTCCTAATAATTCTTGTGGATGAGTCACTGACAAGGGATCACCTCAATTCTTTGTTTTAATGTGGGACATGTTTGCAGTTGCATGGAAATGCGTAGTGATTTGTCTCTGAAACTGTGTTAGATACAGGGCAAGATTAGACTTTATTAAATTACTACAAGTGGCAAGACCTTTTAATCTTGGTAACAAGTTCTTGCGGTGTAATTTTATTGTTCAGAATACAAACATGTTTGGACAGTTTTTTAAGTTCAGCTTTAACAATGGAAATGCATCATCCCTGAAGTCCTTTCATCCTCAGGAAGCTTCTGTTTCTGACAGTCTCTAAACCTTGCTAAGTTTGTTCTCAGTCAGACATGCTGAAAAGGGAGCGTCACACCTTGCAAGCATTTTCTGTTCCATCAGGACTGGCCAAAGTGAGACATGTTTTAGTAGCGCTTTGTGTGTTTCTTTTTCCTTGAGTGAGTTTTGAAGTTTTTTCCCTGGTAAACTCCTCTGTCACTTTCTAAAGCTGCAGTTCAGTGTAATGTTTTTGAAAGACTTCAGAAAAGCTCTAGTGTTAAGAACTGACAGTCTCATCTATTTCTGCTTCCTCTAAAAATGCTTATCATGGATTGAAGCTTATGTATATGAAATTGATGCTCTAATCCGTCGGTTCTGTAATTTCTTCAGAGGGTGAAATTTAAAACTGCAACCACCAGTTTCTTCTTTGGTGCCCTTTTACTGACTACTGGGAATTTAATCCTTTTAAAGAGGTACCATCAACATAGCCAAACAGTATTTTCTGCTTAAACTCTGTAACAGTTACCTCTTGGAGGATCATATATTATTTTATAAACAATATACCATTAAACATGACTAACTAGAAGTTTCACTTTCTTCTCTATGGTCTTCACTGAGTATAAAATGAATTTTTCTGCAGTACATTTTTTTGCCATTGATCTAGGTTTCTATATTTACCCTGAATGTGTTGCTCTTGGAAGAGTGAAACATTTGGTAACAATACTTTGTCCTATTTTTTTTCAGTCAAATCCTAAAACATGGGAAATGACAAATGTCATTTTCCAGGATAAACATAAACTTTCTGAAAACATGCTAACTTTTTATTGCTGCTTTCTTAATTATTATTTTATGGTACTCAATCTCTTTTTCCTTCCAAGCACCCGTATGACGTGAGGGCAAGAGGAAGCATATAGGAGATGCTTTTCCCCTTTGTTGTACAGCTTTGACCAAGGCTCTATTTGCTGCAAAAATGAGTGGAATACACTTCGCTCAGATAAAAGCAACAATGCAATTTATTAATTTGTTTTGTTAATTAGTAAAAGGTCAAAAAGTTGATTAAGGTTCAATTGATGGCAAGGTCACTACACTACTTACTACATTAATTAAAAATGAATAAGTGTAATTACAAATATACAATCAAAATAGTATGATTATGTAATATGATGATTTTTAGATTGGGATAGGTGGTATTTTTGGAGATTGGGGCTGGGAAAGGGGAAAAAGTAGCCCTCCCATTTGACAACAGTTTATGTTTAAGATATGGAGGAAGGAATGGAAAATGTCCTTTCATTTCGTTTCCAAGGCTTCAGATTGGACCCCATTGCTTTCTAAACTACTTCATAGAGGAGCCTAGGTGCGGCTAGATCCAACCGTAGACCCAGACAATGATTTGAACAAAGGGAAGCCCTGCCGTTTGGTCACGAGGTTCAGAATAGGCCCCCTTTTCCTCTGAACTTCCTCAGAGAATAAGATTAGATATGCCCCTAGTCCCAGACTAAATCAACAGTTTATGTCTAAGCATGTGGGGAAAAGGATGGGAAAAGAGAGAGAGATTGGAATTTGGGGTTGTGCTTGGTGCAAAACAATAATTTCAGTGATGACATTAGATCATTAACATTAATATGTCAAATAGGATGAGTATATTACCTTTTTATAAAGCTTAACCAAATGACTAATTAAGGAGATCATGCATACACAAACACAGAGCCATTTATGGTTATAGAGGCTAGTCTGCAGACATGATGGTATGATTTAGCATATCAATATAAATTTAGGTAATTTTATAGTCTCTAAGTTACCTAACAATTTAAGTCTTGGAGGTTACGGGCACTTACATTTCCCTTAGTCGGCCATGTCACAGATGGTGCTTCCCTTCGTTGATGCTATTGTAGACAGTCCTCTTGTTGGCCTTATCAGCAGACAAGCCTCAAACCTGAGAGGTGTCCCAACTCAAAGGGGAGTCCCCTCTCAGGGGTAGATATGAGACTCAACTTGCTGAGATCCCAAAGAGCTCCAATGGGCCTTTTTTAGGATCAGTATTTATAAGGTCGTAAGATAATTGACTTTGGTCAGACCTAGGCCTGTATTTTCCACTGAGGTCACTAATCTCTTACAGAATCTTATTGTTTTCCATGGGAACTGGGGAAATTTTGAGATTTGTTTCCCCTTCTTCCTATTCGGAGTGACCAGGGGTGATGGATATGATCAGGGGGTGCCCAACCATTCCATCCTGCTGAGTACACACCATTATGTTGGTTTCGGTGGTTGCGTACAGGGTTGGAATGTACCAGGTACAAGCAGTCATGTTGGTTTACAGGATCGAGATGTACCAAGTACATGCAGGTGTGTTGGTCTTGGGAGACTGACTTGTGAGTTTTTCCATTCTTTGTGCTTACTGGACCTCAGTCATATTAAACAAAAGATAATACTGTTGGTCTTGTGGTGCAGTTGAGGCACGGCCTAGAAATGTTTCCACGGTGCGGCCTGGGAATCAGCTTCTTCACAGAGTAATCCAGGACAGAGGGGTCCGTACCACCATACCATATTGTTATCTGTTTCCCATGTTACCAGTCAATGTATTTCATACATATTTCAAATGGAATAATGTGCATTTTCATGTAACATTATTGGGCTCTGTTCTCTCACACCTTGCCACAATTATGTCACTGTCAGCAGTAGCAGTTCAGTGGTACAGGAAGGAGATCTACTGTTACAGGCATCCTTCTACCAAAATTACCACACAATGGCACATACTCTACTTCTGCAAGAAGCTATTCTGTGCTGTCAAGTCAGTCATCAGCCATGTGAATAACCAGAAGTACAAAGCCAGGCTTCCGAAATGTGTTGAGCTGTAGGTGTGGAGAGGAAGAAGAAAAGATATGCAATTTTGAAGGTGTGTTTAAGGAGAGAGAAGTTGATGAGAAAAGAGGTGGCAGTTAGGTAATGTAATATGAATGGTAGGAACAGAAAAGGTTTTAGTGAAGCATAAAGTTGTGAACAACATTGTTCCACCTTTTCAACCAAATTCATTAATATATTTCTTGTTCATATAAGCTCATATGGACTTTGGAGGTTGAAAATACTTAAACAGACTGTGGAGGCTGTTTAACCTATAAAATAGATAGGTTCTTGATTTGTTGTCCTGTCTTTCTCTTATTCACACTGTGAAAAAATATATATGCATTTAATTTTATGTGATACAGAAAGTGTGAAATATATGATGGTGCTTCTTATGGGAACATATCATTTACCGAATTAGATTTGATACCTTTTGTATCCTTTGGGAGATGTAATTTCGTCTGTAATACATTGATTCACTGTTTAAGAACAGAGAGTGAAAGTCATGCTGTTTTCTTTAGAGACAGATTTATTCTTTCTATCTTTTCTAATATAAGAAAATCTAGGGAATCTTGTTCTGTTCCATGTATTAGTTTCTTGCAAATACTTGTGTTCAAATTGCTTTTAAATTGCTGGGATGATTAAGTGCTTGTTTTATCAAATAGCTTTTGGAGCCAGTAAGATGATCGTGTATCTGCAGACTTCTCTTGAAAATTAGTTCATAAAAGCTGTCTAAGTGACTTTCCACTGGCTCTTTAGTGGTCTGTGTAATCTCCAGGGAGAGAATAACATTTTTTTCTATGAATATACTGCAGAAGCATTTGAAGAGGACCATGTCACTGTTACAAACGTGCAGCACTTTACAGGGTTCTCATATTGAACAGGCATGCTTGGGTCTTGAGACCTTGTTCTTTTTTTGTAGTATACTTCTTTGTGTCACAGACTTTGTTCTGTAGAAATAGGTAAATGTATTTTTACAGCTGCCTTTCTTCACTGAAAATGCTAAAGAACCATTCATCTTATTTTTTTTCTCAGTAACGTGCTACTAAAAAGAATAATTCGGTCTCCAGCAATTGTTCTCAAAGTTGAGGAAAAAAAATATTTGCGTACCTATGGCATGGTGTAGTCGTAGTGTTATTGTCCTGACACCTACTCATTCAATATACATAGACTCCTAAATATTGACCAGGCTGCAGGTGTCAGAGACAGCATTATGTGACCCTGTGAACCAGAAAAGCTTCTGCAAGGAGTAAATGAAATGCTGCACTTTACTGCTGTAAAAGTAAGTTCCTCTGAAGACTGCAGTCCTTTAAAAGTTATATAAAATGTTTTGTCTTTTAAAAGTACTGTTTTGCACAACAGTTTTTACAACAGGATAGCAGAAGGCAGCATCCCTTTCTCTCATTTTCTGCTAGATTTCAAGTACCTACTTTCTGCTTTCAGCTTTGCCAGAACAGTTTTCAGGAATTTTTATGTGATCAAACATGGTTTTGTTCAGTTGACATAACCATTCCCTTGTCTAGCCTCCCTCCTTTCTTCCTCAGAAAACATTTACCCTTAGGTAGACATTGACAATTTCCATGCTGAAACTTGGGGGTGAAGAGTTTGATAAAGTTGTATTTCCAGGGAGGAAGAAGTGAGCCAAGCTTCTAATTTCTTAGTAGTATTTTCTGGTAATGCATGCCAGCAGCCAGGTGGCTGTATTGGCCTCTTATCTGCAGCAAAACAGCATCAATCCCGAGGTGCAATTTATAAATGGAATTTGAAAGTATTGTGTAGCCTTAGAGTCAAGACAGCATCTACAATACGTATCTTTGTACATTCTTTTTTCCAGGATTTTCTTTCCAATGAATAGGGTATTGGAGATAAAAGTGTTCAGTATACTAAATGAAATCAAATGGATTTGTGCAGCTTTTTAATCAGGATTACTTAGTCTTTTAATATCCAAAGAGCGAAGGAAGAGCAACCACCAGCATGTAATATTAAAGATGGTAAGAATTGTTACTCCTCATCCTATCACTACATGCTATTTTAAAAAGACCCTCCCCAGCTGTTTTATAGGTCCTCTTCAGGTAATGGAAGGCCGCTATAAGGTCTCCCCAGAGCCTTCTGTCCTCGAGGCTGAACAGACCCAACTCTCGCATCTTATCCCCATAGTAGAGGTGCTCCAGCCCTCTGATCATCTTTGTGGCCTCCTCTGGACCCACTCCAATGTCCTTCTTGTTTTGGAGGCCTCAGAATTGAATGTAGTACTCCAGGTGTGGTCTCACAACAGCGGAGTAGAGGGAGAGAATCACCTCTTTTGACCTGCTGGCCATGCTTCTTTTCATATAGTGCAGCAAACAGCTGATATTCTGGGCTGCAAGAGTACACTCCTCACTCATGGTGAGTTTTTCTTCAACCAACACCCCCAAGTCCTTCTCAAGACTGTTCTCAAGCCATTCTCTATCCAGCCTGTATTTGTTCTTGGGATTGCCTTGACCTAGGTGCAGGATCTTGCACTTGGCCTTGTTGAACTTCGTGAGGTTGGCATGAGACCACCTTTCCAGCCTGTCCAGGTCCCTCTGGATGGCATCTTTCCCCTCCAGCGTGTTGACCGCACCACACAGCTTGGTGTCACTGGCAAACTTACTGAAGGTGCACTCGATCCCACTGTCCATGTTGCTGACAAAGCTGTTTAAACAGCACTAGTCCCAATAACAGTCCTTGAGAAACACTACTTGTTACTGGTCTCCATTTGGACATGGAGCCATTAGCTGCAACTCTCTGAGTATGACCAGTCAGCCAATTCCTTATCCAGCAAGTGGTCCATCTATCAAATACATATTTTTCAAATTTAGTGACCAGGATGGCTTGTGGGATAGTGTCGAACACTTTGCACAACTCCAGGTGGATGATGTCAGTTAACTCTTACTGTATCACTGATGCTGTAACTCCATAATAAAAAGTCACCAAATTTGTCAGGCGTGATTTGCCCTTGGTGGAGCCATGTTAGTTTCCACCAGTCACCTCTTCCTCATTTTCTGTGTGCTTTAGCAGATCCTTCAGGAGGATCTGCTTCATGATCTTGCTAAGCACAGAAGTGAGGCAGACTGGCCTGTAGTTTCTGGGGTCTTCCTTTTTTTCCCTTTTTGAAGGTGGAGGTTGTGATTCCCCTTTTCTAGTCAGCAGGAAATTCACTAGACTGCCATGAGTTTTCGAGTATGATGGGCTTATGCACCTTCAGGTTCTTTAGACAGCTTGAACCTGATCTTTGCTTATAGTGGGCAAATCTTCCTTCTCCCAGTCCCTACCTTTGCCTTCTGGACCTTGGGTGATGTGGTGAGAGCCCTTCCTGGTGAAGACTGAGGCAAAGAAGTCATTGGGTACCTTGGCCCTCTCTGTATCCCTCGTGACTAGGTCTCCATTTTCCTTGCAGAGGCACCCCACATCTTCCCTAGTCTTCCTTTTGTTGCTGACATACCTGAAACAATTTTTCTTCTTCCCCTTTATGTCCCTGGCTGATTTAATTCTATCTGTGCTTTAGCCTTCCTAACCTGATCCCTGGCTGTTCAGACAGCTTCTTTGTAATCCCCCCAGTTAGCCTGGTCTTGCTTCCTCTCCCTATAGACTTTTTTTTTTGTGCCCAAGTGTTGAAGAAATTGCAGTAAGAATCCAGCATTTTTAATACACATTTTTGCAAACAAAAACACTGTGCTGCATCTCTATGTTGTACTGGAGAGTCCAAAGCTGGACAAAGTTCTCCAGGTGTGGCCTCAGAAGTAGTGCTGAGTAGAGAGGAAGGATCACTTCCTTCCACGTACTGATAACACTTTTCTAATGCAATCCAGGATACCAACAGACTTCTTTGCACAAGGGTATGGTTCTGGCTCATGTTCCACCAGGATCCCCATGTCCTTTTCTGCAGAGCTGCTTTCCAAACAGTTGGTCCTCAGTATGTGTTGATGCATAGTGTAGTTCCTGCTCAGGGGGAGGACGTTGCACTTCTTACTAAAACTTGATGAGGGTCGAGTCTGCCTGTTTCTCCACCCTGTTGAGTCCCTCTGGGTCACACCAATGCTCTGTTGTATTGGCCACTTCTCTCAGTATTGTATTTTTTGGCAAAGTTGCTGTGGGTATATTTTGCTTCATCATCAAGATCATTAATGAGGATGTTGAATAGGACTGAACCCAGTAGTGATCCCTGGGGGTATACTACTGGATAGTGACCTCCAGCTAGACTTTATATCACTAATTGCCACCCAAATATTCGTTGAGTTTTCAGTCTCCCTCACAATCTTCTCACTCAAGCCCATCCTTCATCAGTTTCTCTATGGGGATCTCTTTAAAGAGAGATACTCTGAAAAGTCTTACTTAAGTCCATGTAGACAGTATTGGCTGCTCTCCATTTATCTCCTGTCATTTTATTTTAGAAAGTTAGAAAATTGGTTGAGCATGACTACCCCTTGGTGAATCTGTGCTGACTACTCCTGATTACCTTCTTGTCCTTCACGTGCTGGAAAATGGTTCCCAGGATTAGTTGCTCCATCACATTCTCAAGGATCAAGGTGATTCTGGCTTGTCTGCAGTTCACTTGGAGCTCTTTTTTGCCCTTCTTGAAGATAGGAGGGACATTTGCTTTCCATGAGTTTTCAAGCACCTGTCCCAATTAACATGATTATTAAAGATTATCAAGGAGAGCAACTTGTGAGTTGTTTTAGGGTCATCCTTAACATTATGATAAAGTTATTTGTTTAAATTAAAGAGATTACTTTCCCTTACAAAATGCAGGAAAAGTGTATGCCTTTCTATTTTCAATTGGAACTTATCTTGTTCTTTATACCATTACTGACTGTGTGGCTTCACATTTGCACATCTTGTGTTGAATGGTTGACTCTCTGTCACTGTAACGGGACAGTGGTTCCATACTCTCCCGGTCTAGCTCATGTTCCCCCGAGTCAGAAGCTGCATCTGCTCCCTGGAGCAGTGAAGTAATGACTCCAGAAACATGAATGTTTTGAAATGGCTTATTGGAATTCAGTTGGCTTACCTTTGACTTGGAAGGACATCAAAATTAGGCCAAGATAAGCAGCGGGTACACACAGTCAAGAGGTGAGACTGAGTCATGGAGGGGAGAGAAAGAGCTCTTATGTTTGGTGGCAGGAAGCTGTTAATTCAGTTCAGTAGTATGCAGAAACTGTTCTCTAATAAAGGAGACTGAACAGCAACAGGATAAAAGTAATTAAATTTAGTAAGGAGGAATATATAATGATTCAGAAAAGAAAAACAAGTTTTAAAATCAGTAAGTTAAATACAATGACAGGTCATTGAATATCTTTTACGCGATTTGTGTCTTAATAAAATATAAGGCAAGTATATGAGTATTTCATAGAATTGTGGAATCATTAAGGTTGGAAACGACCTTCAAGATCATCAAGTCCAGCCGTCTACTAAACATTATCATGACCTCTACACCATGTCCTGAAGCACCACATCCACACATTTTTTGAATGCCTCCAGGGCTGGTGACTCCACTACCTCCATGGGCAGTCTGTTCCGATGCCTAACCACTCTCTCAGTAAAAAATTTTTTCGTAATGTCCAACCTACACCTGCCCTGGCACAACTTAAGCCCATTTCTTCTCATCCTCTTATGCTATCACTGGTTACCTGGGAGAAAAGACCAACGCCTACCTCACTACAACCTCTCTTCAGGTAGTTGTAGAGAGCAGTAAGGTCTCCTTTCAGCCTCCTCTTCTCCAGACTAAACAATCCCAGCTCCCTCAGGCGCTCCTCATAAGACATTTTCTCCAGGCCTGTCACTAGTTTCATTGCCTTTCTCTGGGCCCGCTCTGGCACCTCAGTGTCTTTTTTATACTGCAATGCCCAAAACTGAATACAATACTCAAACTGTGTCCTCACTAGTGCCGAGGACAAGGGCACAGTCACTTCTCTGCTCCTGCTGGTCACACTATTTTTGATACAGGCCAGGATGCTGTTGGCCTTCTTGGCCACCTGGGTTCACTACTGACTCATATTTAGCCAGCACTCCGAGATCCTTTTCTTTCAAGCAGCTTTCCAGTCACTCTTCCCCAAGCCTGTAGGGTTGCCTGGGATTTTTGTGACCAAAGTGTAGGACCCAGCACTTGGCCTTGTTAAACCTCATCCCATTGACCTCAGACCATCAATCCAGCCTGTGCAGATCTCACTGTAGTGCCTTCCTACCCTCAAGCAGATCAACACTCCTGCTCAGTTTGGTGTTGTCTGCAAACGTACTGAGGGTACAATCGATGCCTTCGTCCAGATGATCAATAAAGATATTAAATAAGACTGGCCCCAAAACAGAACCCTGGAGAATGCCTCTAGTGACTGTCCGCCAGCTGGATTTAACTCTTCACCACAACTCTCTGAACTCAACCATTCAGTCAGTTTTTCACCCAATGAAGAGTATGCCTGTCCAAGCCATGAGCTGCCAACTTCTCTAGCAGAATGGTTGTCTTCTACATGCTGTGTAAGATCACGCAAGATGAACTGCTCTGTAATCTTCCCTGGCACTGAGGTCAGGTTCACAGGCCTGTAGTTCCCCAGATCAACCCTCCGTCTCGTCTTGTAGATGAGCATCACATTTTGAGCAAAGTAATAGTTTCAGGTACATTTCCGTAAGTTTTTCTGAAAAGTCTGTAATTTTATTTTGACAATGTTTGAACATTGCTGAGATATGTTTATGGTATAAATTATTATTTAATTAGGATTAAGTAATTTAAGCTTTGTTTTTGTTAATGATAACCTGGTTTTCAGTATTACTGCTTTAAAAGCAGATTGTTGTTCACGTATGCATAGTGCAAGATAAATTACCAACATATTGTGGATATGCAGATCTTCATGGCTGTGCTTGGATTTGCATCAGAATTTGAAGTAGCAGCCCTCTTGCAAGTATTCTGGTTTTATAATGAGGTATTGGTTCACTTTGTTGTAGTTCAGTTTTACAGAGCATTGCTTTGTTCATTCAGCAGTTTAGTCTCTTGCCTACCGAGAAGAGTTCCAGTTTTCCTTTTGAAGAACACAAGCACTTGAACATTGCAAAACAAACGTTCTTTCAAAATGACTACCACTGACTGCTGGCAGGGTATCTGTCTTCCTTTGTCTGTTGCACTGTAAAATAGAGTGTGCTTATACAGAAGGCTTTCTATGGTAACTCTGTTAACACCCAGGACGCAGGTAATGTTTAATAAATGGCTTCTCCATTTTTCCACTTCTGGAAACCTATGTTTTGAAGAGAGGAGTGGTTGTTTCTATCAGAGCACTGTCACCTCAGTATTTCAGGAAAATTCTGGAGTTCATAGAGCAGCAATACATAGTACTGAAGGTTCTCCATTCCAGCAATCCAAAATCATTGTATTGGTTGGTTGATAATCACAAAAATTTCATACTTTTTCTTGTTGTAGTGTTGCTGGAGAAAACTTCTGTGAAAAACAAGATTATATAACAAGAAAAATCTACTATGAAACTTTGGCAATTTTAAGACAATATAACGTTTGTATTATTGCTTTACCACATAGAGGTTTTATGTAAACAAGCAGTAAAGCATAGAATTCAGTCTTATTAAAGGTGACTGAGTCAGTGTAAGCTTTGGGCGAATATATGTAAAGGTTGCTATAACATTAATTTAGATGAACCTTATTTTCTAGTCCTTTAGCTTATTTGAGCAAGCCCGCTTACTTCATCAGTTGTGTGTTATGCAGTAGCATTTTATTTATGAAGGATTTTACTGTTTTGATTATATTGGGCACGTTAGGATTCTCTGTCAAAAGGAGCTGGCACTAGACAAGAAAATAGACATAGCAAACTGAAGTTGTAAACCCAATTTATTTCTCTATTTCTCCAGTCTAAAACTGTACGGTGTTTTTAACATCAGATTATGGTAACTTTCCTGACCAGTGCTTCCAACTGTTGCTTTAGAAAGGAGTACGTGAACCACTTTAGTCTCACAATATATTAATCACAAAAACGTGTTGCCTCTATTCCTAGAGGCAACACTGTTTTGAAAATAACAAGATATTTGTGCATTGCCTTGAAGAAAAAAATGCAGTTTTGTACTAAATAATTAGGGCAGTTATATTGCAATATGTTTTCAACATTGAGTTTCTTGCTGTTGCTCTTTCCTGTATCATCCATAGAAGCATGTATTTTGCCTTTAATTTCATCACCATGTGATGTCACATGCCACAAGAAAAAAAAGAAGAAAGCAACCTTTTAAATGTATCTAAGTAATTTCTATTGTATTTTGTTCCTAAAAGTGGTACTTTGGAATAGTCTTTTTTTAGACACAGAATTGTGGCAATTTGTGGTTTCATTATTGTGAGATCGTAGGTGACTAATATATGAAATGGTAGGTGATCTGAAAATGCTTTGAAACCATGCTTTATATGCGTTTTTTGTGCATTACATTTATTTCAATCTGCTTGTTTACTAATATTTCTGTCCAAGAGAGAAGCCATGACTTTTCTTTCGGTAGCATATGTGCTCCCTTCATCCATTCCATCATATAAACTCCATGTGTTTCTCTTACTGGTGACTTCTGATACCGTTCTGCTAACATATTTGGAAGTCTGTTGAGGTCCTCCCTGTGTCCTCCTTTACATTCTAATTCTATTGGTTGCTTTGGGGCTTTGTACCTCTCCTTGTTTTTACTCTCAGTGTTCATTGAGTCATACTTCCTATCCATCTCTCAATTATCATTATTTACATCATTGTAAATTACCGTTTTGAAAAATAATGGATTGTTTTTATCCACCATTACTTTCTCCTGTGTCAAAACGTAACCCCTTTATTTGTTGTTTCGATTTGGAGACAAGAATCCTTTTCTTGGACCTTTTTTTTTTGAAGGTGATTCTTTAATGCACTCTCTAGTTCATCTGGTGTTACATTTATCACACTATATTTTTATCAGGTGTTTTTTCTCCAGTCTCTTTCAAATTTATATTAGGTATTACTTACAATATTTATTCTTATCTTTCACTATTATTTTTTCTGTAATTTTATTTTTCGTATTCTTTTGTATTTCTGTCTTTGTTAAAACTATGTCAGTATTCAGTGTCTTCTGATTTCTCCTCTCATCTTCCTTTATCTTGTGTTTTAGTATATTTTCTTTCTTTGGAGTTAGAAAAGAAAATTGCCATGCTGGTTCTGGTGGTCTGCCTCAGCATACATGCTGTTCAGTTATCATTCTGGAAGACAGCAGTCTTCTCTGATGGTGTCTGTATATACACCTCCAATTCTAAGCTGGGGAGCAAAAATAAAAGAAAGATTGGTTCCGTCTACAATTTTTTCCTTTGTTTCCCACTCCCTGTTTCATAAAAGGAGAAGAAGATTTTCTATAACTATTTAAAACATTTCTCATTTGGTATACTGATTGAGACTGCTTATATTTTTAGGCTATTTTTTCTTGCATGTTTCCCTAAGTCCTGTATACTCTCAACAGTCTTTTTAAAGTTCATTTCGTATTATTTTCTAAGATCTAATGTGATTTTTTTAATGCTTCTTTCAAGGTACTTATTTCTACCTGTGATTCCTGTCCTTGATGAAGTCATCAAAGTCCTTTCTGGAATCAGGGAATATTTTGTCTTCAATCTGTTATGCACTACAAAGCGCATGTTTCTTTTTAACAACTGGCTTTTAATATGTGCATTTAAGTGTAGTTTGTGTTACTGTCTCTAGGAAGACTTTTTTTTTTTAATTTATTTTTTCTTCCCTCGGGGAGAATAACATTTCAATTAAGTGTACTTCCATGTTTTATCCACTTGACTAATATTCCTCCCATGAAATTAATAGGATCGGGAAGCGACTCTAGGTTTTTCATACCTCTCCATACTGTATGT
This sequence comes from Baryphthengus martii, assembly GCA_013396935.1. NCBI lineage: Eukaryota > Metazoa > Chordata > Aves > Coraciiformes > Momotidae > Baryphthengus > Baryphthengus martii. Next base: position 7,223 of record VWZK01020879.1, on the reverse strand, counting down.
ATTGTGTAACACTGAGTGAGATTTCATAACATGTTTAAACCTAAATTATTTTCACTTGTTGTTTATTCACATGCA
>VWZK01020876.1:93584-148891 GCA_013396935.1 Baryphthengus martii | reverse complement strand
GAACACACATCATGTGTTTATTCTGAAGTTCTCTGTATATTTCTAATCCTCACTATCTCCATTTGGAAGATCTAGCAAACGCAGTTGCAGCAGTCTGCGTTACACAATGTTAGGGGTTGGAAGGGACCTCTGAAGATCATCTAGTCCACTCCCCCTGCTAAAGCGGGTTCACCTAGAGCAGGTTACACAGGATTGCACCCAGGTGGATTTTTAGTATCTCCAGAGATGGAGACTTCATAACCTCTAGCAGCAGCCTGTTCCAGTGCTCTGTCCTGGATTCCAGTTTGTGCCTGTTGCCTGTTGTCCTGTCACTGGGCACCACTAAAAAGAATCTGGTCTCATCTTCTTGACACTCACCCTTTAGATACTTATAAGCATTGATAACTTAAAACTAGGGAATGCTTAAAACAATAGCAAGCATAAGCAACATGCCAAATGTCTGACTCACAGCAAGAAACAAAATTAATGAAATAGATGCCTGAGCATTAATGCTTCAGGTATGCTTCAGGCACAAGAGATGCTGTAAAAGCTCTGAGACCTCTCCACTACATTTTACCCAGGAGTTGCTGGTGAATGGGCCTGTGTCAACACCTCTTCTCCCTCCAGTGCACGAAGTCCTTTCCTGCAGTAGGGTAAACTGGGCCAGAATTTCCCCACAAAATTGTAACATGGTCCAGGGGGAGAGGTAGAGTAGCTTTAAACTCAGATAGGAAAGGCTCTATTACTATTCTATGAACTACTTGTGGAACACCACCAAGTGAAAGATAGCCAACTGAGGGGTGGAAAACACATGATTTGCCTTTGTTCTTAGGTTATTACTCCAGTCTGAAACTCAGACAAAATGTGCCAATTTTGAAGGCTCCTTCCACCTTTCTTCATGCAGACAACCATAGAGAGGGCAAGGATGGCTGTCAGTAAAACACAATGTGGGGCTTATGAGAAATTTCTCAGGACAGCCATTCTCTGTCCATCAGAGGAAAACTAAATGCCAGCACCAATCCTTTTTAGGGTTTTATATTGATCCTTCCTCCTTCTGTAGCCGAACAGATAAACAGGGGTTTAGCTTGCAGAAAAGGGTTAGTGACAAGATTTCTTTTGCATTACTAACAGTACTGTAAAAGTATTGGAACTGTAGCCACTTTTAGACCGAAATTCTGAGGTTTGGAGTATGAACTGTCTATTTTGTGCGCTATTTCCCTAGCTTTTGTGTGAACAGGGTTCTCTAGTCATGGAGCAGATTTGGAACAAGCTGTAGCTGTTTATTTCCTAAGGAGTGATCACAGGGTCAGGGGAAGGGTCTGGGGCAGTGGCAGCTGCCAGCTGAAGCAGCCAGGCTTGTTTGTGGCATCCCATTCAAAACTCCTTCCCCTTGCCGTAGGCTCCCACAACATGCTTAAGCACCTGTCTAACTTTATTGCCCCCAGGTGGCTTCTCTGGTTTTGATGCAGAGGCTTAGGAACTCAGGATGCTGGGAAAAATCTCAAGCTGATTTCCACACAACAGAAAAATGCATCACTTAGTTTTTCCCCTCCAACTGACATGTCAGTTTTGGTGGTTTCCCTTTCTGACAGACAAGTTAACAAGAACTTGCTTGTTCAAATAGAACTTTTATGTGGAGGATAAAAATGCATTTATTTTTTCTTTTTATATATTTTGCAACTCTCTAAATGACAGCAGAGTTATGTGTATTCTATGAGCTGAATATCATTTATCAAAATAGACATTTTAAAAATAAGGCAGGGACCTAAATTAGTTACCATCTAGAAAAATGAATACAACAGCTAATGTCAGAACTCAATTTAAATTCTTTATGATTACTTAAAGCTGGCAGTTCTCATCACGAGATCTGTGAGCTATAAATAAACTTAGCTTAGAACAAACAAATACTTTCTACATGCAGGATTTAATGCATTACAGTATTCTGGAAGAACATAAAATAATACCAGACTAAAACCATGACTTATTTTTAATGAAGAAAGTCAGTGAAGCAGACCTCCAAAAAAAGAAATCTCTAGTCTACAAGTGCAAGTATCCAAGCATGTCTCCAACTCTTCTCATTCAGTTTAATAAGAGATCAAACCAGGCCATCAGAAGTTTACAGACTAATGCAATTACAGGGTGGGTCAATAAGGACTGATTTGTCTGTTATGTACAACATGTAAAATAAGCTATGCTAACAGGTCTGGCTTTCCTTTCACAAAGTTGAATATCCACCAATCAATTAATCAGAATGGATTTTATTTTTTTTCAGGAGGTGAAGTAGCAGTCAGTTGCTGGCAAATATATGAATGACCATTTCTTTTGGCTATTTTTAAGATCCTTTAACTAACTGAATAATTGGATTTACCTATAAATAACAAATGCATTTTCAACACACAGCATTTAAACATTTCTTACATCACAGGTGAAAAAAAAATCCTCTTAGCAGGTCTAGTATTAAAAGACAAAATTAAACCCATAATCATAGCACCACTTAAAAATCACCATGAACTTTCAACAGTTCTATGAAGGAAAGGATACAAATGAGTCATTAAAAAGTCACTCACTGAAAAAAAAGTCACTTCAAGAAAAGCAAATTGTATTGCTGTTTGCAAGTGGGCTGAACGTGGGAAACAACCTCCCTTCTGGAATGGTGAGTGGCTGCTTGCACATGGACAACAGCAGAGACCTGGACCAGTTCCAGATGCATTGAAAGCAGAGATCATTGTTTTTTGGAAATACAAACATTGTAGACCAGGGCCTTAAAACAAAAATGCTGGAACCCTGCTGATTAAAGTAAAACTTCCAGACTCAGATCCTTACGCTTTAAAATGTGGTTTCCCCAGATGATACAACCAGACATTACTGACATGCGTATATTCAGATATAAATGCTGAATTTCTGGTGTTCAGCTTCGCAAGTCTGAGATTTCTCAAGGTCCCATTAAAAATAAAAACAAAAATACTGCCAGAGGACCAATGTGATCACTAATAAAGCTTATAATTGTGGAGAATATCAGCTTCTGAAAGGAAAAGTGTATAGTGTACTACATTACAACTTTAATAGGAAAGTTCACCCAGACTACTTAAAAATGCTGATGGCTAAATTTGAAATACCCACACAACAGTCCGAGGGCTGACATTTCACCAAGAACAATCATTATTCACATTGTTGATTAGGAAGGGAAGTACCCAGCTTGCAGAAGCTTCACTTCGACCTAGGTGGGACCTCTGGGTTATTCTGTCAGGGCATATAAAAAGCATGTTGTTCTTCCATGCAGAAATGGTTTTCAGAGCACCCTGGTACTCTGCTCCATGGGCACCTTCTTGCTTGGCTGCACTTTCCTACTTTGGAGTCTCTATACACATGTATAAAGAAGTATTTCATACTATGTCAGCTGATAACTTCCAAAACCACATCCAGGCAGAATTTTCCTGAGTACGTTAGCTAAGCAGAATTCACCTAAAGGTAAATATGCCTTCAACTAGGGAACTGTGAACATCGCAGCAACTGACTAAGTATCAACCTGGCTAATGTGCTTATCAGTGTATCAGTACTGACATCTCTTCCTACCAATTAGTGTGGTCTCAAAAAGGATAGAGAAAAGATCATAGTGTTGTGAGATGATATGACAGCTAGCTATTACAGAAGAACTGCCGAAACTTGCAGAGTAATTAAAGCTACATCTTCAAATTCAAGCTTACACAGACTGAAACCTGCGTGTTGCATACTGTCACCACTCTGGTTTGCACACAGAAACCTTGTTGCTGGATTTGGCAAAAGTACCATTTTGGGATAGTAATGCAGACTGGAGTCCACATAGCAGCTAGGTTCACCCCTAAATCTGGTTGTTCTGAAGCAAGGGATGCATGTGATGGCTAATAGTCCTTATCCAACCCAAAGTATAAGGATGCAAGTCTCTGATGTCAGCACACACTTAAATTTCATAGTGTAAAAGGTAATGTAAATACAGTCCCAAACTACACCAGAACTGCAAACAGAACTTTAACCAAGATAACTCACCATTTCAACAGGAAATCTGATTAATGCTCAGAAGCTCTTGATACAGCCCAGACATGGACCTCAATGTACTAGGTGCTATCCTTGTTTTAACACAGCAGTACCATTCAACCAGAGCTAAGCAAAGAGGTGGATACATTAAGGTAGTGTGCAGTATCAAGTGACAAGAAGGTGAAAAGTTCTATGGTTGAAAAGCAGAGGCCATGCAAATGCCATCAACATTACTACTCCCAGCCACAGGTGTATATTGGCACCAAAACAAAGGTGAGACTTAAAGGAAGACACTGAGGAGGCTTTGCAGATGGTTAGACAGGCTGTAATAGAAGTCATAAATCAGAACTTCTGCCAAGATCACAGGTTATACAATCACTCAACAATCTTAACACAAAGCTAAACTAAATCCTCAGAGGAGAAAGGAGCACAAGACTTTTTCATCTGCACGAGGGAGACCATGTCTTCCAACAGGAAGCTCTCAGCATTGAGTATAATTAGTGAAGGGAACAACTTAATACAAGCTGTGATGAATGCTCCCTTGCAGGATAAGTGGAATCAAAACTGGATGTTTTTTCTAAAAGATAAGCTCTAATCCAAACAGAAGTCAATTTAGGGAAATCCAGTGGTCTGTGTCACAATGCCAGTCATAATGGGATCACGACTGCCTCTTTAAACATGACCCATGAAACTAATGAGTCATTAATACCAACAGTACTGTTCCTTCCTCCAATGAAGTGTCTGGTGATACGGAGCCTGGATGTGGGTGGGTTCTCATTAACGATCTATTTTACCCTGACTTTGCTCAAGAACATTTTTCCTTGATGATTGCCATGGTGTGGATAACTTGTTCTCCTAGGAATTATGATAAAAAATTCACTTCGGCAAAAGCTCCATTTTTTCTCCTTAAATCTGAGTATGCTTTTCCATCACAAAATGAGCAAGGATCTTCTAATGGGAACTGGATAAAAGTTTTAATTATTTAGACTTCATATTAAAATAGGACCAGAACAAGTTAAGAACACGTCATCAGAATCTGTTGCTATTACAGCGAGAAAACAGCAGCAGCATGCTTCAACATAGAGCTATCACTGCCCTGAGAAGAGACTCTGAAAGTCTTTCTCAGTGAATGTGGGCAGTGAATATGGTGGTCAGCTCAAAACAGATTAATAAGACACTTCTGCTGGCCAGCTTCTGGTTACCGGTCAGGCAACCTGCTGATACCATCACTCTTTCTTTCCCGTGGTTAATCTTTACTGTGTTTCTTCTGCCTTCTCAGTCACTTAACATCACGGGCACTGGGACCTCAACCTAACATAGGACCTTCCTAGACCTTCTGTTCCTGGATGGATGGGTCTGTTTATCTCTCATTTTCTCCTCCCTTTGTTTCAGGTTCTTCCATTTTTTCATCATTTCTAGGGTCTGCTGCCCCACTGGCAGACAAGTAGTTGGGATTCCTATATGCAGAGTTGTTAAGATTTAAATCCTAAATCCAGGCTGAGTTTAACTGAGATGAATGCATGATATTCTGCAACATGTTAAGCCATTTTTTTATCTTTGTAGTAAGTTCTGTGGAATTTGCAGCTTCCATTTCTTGGCTTCTAGTTTCTCCTGATTTTCATTATTATCAGCAAAATTCATGCTCTGGTGCCTGGATTTGCTCCGGTATTGTGTTGAAAAATCACCTAGTAGTCTCCAATCTGACTAATGTGGGTATATTGAGGACAATTATTTCTCATTTGCCTAATAATGATGCTCAGTATCAAAGCCGGTATATTTTACAGTGAAGGAAATAATTAGAAAACTCACATTTCTCTTGAGAGAAATATAGATTTAGGTTCTAAAGCACACAGCTAAAATTATGTTGCTAAAAATTAGTAGGAAGTATTATTACCATGTAGAAAGTAAGGAACTATACAAAGAGTCAGGCCTTCTCGTTGTTAGAAGATGCTCTTGTAAATCAGATACTGGGGTCCCACATTTATTAACTCAAAAGAATGTGTTTTGCTCATTTGCATTTCTTTCATTTTGGAACAAGATTTCTTGGTTTGAAGTTGCTGGGCTGCTCAAGGGCAACCAGATAAATATCATCAGACGTCAATGTAGGACCTTACCTCTTCCACTCAGTTAATTAACCTTCGTTTAAAGTAGGCATGCTTGTGTTTTCGCTTTCCAACTCCACTAAAAACCTTCTTTAAAATACCTAATTCATATGAGGCTTAAGTTCCTAGATATGGAAAGCACAAGAAAATGCTGGTTGTTTAAGATTTTTATTATTATTATCTTTTACGAAAATGAAATTAGCAAATAACATTGCAGTTTTCAAGAGAAAAGTGAAAATGCCTTCTGCTGAATGTGCAGCCTGGAAACACCACCCCTAAATCCTTAAAGGACAACCATTCTAATCCCATTCCCACAAACTTCCTCTTAATTCTATTAAAAACATAATTATTTCCTCATTGGTTATATGAAAAACAACAGACTGTGAGAACTTCTATACCTTGGGCAGACCTGCGTCGCACGGGCTCAATGCTAAAAGTCTAAAGACTAAGAGGGAAAATGGAAGCTGAAGAGAACCAGGAGCACTTTTGAAAAGCAGAGTTATGAGCGTCCTGTAGTAACAGAAGCAATAAGCTAGAAGAGGTTTAAGTGCAATTTGTAGCAGCATGATTGCCCATAGCAGAAATAAAATGACCCATGTTACTATAATAATGTGCACAAACAGGTATTGCTGGCTCTTGATGGTACTAAACCTCTCTAATCATACAGCAATAAAACTAATTCCATTTGCCCAGATGTCATTACTAAAGTTTCAGAAAGCCAAGAAATGTCATTTAAAAGCACAAAAATGTAGCTATATAGTCCTTTTTATTTTCCTCATGACATTTTATGCACACAGAGGTCAGTCTGACTTTTTTCCAAGCTTTTCCCTGCAACCAGAAAAAGCTAGAAGCTTTAATTATTTTTAAAGCAAGCTGAAATTCCTCTTTGCTCCTTCTATTGCATGAATGAGAGTTTCAGAGAAATGCTAACTATTTCAACAGCCAGAACAGAACCAAAAAATCTCGCAGTTTAGAGAAGGTAGAACCACTTATATGCAAGCAAGCACCATCCAGCCATGGTGGGTGTTCATAGATAGCCCTTTCTTCCATTTACTTTGTTGGACATTGGGGTGGCTTGCTAGGACCTTGCATGCTGAGAAGAATCACAGAATTATAGAATCATTTTGGTTGGAAGAGACTGTTAGGATCACAAAGTCCAACCATTAACCCAGCACTGCCAGGTCATCACTAATTACTCCCTAAGCACCACATCCACACATCTTTTAAATACCTCCAGGGATGGTGTCTCCATCACTTTCCTGGGCAGCCTGTTCCAGTGCTCAACAATCCTTCCTGCAAAGAAATTTTTCCTAATACCCAATCTAATCTTCCCGTGGTGCAACTTGAGGCTTTTTCCTCTTGTCCTACTGCTTATTACACGAGAGAACAGATCCAACCCCACCCGGCTATAACCTCCTTTCAGGCAGTTGCAGAGAGTGAGAAGGTCTCCCCTCAGCCTCCTTTTCTCCAGACTGAACAACTCCAGCTCACTCAGCTGCTCCTCCTAAGACTTGTTCTTTAGATTCTTCTTTGCTTTTCTTTGAACATGCTCCAGCACCTCAATGTCCTGCTTGTAGTGACGTGTCCCAGAACTGAACCCAGTATTCAACGTGTAGCCTCACTAGTGTTGAATACAGGGGGACAATCACTTCCCTAGTCTTTTTGGCCACACTACTTCTAATACAAGGCAGGATGTTCTTGGCCTTCTTGGCCACCCGGGCACTCTGCCGGCTCATGTTCACGTGCCTGTCAAACAACAGCCCTGTGTCCTTTTCCAACAGGCAGCTTTCCGTGTGGCTTTTCCACTCTTCCCCAAGCCTGTAGCATTGTATGGGGTCATTGTGACCCAGGTGCAGGATCCAGCACTTCGCCTTATTGAACCTCATAGCATTTGCTTCAGCCCATTGATCCAGCCTCTGCAGAACCCCAGGCAGGAATGGCAGTACCTGATCTGAACCTATGCAACCAAAGAGTCATTTTCTGCTATCACATAATGGTAAGTTTAAGTCAGCTCCTTCTAGGATGTTTTTGTATTTACTTATTTCCAAGACAAATTATCATTCTGAAAACATCACTTCAGTTGTAAGACAAGACAATTGTTTTTCATTGTGCAGGGCTATTTATTTGCCTGGGAACAGAAGTTCTTAGAAGGGCTGGAGAGTTATACTAGATACCATTCTGAACAGCCTCCTGCCTGAAAAATGCCAGGAAATTGTATCAGCTCTGTACTCTGAGGAGAACAACCATGAGTTAATTCATTTGAATCACGAAAGAAACAGTGAGAATAGTTTTGGTTCAGTATTAAAATTTACGTGCTTTCAGTGTGAGTAGTTGACGGTGGTAGTTTGTTTGAATCTGCGAACCATCAGCTACAAACACATTGTGTGCATGCAATCATAACTTATTTCTTCCACATCTTCCTTTTACCACATCCCCTAATAAAGCACTAAAATCTGTAGATGCTAGAACAAACAGCTGTATAAAAGAAAAACACTACCCAGCCAAACAAAGTAGATTCCAATGAAAGTAAAGGATCACATCTACCTTTGCTGATGTGACCTTTTCAGTTTTATCTGACCTTAAATTCAAAGTGATTTAGTGCAAACATATAGCACTGAGCAGTTCAGTAAAATTCAGAATGCCAAACCTGACAGAGCAACTGCATAACTAAAGATTTACAGTCTCTATTTGTTTCTGGTAAGCCTTATGATATCCTTTAGTCACACACGTGCAAAGGCTGTGCCTCTGCTTTAGGGAATTTCTGTTGCTGCAGTTCCTCCTTACTTCCTAAGGGCTGAGCACAAATTACAGCTTTTTAAATCCGCAACATTGGTTAAATCAAATTACAAGTAACACTGCACTGCCTGAATGTGCCCCTAATTATTCTTATAATACTTTTGCCATGTACCAAGAGACTAGAGGTGGCCCTGCCTTTTCGCTAATCATAGCTGTGCTAGCTCCAAAGCCCCTAGCAATAATGTTTCAGCAAAACTTCTCCAATTTTGGTATCATTATAAATAGTACCTTCAAACTACTGTCACATTACCTTCATACACCCAGCCCTGCATCAGTTCAACCCAAGGAGAGCTTTGCTGTTCACTTCCTTAGGAGCAGGCTATACGGCTGAATGTTGACCACAGCTTTCATCCAAGTGAAAGGTGAGCTGGACATTCTTCCAAGTTTGAAATGCTAAATGGTGATTTTGGCTGGACCACAGACTTACCTAAGAGTAGAAGTGAAATACTGCAACCTTCCTCCAGAAAGGCCACTCTCATCAGCTGTCTAATTAATATGATTTAATAAATATTAATGTACCACACAGGCAAAAAGGTAATGTGAAATTTATCACTGGCTTGACTAAATTAGCTCATTGCCATAGAGAAATGCAGATAACTTACAGAAACAAATATTTGCATTAAACTGTATTGTTTGTTTTCAACATGTACAAGACAGAATTGTAAACCAGGGGCTATGAACAGCTTCCACATTGTTGCCATACTTGAGGTTTCAGAGCATCCTAGCACTACTCAGAGAAGGTCTTGTGGAATTCGAACCTTCTGAGCACACCTTTATTTAACTCTTCCCAGCTTGATCCAGGACAGTTGTCCATGCACACATGTAATGACTGCATGGTATGTGGACAGAAGGCTATGACTTCATAGCCTGCAATAGCCATAGCAGGCACATCCATATGGAGGTGCAGTATCACGTATTAGGGGGAACCCATCTCTGCCTGTTTTTGAGTAAACAACAAAGGAAAGAATGCTGAAGGCACCACTTAATTCAATAAAGGGGCCATCTGCCTGGTAGATTTCAATTAGAACAGAAATTATACACATTCCTCTTTGAGCTGGTATCACAACCACAATATTGCCCTGCAAGGAGAGTAAAGGTATTTAATATTTTAACCTTTTTGACAGAAAGTGGGCACTCAATTCATTTGATGTGAGTGTTCCTCAGGCATCCTATTTAATTTTTGTCTTAGGCAATACCTTGAATTGAAGCCCAGAGGCTGAACTGCAGCCAATAATGGCATTCTGTTTTCTGACACCTTAATGCATTTGGATCCAAGCATCCAAAATTTATTATCATTGCACAAGTACTTGAACAGCTCTGCACTGCATACAAGTCAATGAAAAATTACATGTCTTCAGGGATCTACTAGACTCATGGCCAAATTTTCTTTTCATCTATAGCTTCTGGTAATATACTGGGTGTCTCAGATATGCTGTAACTTATGATTGCAGTGCTGTCTATGTTAAAATAGAACCAGGACCAAAAAGCACTTAATGGACTTTCTACTTTTTTTTTTTTTTTTTTTTCCAGTAATGCCTAAGATACCAGAGGGAAAAAGAAAAGAGAAGCTTCTGCAAAAACTCATTGTTTAGACACTTGCTAACTGTGAAAGCCAGTACCACCTATATTGCATATTTATATTTATTCAGAAGTAAGCTTCTATAATATAGTAAGGTATAGTTAAAAAATCAAAAAGACCTCATAACTGTCCCAGAGAGCCCATTCCAGGGGTGGACTCTGCACAAATACCAGCACTTTAGAAGTCCTGGTGCCATCCTTTTGACAGCATGAAATCCCATCTCCATCCCAAAGAAGATTACATAATGACTGATAAGTGATCTATGCAATCTGTATAGTTTGGATCCCTTAAGATAAAAGGATTAGAAAGGGAATAGTCAAAATGGACTTAGAAATAATAAATGCAAGCTATCCTTGTATGGAAAAGCAGCTATGTATGCAGACCTTGATCATTTTGTTTCCAAGTGTGCATTTCTAGAAAGACTGATAAAAAAAGTCAGTCTTAAAAAATCATAAAAGATAGTGAGGTACAAGTCTTGCAAGTTGCAAAAACAAAATTACACAAATACTATTTTAACTTCGAGTTGCCTCTTCTAGGGCAGGTGGGGGCAGAAAGAAGCAAATCAAGGGGCAGTATTTAGAAGCCATATTTTTCAGTATTTCTTTGCAACTTTTGAGGCTAGAAATCTATTTTCAAAAACTAAAAGTATTTCTATCATTAGGCTTTTTTTGAAAGAAAAGTCATACCAAATAATACAAGGGTTGTGATAAAATCAGGAGAGTTAAGGAAACATAATAGGTATTTTTGAATTGCAAAGCAACTCTTTCATATTAAATGCCATTAGAGACTAGTAGACTGCTTTCATGGAAAAGAATACTCTGAGAATAAGCGTACAAATAATGATAGGCCAAGTATATTTGAATTTATACTTTTCAGCTGTCAATCTTTTTTATAGTTGTTCTACTGCTACAGTTAATTGCTGTACTTTCATGAGTCCTCAAGGCTAACAGTCTTGAAGAAAACCCAATTTAGAAGACAACTAACAGGTATTAAGCAACTAGAGGAACACAGAATCAGAAAATCTGGATTTCATTCTCCTATCTGCTGCTGACTTGGTGCATGACCTTGAATAAAATACTTAACTTACCCACGCCATTATCCTACCTCAACATGCATATCCTAAGGCTGCTGTGAGGTTTAAGTAATTTGTCCCTATAAACCTTTCAAAAGCCTAGGGATAGAAAGGGCTATGAAAATGAAAATTATTAACAGCATTTTCCTGCGTACAGAGGTACAGAGCGATATATGTTTGCTGTATGAATATAAACGCAGAAACACATAAATGTACACAACTTGTTTCCGCATAACTTCTTCTGACTCGTTCCCTCAAGTAACAGCAACATGGAAATACACAAAGAACAAATAAACACTATGCATCTCTACAGATCCTTCATTTTCTGTGTAGGCAGCTCTGTCGCTGCCTCCATTTGACAGCACATCCTTAGGATTACAAATCATGCCCATTTTACAATAGTATGAAAACGAATTGCTCTTACCCTCAGACCCTGCTCCATGGACAAGCAGAGGACCTGCCAGGGTGCTGTGTACCTGAACATGTTTGGCCCCTTCCGTAGACAGACTAAATAGCAAAAGGCACACAAGTCTCTCAGGTCTCTTGGTTGTTTTTCATCCAAGGGATGGTTAAATTGAGAGAAATCCTTTAGTTGTACTCTTCAAGGGTCCTCCAAGCAGACTCTAAGACAGCGTTATAGCCATACCACTTGCACCCTGAGGAACTGAATAACTAATTCAATAAGAGGCTTTTTTTCTTGGGAAGAGCTTAGCTCAAACTCAATTAGCATAAATAGGATGATAACCTTTGAACCTCCCACTCGTCCTCTCAGAGGAGTCGATGCTGGATAGCACATCGCAGCAGGGTTGCTCCCTCCCTGAAAATCTTGAGCCTGTATTTCCACTGTTGGCATTCAACTCTGCTTCACAAGTCCAGAAGCAGCTATCACAGACCATTTGCTGCTTTGCCTTTTTAATTTTTGCTGTTAACTTTTAGCTTGGCTTAAAGGAAATCCCTTTTCTTTTTCTCAGGAGAGATTCCCCTTACCTGTCTCAGACGTCCTGACCTCTACTTTGCAATCAATCAGCATGACTTTGCTGAATAAATTCTCACAGAAGCTGCTATAAATATTCTCACAATAAAACCACTATAGTAAAGTTACCCCTCTAAATGAGACTGAAGAGTTTTCTCCAAAATACACTTAAGTAAGCTCTTTGAAACACTAGAAATACACTGAAGCCTTGCTTGTGGTTAAGTTTTCCTCAATTAATTGTCAGTTTCTCAGTCAGAGACCAAGTCCTAGGCTCCATGAGATCAAAGAGTAAAGCTCTGCTATTTTCTATCTTCATGTTATTTAAGTAATGAATTGAAATTGTACTTCTGTACCCTACTACTGCTCAGAAAACAGTGGGATGGTGTATGCACACCATGGCCACGTTTGCTTTTCTTTTATGGCAGCTGTTTGTACTTACAAATCATCACTAATGCAAATTCAGCCACATAGATCAAGTAACTAACTTATCCTGGCTGCTTTTTTTTCATTTGGTAGAGGAAGAAAAAGTAATTTGAGATTTACATCGACTCAGATCTGACTCAGTAATCCTCGATATTTTATCTCCAGTACCTGTATTGCTGCAATCCCATCCCAATAAATTACAGAGATGCAGGAAGAACTGTGCAAGGCTCATCTCTACAGCTACTTCTACCAGAGAACTGAGGTACTGGTCCCTCATCAACTCTGTGTACTGAAGACAGCCATAATGCCATTCTGCAAGTTCTACTGCAACACAAATACCAGCAGAAGCACTCTCGCATACTCTGGTTTTGTTAAAAAAATTCTCTGAGAAAATGTATCTCCTCAGAAGCATTTTGTCTTTCTTGACAGAAAAGTGATAGCCATGAAGAAACCTAGTTTAAGTACTGAAGTGCTGATTTCACCAAGTACTTGGTAAACAACATACTCCTGAGCTCCAGCTCAGCTGAGAAGTTTGATACTATACCCGTATTTGTTGCACATGTACAATTGTCCTGGTTTNGAATCTAGCTCCTGAACACGGTTCCCGTCTGCTGCTGGGCCCTGTCTGGACTTTCCTGGTGCCAGATCCATAACATCAGTGGCGACAGTGACATAATTGCCATCAGGGGGGTTTGGGTTCGATACTGGCTGTGTATATATTTATATATATTCCATTTAATTCTTCTTACTGTCTTCCATTTTCATTAAAGCTGTTCTAGTTTCCTTTTCCAATTAGTAAGTCTCTCTCCCTTATTCCTTTTCTCTTCGCCTTCAGGGAGGCAGGAGGAGTAACAGAGAGCATCTGTTATAGGTCTAGTGGGCCGCCCTGACCCTAAACGGTGACAAAAATAAACACAGATGGGACACAAATTAATAAAAAATGTAAAAGTGCAGATCTGTTTAAAATTGTCAAGATTATACACAACATACACCACTTAGCAATGGCTTTAATAATGTCTATACAACTTTGACTGCACAGATCATAAAGCCCTCGTTTCTTCTCAGCTTACTGAAGTGGCTTTGGTCAATGGCTGGATTCAATGATCTTGAAGGTCTTTCCCACCTAAATGATTTTATGATAACCAGTCACAAGAGAAACTCTCTTTTTCCTCACCTCTCTCTGTATTTTGTCGTCTTGCTTTTACACTTCTGAAGTAAATTTTGGAAGCAACAAATGGCTTTCGTTATTTCTTCAGTAGCTGAAAGTGATTTAATTCAGAACAAATCCAGGTACAATGACTAATATATACCCAATTAGAACATTTTTATAACAACCAGAAGAAGAGCAAATGAGAAATCCTGTTCTTCAGTAAGAATCTGGACATGACTCTAACACGGATTACAAGGAAGGCTTGGGCTACATACATAAAATAGATGAATTACCTTCTGCTAAATAGCACGGAGTTACTTCAGTATGAGCAAGGGTAGAAATGTGGATTTTGGTGAGAAACGGCCATTCCACACACCCTTTGAAACCTCCCATGGCCAGATAAGCAAACAACTGCCAAGAAATGGAAACAAGCCTGTCCACATCTATCTTTATCTTATAGCTTCTTAATATCTTCCTTTTTTTTTTCTTTTTGCTAAAAGTTGTGTGCCTTGCTTGTTACCTACATGATGAAGTCTGTATGACAAGATTTAGTTCTGAAGGTAAACGAGAATGAGTCAGCCTAAGCACCAAGATACAATTCTGAGGACTTAACAGTGAGCTAAGTCTGATAAAACACCTAAAACTTAGGAAATTACAAGAAAAATCCCAACAATAAAATGTTCTGGCCTAATGTAGACTATTAAACAAGTATCTTAGAAAGAAGACCTCTGATCTTAGATCTTCCTAGTGGATTAACTGAGTGCTCTTAAATAGCTCAGAAACTGCTAGCCAAAAATACTGTGACACAGCAGTCTTACTTAGGATATCCAATTAACTGTGAACAAGACATTAAACCACTTTTACATCTTTACATTAAGAAATATTCATACAGATAAACAGCTAAAAAGACGCAATGCAACCTTTTGTGACCTTGCACCTTACAAATACGACCTGCTTATTTTCCACAAAAGTTAGCTTTCTTTTTCCTCATTCATTTTGGACTTTCTCTCCTCTTTTTAATAATAATAATAATAACAACAACAACAACAATAATAACAATAACAACAACAGCAATAACAACAACAACAGGACTCCTGAAACACTTTTCCCCCATAGACAATTTTAAACAAGAGATCACAGAGCCAGTGATATAATGAAAATAATATAAATATTCCTATATCAAGATCAGAAAGTTAATGAAATTGTTGACGTATCTTCAGGAAGAAAAAGCAAACAAGCAGATATACGCAAAGGAAGCCACAGACATATGACTGCACCATCTAAGCATGGGTCTTACTGACACTGACAGTATATGCTAATGAATGCCCAAAGAATGTTCTTCCTTCTTACCAGAAATAATTAACACCAGGGGAGAACTTTCCAGGACTCAAGTCAAAAGTTAAAATAACAGCGTTTTTCTTCAGCAGGTCGTTTTCAAAGAGTTAGTGTCGAAATCTTCTTAGAAAAGGCAGACAGGATTTACAGTAGCAATGCCAAATGCAATCAGTCCTTGCAGGAGAATGCAAAGCACATACCAATAAATACCACACCCACATTTTGCGGTTTGTGTTTCTTAAGCAAGGATTGTTTGACTTCCTTTGAGACTCTGACAGCACAGGATTTACCAGTGCTGCCTTCCTACACCTCCTTTTATTTCCCAATAAACACAAAGCCTTTAGATAAGATAAGGTTAAGAACTTACTCAAGCTGATGAAGCCATAAAAAGTTGTTTGTTTTCCAGTTGTCCATGAGTAAAGAAGATGAGACACTGTATCAAAGAGATGAAACCTCCTGCTGTGAAAAATACATGTGTCTAAAATACTAGACTGGAATTCATGAGATAAATCCAATCCCAGGCTCTGACATCTTGAGGAAAATCAATCTCACAACGCCTTTTATCAAAAAGGTGCTTATAGCATATTTTGTGAGTTGTGTGCAAAAGTATGCTTATGAGGACATTTGCTAATTTATTTTCTTTGAAGAATACAGGAAAAACAATCTTTAACATAAGATCAGCATGTGAAAGTGGTACTCATATCATACCTTATTTTGGCATTCAGAGAACCCAAGCGGAAAAGACAACCACAATTTTCAATTTTCATTTTTCATTTCACTCCTCTTTAAAATGGTACACTGCATTTCCCTGGTCTCTCAGCGCTCCAATAAAATGCAGCGTCTCATGTAGCAGGGAGTATCGCAGATACAGCCCAGTCTTGGCCCCCCTTCCTTTCCTCACCACTTCTGATGTTTGACATTTGACACCAAGACATCCTGAAATGCATTCGGTTTTGGCCATGTGGTATGCAACGTGCAAACTCAAAACTGATTTGAGAAATAATGCATCACTGTGCTCTGTTGTATAGAATGTAGCTTGGCTGGTATAGGACCCTGCTGCATTACAGCTGCCAGAGGCTCTCTCAGTCCTGAAAACGAGCACTCAAAGACTTTAAGTAATTGCAAGGTTTGGCAACAGCAAAATACATAGTTTAATGATCTGAAATCTGGGCAGAAGTAGTTAGGAGCCTAATCCAGCCTATTTTCAATTGGTATTTACTGAACTTCATAAGCACCACATTGCTATAACAAAAAAACTAAGAAAGCCTACGAATTCAGCCTGGAGAGGTCTTCAGATACTTCTAGTATTTGCTGCGGGTTTTTTTTTTTTAAATATTTTTAATTTTACTACTATTATTATGGTTCTGCTGTACAACTCCTCCCTCGCTATGGCAAGAGTCATCCTACATGAACAAAGATCTGTTTTTCAATTCCTACATCCTGGTTAGAAAGAAGCGAGCTAGAAATTATAAAGCAGTCAGTCTCTAAATATACTGATTAAATTTATGGCTTGGTTCATCTTACATCTTCTCTTCTGTTGCACATGATTTTATTATCCTCATTTTATGTGACACAAAAGATCTAATTTGAAGTTGTCTCTATCACCAGACAATCTATGGAGGATCACTACATGAAAAACAGGCAATGTCAGGAGTATGAGGAGCTTGTCTTTTTCAATCACACATCCCAAAGACTAAGCATAGTACCACACACAAAAGAAAAAGCTTTGAAAAAACAGTGAAGATTTACCTAGGGCCTGGATGGGAAGCCTGGAGCATGCAAACCTGGAAAACATCCTGTGGCTTCATGGAACAAAGTCAAGTTATCATGCATATGAGATGATGATCTGATGCTGAGCACTGAACATTGATCTTTCTTCTTACTTCTTTTGGTCAGTCTGATAAAAGATACAGCTTCTTTCTACGAAAGCTATCTCCCTTTTTGGCCGGTAAACCTCTACGGATAAAACATTGCTACTATTATTAAGTGTCCATTCTCCTAACAAAAAAAAAAGTGACATCTCTGGGAAAACACAGTGCTTACAACATCTGATGATGCTCCAAAGCATAACACCGTAAGGAGTATTTCAAGAAGTGCATAGGCAAGAAGTTGATTAGTACCAAATAATTTTTTCAACACTTAGAAAAGCTTATTCACATCAAGAGAAACAGCCTTTGTTCAGAAAAAAAAAGGTTAAAAAGAGAAAAGGCTAACTAGGTGACTATGGGCTGGACTAACATTATCTGGAAAGTTTCATTCACATAAGCAGCAGAAACTTGAGGAACACAATTTACTACATTCTGTTTGAAAGGAAAAGTAGTAAGGAAGAAAAAGGCAATGTCCAAATGCTCTGCAGTGAAGTTACACATTAGTGTGGCTTGACTATATTTCTCAGAAGGAATACAGGAGATCATGAAGACTAAGATTTTATCAGCTACTGGATGCAAAACCTCCCTTGAACACATGATTCTGTGCACTGCATGCAACAGAGGCATGAATTATTTTCACATCATACAGAAAACGACTTGGCTTGGTGAAGATACGTAATAGCTTACCAGCATGCTGTCAAACAAATCCTGCCATAAAAAATACAGGCACTTTGAAAGCCACAGTCTAGCTCTGGGATCTCAGCAACCTGTGCTCTTAAAGTATAGCTCAAAACACGTGGAATTAAAGGGGTATCTAACCTTACAGTGCGATGAGCTTTGGATTGTGCTCATTCACTGGTATTCACATGGCTCTCCCTAAGAAGGAAATCCTGAATTCTCACTCATATACTTTTCAAATCAGATCCAACTGCTGCTTGGCCACCTTTTAACCTCTGAAAATCCAAAAGCCAAACACTTTTACAAGTGGGAAAGATGACAAAAATCCTGAAGCAATTAGAAGAGGAAAGTCCCTTAAATTCTTCACTGGAGCCAGAAGGTTTATTTATAGCTTCCTAACTCAGTACTTCTGAGACACCCAGTATAAAAAGAACAAGAGGAATACATTCACATCAGAAGGTAGTGTGGGATGGATGTAAATTGTCTGTCCTGAAAGATAGTGACTGCCTAACAATTCTCCTTCTCAGCTTTTCTAGGGTGTCCCTCCACAGATAATACGCCAAACTTCTCCTGGGCTGTCTGTGCAAGACATATGCATTAGTCATAAATGTGCAGCGTCTTCGGGTTTGGCAGAAAATACCACAAGCACTTTCATAACCACAGCTGGAATCACGTGTGACATCACCATGGGAAAAGCAGCCTTTTCATTAGCCCAACAGCACTTACAGTGGTACTGGCACTGTGGTTTGATCCTGATGCAAGAAGAGCAGGCAGCTATGGTCACACAGTAGTGGCAAGCCAGTCCTAAAGGAGCTGCAGTAATCCTGCTAACCTCCTCCCTGGCCATACTGGTTTTGATTGTCTCTTGGGTGATATGGCTCAAAAGTAATCTCAGTAAAAAGGAAAGAAAAAAAAAAAAAAGGCTCAAGTCTGACTGGATTCGGTTTCCAAATGAACAAACACAAAACAGGATAAATTGGCACTGCAGTTTCCTAAACACTGTGTTTACCTCAGGATGTCAGCTACCGAGCACACTGGATAGGTATCCCCCTCCTAATCCCGTGAAATTTATTCAGCTCACAGTTTGAAGTAGTGTTTGTGTACAGTTTAAATCCACAAATGTGCTTTCCATTTGCAGTATCTGAAGCTTTGCTGCAAAATTGCTGGAGGAACTTTAACAAATGCATGTTGTGAATAGACTGATACAAGAAGGAAACAAGATCTCCTGTGACACCTGGTCACATTACCTGCTATGGTAGGAAAGCATGTCAGCTCATCTTCTCCATGAACTTGTTCAAGCTCTGTCTTAAAAACAGCTTAGAAAATTTGTTCCCACTGTTGCCTTGGAAGTGTTAGTCTGATCCTCAAGCTTCTAGTTACTTGTCTGCATCTGCTATTGGCTAGTTCATGCCTGGTTTGTTCTTTTTCCAGTACTGTTTGGTTTAGTAACCTACTGCCCATCTTGTTGCTTTCTTCCCTCATGCATTTATAAACTTCTGATACATCCTGGTCTGTATTTTTCTAGACTAAACAAGTAAAGCTCCTTTAATCTCAAGTTGCATGTCAGGCTTTCATCTCCCTGCTGTCCATGTAGACCCTCCCCTGCATCCACTGTAGTGTCCAAGTCCTATTTTTGTGACACGAGTGGCCAGAAATGCACATGGTGTTTCCGGTACAGTCTTACTAGTGTTCACATATCCCTACCCCTTTTGGAAATACCCTGACTGGTAAGTAATCAGTGCTGTAGAGGGGAGAAATCCTCTTTGTAGAGCCACATAAGTAAAGACAGCCCTCAGGGCACATAAGGAAGGTGTTTATACAGAAAGCATATGGACAAAAAGAGTGTGTGACACAGGAGGTGCTGGCAGTTGGGCGACAGTGCAGGAGACGCTCACAGTTGTGTTACTCTCATCCTACAGGATCATGCCAATTAAAAGATGACAACAGCTGCAAGCAGATGGGCACTTCAAACAGACGTTTTCTCCAAAACTGGTAGTAGCAGAAACAGCTGTGCTGGAAAGGCAATGAGCTAGTATACTAAGAAGCCAAGAAATTATGTCGTCCTTCCTGAACCGTCTTACATCTGCTCCTCTCAGATGGGTTGACACAATTTCTTACCCTCTATTTGTCTTCCAAGTTCAAACGACACTGAACTAATGAGTGAATGATTAAGCACCAGCCCATGCTACTCTATGCCCTGGATAAGATTACCAAAGTTACAGTGCCAAGCTAAACACTTGCAGCTCATTTCCTTTGCATGAAATGGCATCAGAAGAGAAAAACGAAAACTGAGATGCTCACGCAACCACTTTGCTTACACAGGAGAAAGTTTCAACAACCCGGTGGGGAACTCTAGGAGGAAATTCTTTGTCCCTTCACACTGTGCTCTTTCTGATGCTCCATGTCACTGCAGTCTGTACCACCACAGCCCCAAAATCAATCACCTCTCAGACCATCAGTTCCCAGGCATTGCCCTGCCAAGCTTTACTGCATAGCACAATATATAATAAATAATTGACCTAAGTCTGGATTCAAGCCTTCCTGGATCCAACACCACAATCCCCAGCTTCCCTCTACAGGCACCAGCCCTTGCAGCCTCCTGACCCTCTACCAGCCCAATCCCTCTTCCTTGGACTCCACTCCCCGCTGTGCACTGGTCCCTCTGCCAGCACCTCCTCTGCACGGCTAAGCATGGCTCGGGCACTGCTGGCACAGTGTCAGGCGTGGGTGAGCAGTACTGACGTATCGAAAGGCATTCAAAGGCTGTCTGCCATGTTGATTTCAGGGTTGTGAAGCAGAGAAATCCATACCGGCCATGTGAAGGTTTAACAGAGGTTATTCATGCATGGTCAGGCAGGTCTCAGCACTTTCAGAAAAACACCCACTGGCACACTTTCTGCTGGAGCTGGGAAGCTGGGTATGGAGGAAAATTTCGCTCTCGTCTGCTCACTTGATCTCCCCCTTCCTCCTAAAACGTCTCCTAAAATCTACATCTGATTTACTACAAGAGCTCCAGGAACGTAAAGAGGGAAAATGGAGAGACACAGTCTCAACTGGAAAGTCTTAGGCAGCCCCAGCCACATGAAGACGTTCCTGTTCACCGTCCACATGAAGAAGTTCGTGTATGGTATGGCTTTATTATGCTGTCTATGTTACATTTTTTCTCTTTTTTTTTTTTGTTTCCCCCTAAAGGATAAGAGTAATACCATAAATAATTGTGCCCAATAATGTGTTGGTTCACACAGTACACCGGAGAAAAAGCTGGCAGTGTGAAACATTAGCCTGAAATTCATTGGCTTGTCCTTGAAGCAGGTAGGTTTTTCATCCATGTGCAAAATGCCTCTAAACACAATTTGGGTAATTCTGGGGAGCAGGGACCAGCTCCACTCAATTCAAAATCTTAGAAAGTTGCAGTGTGCTAGTCTCAACCCTCCCAACTCGCTCATGGCTTCTTTCTACCTTGTTTTGACCTTTCATTTTATTTCAAAACTGTATCTTTTCTTGTGTAGGTCATAGAAGCATAGAATCATTTGGAAAGAATCTTAAACACCATCTAGTTCCAACTCCCCAGCCACAGGCAGGTTCCTATGTTCCTTCAGTGAGCTGCCACGGATAATGGCCTGTGCCCTGCTCAGGTCTTTGGAAGACAAGCTCTGGCTCCAAAAGATATATTCAGGTGCTGTCTCCTCAGTTAAAGACCACTGCAGAACCACTGGTGGTTAAGAAACAAGGATCCATGAATTCAACCCACGACAAGGCTGCATATAGAAATATGTCTCAAGAAGAAGAGATACAATGACAACACTACCATCTTGGCAGATTGGTTTTTACAGAGGTAAAAATCAGCTGGGCAAACATGAATAAAGATCCACCCGTGTCTAATTCTTCTCTATTATCTCAATTAATAAATATTCCTGTTACTCAAGTCCTGTCAAACGTTGCTTCAGGTATGTCAGGTATTTTCTGTAGAATTTTGATGAGTGCTCAGCATTGCCCTAGCCTGCCCTGGTAATTCCTTCTTTTTCTATCAATACACAAAGTCTCATCCTATTTTAAATCTCAACATCCACAACAGCCTCCCATCATGTGCAAAGTTCTCAGCTGCCTTAGGGCATCCTCTTTGACTCTAACTCTCCAGTACAATGATTCTTTTCTTCTGGCTTTTATCAGAATGTTAAAAATGGAGAAATTTTGTAACATGGTTTGTATAAATCTCATTTTCTGTTCATTAGAGTCATAATGAAGCACCCTGTATATCTAAGCTATGAAAAGTTACTGCCCGGCCTCTTCAACTCCTAGAGAAATTCTAACACTGAAGGCTTTCTACTAAAATACCTTCTCTGACAGTAGCTAGGGACTCCCGTGTCATACACCTCCTACTCCTATCTGCTGACAGAGGCTGTGAGACAGTAGCCTTTATTTAGCACCAGTAAGTAGCTTCACCCACTTACAGTGTTTCCAAGATGCAGCACAATCTGAGTTTTCTTTATGGCAACTGAAGTTTTCCTTTCATGGCATTAATTACGCTTAACGAGTGTCTGCCCAGAGCAGATGGAGGCCAAGCTAGTCAGTTTTCTCTTACATGTTGCTGCCTTAGGGCACAATTACGGGAAATAACCTTTGTAGGGGGAGATGGGGAGAAAGAAGGCTGCTTTGGTGTAGGCAATGGGTAACACACGGATGTCTGTGCAAGCTCATACACATGTGTCTATGTCTGTATTGGTGGTGCACAAGGAGATATATTCCTGCCATGTGCTCCCACAAGTGGGGTTCTGGAGTGGTGGTATGCACTTACTGTTTGTTAACAACAACTTCATGTTGTTTGCACAAAATTTCACTTTATCCCTGCAAGGATGGGTAAAGGCTGCTATTGCACAAGTGTCTCACTTAAGATACGGAGCATTTTCGAGGATGAAAGCACTCCAGGCATTAGCAACTGCCTGGAAACACAGCAGTGGGGCTAATTCCCTGACTAATGCCATACCATTATGCCTTTGCAGCATCATTTGTTACATTCTGATTTTTTTTGCCCACAGGAAGAACCACAATGTATTAAGACAAAATATCTGCTACTGGTATTTAACTGGTAGCCATATGGTTATTGCACCAGCTCCTCCATCCACACGACTGAGAATGCTATACAGATACTAGGAGGAGTGACTATTCATTACACAATCACAAAGGCTCCTTTGGCTCAAAATATGTGACCAGCTGTGCCTTACATAGATGACTGTTATGGCTGAAGCAGTATAATTTGAGTACACGTGAAGAGAGATTTGGGTAAGTTACTCTAAAATCCTGGATTCATTTCAAGAGATTCCTCCCGTGCGTGCCACAGTTTTGGGTTGAGGTATGATGTTGTTGCAGGTCTTTTTTATCACTGCATGCAGCTACCATTCACAGTGATGAGCATAAAGCAGAAAGAAGGAAGATCTGCTGGATTAGAGCAATTCAAAAAGAAAGGCTGGTCTATCTTTCATAGGCAACCACCAATATTCACCTAGGATCCAAACTTCCTAGAACTGAGTAGGGCTGTATATGGAGAGATACTTGTCTGTGGAAAATACCTACATTTCACTTAAAATATTTTCTAAGGTGCAAGATTAAAAAACTTACAGAAACAATCCATGCAGGTCAAGATGCTTGCAGCTGATAATTGAGCTAGCAGTATACACTCACACAAAACCAAACACATACATTTTAAACTCTGGTAGCGAATAAAATAATCATAAAGCATAGATAAAATATGAGGTAAATATGAGGTATATGATCTGGTGTTCAACTGAGAGGTTGCAAACAAGCAAAAGGTAAATTCACTGATTTCTCTTCCTTGATCTTAAATGCAGCTTTACAGTTTTGTCACTTGCCCATACATCCTCCAGCCTATTTCAGAGACATTCCTGCCTTCACTCAGGCAGTATGTATGCTCCTAATACTGTGGCTGTTGGCAAGGAAAGCAAAACACAAACACTTCTCTTTCTACCTTGTTTAATTTCCAAACAAAAGTAAAGGACAAGCGAGAGTCAAAGTTGCGTGGAAACATATGCTTTGACTAACTGGAGCAACTTTGGATGGAACCAGCCACAGTGCTGGTTGTGAGTAGCAGCCCACCTCTTAGAGATTCAGAAGCAACATTTAAAAGGAAACCCTAACACTGATTAGTATTGTTTAAGAATGCCTTGTTGAGCCAGAAAGGAAACAGTCATTTGGTTTCTAAGGAGCACCAACAAAAAAATACCATCAAAACAAGATAAACGTTGCAGCCTGAACAAGTTTCTCAGCACGTAACTCCACCTAGGAATTTCTCTTACGAAATCAGGCTCTCCTGTGCTTTCAGGTCCATCTGCTGGGAGCAACCAAGCTTGAGAAGCACATGTCCACTGCTGGCTGTTTATGTGAATGGGCTTTGTGGAGGTATGTGTGGAGTCATGTTTACTGTAAATCCTGCACACCAGACTCTGACGCACAACCCTTGCAAGCCAAGATAGAGCTGAGTGATCTTGGAGGCAGAAAGCCTCTCACTCTTTGGAGTTTGTCTGAAGCGTCCTCCGCAAGCCTCAGTGCTCCACACGTACTGTTCCAAAGTGCTGGGTGGGAAGAAGGCATGGACATGCTAACCTGGTGCTGAGATGCGCCAAGCCTAGACAAAGGCTATCCTGAAGGCATAGCAACACTTTCACACACTCTCCTGCCCATCCACTCCTGTTCCTGCCTGAGGGTAACAGGTTTCCCTCTGCACTGCCTCTACACTCCTTCCAGCAAGGTATTCTCCATAAAGCACATCTTACTAGCATTGCTGCATACAGCCTGGGAGAAACAAAAGCTTTTTGTTGCTTAACAGATCTCTGGTGGAAGCAGATCCACAGATCTGCAGCAAGCAGCAGGGAGCCACTCATATCTTTAGAGGTAGTAAAATAACCTTACAGCCACCACAACCTTCCCTCTCTGAGATGCCATCTCCCAGCTTCGGATATTTCTCCATTTGTCTGTTTCCTAATGTAGGAAACAAGACTGTTCCTGAAAGACTGTCCAAACCCATGTTATGTAAAAGCCTCAGACAGAGATTACGCCCAAACCATTTTTACGTTTCCCTTTTCCACTTGTTTTTATTCTTTAAACAGTTGTGGTTTGGTTTTAATGGTACATTTACTCCTGCATCTTTTCTATCAAGTGTGGCAAAAGAAAATTAAGGTCAGTGCAAGGCTTCTTCGTGTAGTTAATTGACACTCTTTTCTATTAGTCAAGGAAAAAGGTGTCTGCCTTCAAATGATGGTGGTGAGAAAAAGCAAGACATGGAGGCACATGAAACAAAGTCATGTTTGCTTTTCTCTTGGAGCATTCCTCCGTGGCTGTCATTGAACCTAGCTTATTTGCTTATTTCTAGCAGGTTAAGCACGGAAATCTCTTCCTGGGAAGGAAGGCTGCAAGAATGGCTCGAGAGCTTTCTCTTAAGTTACACCTTACTCCATGAAAGTACAATTTGAGGAATCTGGGATGCTATGGATATGCTTATGACACTTTTCACCTCTTCCCTCTGTAGGTCCCAATTAATGAGTGGAGGTGGCTGCCAGGAGCCGAAACAGGAGCTGGTATCACAGGTGTGGAAGAGCCAAAAGGGAAGAGACATAGCAAATTCTCCTCAGAGATGAAGGCTGATGTTAACACTGTGTAGGTGTACAAGCAGGGAAAAAGGAAGCAAGGTGACTAATCAAAGATAGCGTACATAACATTCAGTTTTATCACTGTTATGTAGTCTTCACTAAGATACTAAAGAACTCCAGATGACTAGGGAGAAGCATTTGCCATTGTACAGTTCAAGTTAAAACCAAACAGAAAGTGGGAAACATATCCCACTTCTGTTTCTTGATTGAGCCATATCTATTTGTGGGTTTTATAAATTTTTCTGACAGTCCCACTGCAGCTTTCCCTGATAACTGCTGGGGCTGAGGAGACAATTGTTTATGGCCAGAAAGAAAAAAAAATGGAGGACAGATCAGCTCAAATGCCTATGTTGAAGGATACTAATGGAGTAACCAATTGCACCTGGCCTTCATACATGTTAGCAGGAAAAAAAAACAGAAAATAGCTTCTTGCTCACAATAGACTCTTGAAATTCCCCCTTGAAGTACCAGATTAGATTATTGGCATAATTAGATTATGCATTGTATTGCTGTGCAGTTGGAACTGCTTGGCATCCTTTCCTCTCATTAAAGAGCACTGCTCACAATTCAGGATGGCACCACTATCAGCTAGGCCACCATTTTGGGGTATCCTGGTTGTTTGTGGATACCTGAGTGCTGGAAAGGGCTCTGGGAAAACTCAATTGAGCTGATGCAAATGTTGTACACATCTATGCTGTAGGCAAACTGGATGCTGCTCAAGTCACTGGAACAAGGAGCATGTGTTGTTCACAGGCAGAGCGGGCACTCAGCAGACAAAGGCAAAGCCCTCAAGAAGGTACATGCACTGGGAAGAGCTGTGGCAGGATGCTGTTTTGCTCATAGCCTGTTCTGTATGGTGGCTAATCAGCTGCACACAAATAATGGCAGTCTCTTGTGCAGCTGCTCTATGGTTAAGGATGGCCTTGGGGCAACATGATACAAAGGGCACAGACTCTTGAAATGCTTTACAAGCAGCTCAACCATCTGTTTGGGAGGGGCCATAGATGCTTGAAATTGTAACTTACTGGGCCACGTAAGGTAAGCCTTCCAATTCCTCCTGACACTTTAGTTATCACTCCATTGTTACCTTTTTCACAACTGTCTTATCAGGATGAAGGACTTGGACAGCATTTCATTGCTCTTGATAACGACTATTATCGCTCCATGTTGAGCAAAAAGGGAAGCTATTTTCTTTTACTCTGAAGGACAATTATCGACGAAACATCCACCCAAAGGCAAGACTGGTTATTTGCACTGCATGAAGGTGCGGACTCTGTCCTGTCTTTACAGGCAGCAGCTGGAGGTGTTGTCATTCCTTTTGGCAGGCAAGCTCAATTGTGAGCAAGCACAGGAATTTGTCCCAACTTAAGCAGGAATGGCTGTGTGCATCTGGTGTGACAAAAAGACGTTTGAAGGAGAAACACCAAATGCTGTGCCCCAGGACTCCCAGCCAAGCCCACTGAGAGACTGTCAGCCCATCTCTATTTGTCTCATTCTTTGCTGCTCTCCATACTAGCACTGTTAATGCCTCCGATTCCACTGGCTTTTTCTCAACTGCGGAGGCAGAAGTCTCTGCTGGAGGTAAGAGATGCTGTCCGTTATATCTTAAAAGCACTATGGGAGGAATCCTTTTCAAGACAAGCACCAACATCGGCCGATTTTGCCTCATCTGTTAATCACAGTTTATCTCAATAAAATTGGGTGCAGAACTTCACCTAACTTCAGGAGGAAACAAGGCAAAGGCACTGTCAAGACATTAAACACCTGCGTTAAACCCACACACCTTTTTAGAGAGGAAAAACAGGCAAAGGAATGTGAGTTCCTATGGCACTCCTGGGGCAGATCCACTCTGTGGTTTTTCCCTATGAAATAAACACTTGAAGTGAGAAGCTAAAAGCTGTGCCTGCAAATCCACCAGAAAAAAAGCAAGACAGAGTATCCAAGTAACAATCTGACCTCCCCTTGCCTGCCTCCTTTCAGAGGTCAAGTCCTGGGAGATGCTGGTTTGTTAACATTGCAAAAGGACAAGATGAAGGGCCATTTGCGTTAAATAACAGCATGCATACATGGTTTGCTCTCCAGGTTTGTCCTTCCTGCCCACACCATCTCCTTGTGCTCAACACAGTTGTGTGTACTGAATTCTCTCCAAATGGTGCACAGTGTAAAAGGGCTAGCCCCTCCTACAATCCATGATCAACCTGTGTGGCTGCCTTCAAGGTCAAAAGAAACCTGGGAAGCATTTTTAGTGCTAAAGTATTATTTAGGCATTTTAATAGGTAAATTATAAAGTAAGTGTGTTTCAACACAAAAGGGCTATTCTTAGTGACAACTGCTCTACTGTTCACTGCTCTCATGCTGCATTTCACCTTTGGCATCCTCTCTAATTCCTTAAGAGGAATTCCATTAAAAGACTTCAATATGCATAGATTGCAGTTATATTACTCAAAAAGGACATTTTTCATGTGCCTTTAAGGAACAAACATATGTTGGTTTTATAAAGTATATATTCAAGGGGGTAACTGGTCTGAAAACAGAAGGGGATGTTCATGAAAAATTAAGTGAACTAACATAGAAGGCAAAAGTTCTTACTTAAGAGTAACTGCATTAAAATCATTCATGGGCAAGTAGTACAAAAAATAATCTAGGAAAAGGATGGGTCTTCTTGAGACATCTATTATGTTGAAGACACAGAACAGTATGACTGAAACAAAGTGATTCTGAAGAAAAACATATATGCATTTTCACAGACACGCGTAGGACCTTGAATTAGTTAAATGAAGACGCCTAAATGACAAGATTCACTACTTCTCTCAAACTCGCCAGTTGTGCTAGAAAAATACTTTCTCACTGATTATCTTTTTTCCTCTCTTCTTCTCTTGGTCATATCAATATAATACTTAGATCTAAGAAAACTTCATCTTGTTTTCTCTGCCCCACTTCCAATCTCTATAGCTGCCATACTGCCTTATGAGAAGCATAAAAGTGTAAGAACAAAAAAGATAGGGGAAACCTTCTGCCTGTCATTTAAGTGTGCTGCTGATCCTTCCTGCCTGCCTAAGTCTTCTCACCCACTCTTTCTGAGGCTAAAACTGACAGTGGCATGAAACAACTGACTATTCTTATCTCCTTATTTTTCTCCTTGCTCATTTTACAATTTCCATCTGCCTTGGACTGTACACTTTGATGACGGTGTGTCTGCTTCAAAGTAAACACCACTTGGAATTGTGAGGGAAGCAAAAGTGAGTGACTGAAGCACAGCACCACCTCCCAGTGAATGAGGCAGAAGAAAGGAATTGTCAAATCTTAGTGTCTCAGAAAAACCTCCATGAGGACAGACTCCCATCTATATTCCTTAAAATGTCTCCCTTGCTTTGAAGGTCCTTTCAACAAGGCACAGGTAACCAAGGAGCCTCTGAATCTTCGATGCTTCAGTACTGGTCTGTAAGTAGTTTTTGTAAATGATTTTATTATTTCTTTTGGCACACTTATATTCAAATCTTTTACCTGGAAAGAGCTATCTTCTCATACACTTTTAAACCTTGCATAACAAGGGACACATACACCTCTCCTGACCAGTAGGAAGCATGGTGCTGTCATCTCCAGCTTGTGATAGCTGATTCACAGATGTTTATGAATACCTTGCTCCTTTGGGATAATGAGATAACGGAAGCATTTACTCCCTGATTTCTATGCAATGATTTTCAATGGAAAAGTGCTTCTGCAGTTCTGTAAATGAACCACAATCTTGAAATGCAAAGAGGTGTGCTCTGTGCTGAGAACAAGATCTGAAATGAAAGGCTGCCTCCCTTTCGGCTGCCTTGCCTGAAAGTTCCCTGGAGAGGATAATCCTGTGTGAATTAAAAGTCTGGTAATTTGGTTTGATAGCTCAGCATGTTGGGTTCTTTTTGTGCTCTCACTTATTTTTTTTCCACAGTCACGTACACTATAGTAAAAAGAAAATATGATATGGGCAATGACAAGGAAATGAAAAACGCTCACGAAAGAGATGTCAGAGGATTAAGAGGTTGCATTAAGCCACCTGGACAACCTTCCACCTCTCCTATGTTTGAGTCCTCTGACAGCAATTGAAAATATTTTAGAAGTTTCTAGTATTTCAGTGTCTGATTGGCAGCATCATTCTTGCCTATTTGATCTCCACATGACATGAGAAGATGAGCCTCACTAGAAGTGATAGTCTGAATACGGCAAAACTCCAGTGCTACAAAAATTCAGCAAACTTCTTGTTGGATAAAGAGCTGCCAGCAAGTTCGCCTCCTCCCATGTACTGGGTTTGGGTGAGATGGAGTTAGTGTTCTCCGCAGCAACTCTTATGGTGCTGTGCTTTGTATTGGGAGGTAGAAGGTTGTTTATAAGACACCCATGTCGTGGCTGCTGCTGAGCAGTGCTTGCACAGCACCAAGGCTGTCTTTCCAACCTCTTCCCCCCCAGTGGGATGGGATGGGCAAGATCTTGAGAGGGGACATAGGACAGCTGACCCAAACTGACCAAAGAGATAGTCCACAGCGTATGACGTCATCTCAAGTATATATACCTTGATGTCTCTTGCACTGCTTAAACTGTTATTTTACTATGAATCTCAGTCCTGGCAGTTCCCTTCATCTCCGCTAGACCCTGCTGTAACTGCAACTTACTTTATGCTGCCTCTCACATTGAACCATCCTCCAATGAAGTACAATAGCCACAACACTCTTCACTTCAAAAGCTCCTGGAAATTTCCAATGATTCCTCACAACAGTCACTCATTCCACCAAAGCAATGAGCAACCAAATCCCCCAATGCTGCAATGGCCATTTGAATAAAGAGATATTCACCGATGTTTCTGCCTGTCTTGTGTGAACTTTCATTGCTGGTAAGCACTATGGCATGTTGACAGCACATATTTTCCAATGTTCTCTCTAGGAAGCAGCCGTAATGTACCTATGCAGCACATAAACTTGCAAAATACAACCTTTAGCCTCAGCTGGCACTGAACCCTCCTCACTTACAAGCCCAAAACAGTATGCATCACATAATGTGCACCCTGGCATGCAGAGAGAATGCATGTTTGCTCATACAATGAACGACAGCTAAATTTAGGTGATGTGATAGACAGAATTCCAGTTATGTGGGAGGATATGATCCTCTTGTGATCAACACTAAGCTGCTCATCTTAATTAACTTCTCTCACCTCTTCTCACTGTATTCTTATCCCTGTCATGTTTTGGATGCATATCTGGGCATATGAAAGACCACATAAGCATCGCTTGTCACCTAGCTCAAAAGATCAACGAGGCAGACTTGCATACCGGACAGAGGGATGGTATCGCTGCATTTTGTTGTATAAACAGTGTGCTTCAAGATGTGTGACAGGGAAAGAGTCTGTGGTCCACCTGCATGGTAGGGTGCAAATTGCCATTTGAAGGGGAGATGTTGATGTACTGATGTCCAAAGGAGGCATCACACCATACTCTTGCTTGAGCCACCTGTGCTTGGGGACCAATTTCAATCATTCCCCTTGGTGAATCAGAAACATTCACGCTCTCCCTATTTAATCCACTTGCCCTGTCGTGAACCCCATCTCTTGCAGAAAGGGTCAGCTGTAGGTTACGTAGACCGTACTAACAAGTGCTGCAACTGTTAATCAGCGCTGAGTTAGTAAGAGGTTCAAGGGCCCTTTCAAAACTGCTCCCACTTCCCTTGAAGCAGGCACCAGAAAAACACCACTTTTGGTCGGCTATGAACAGGTGTCGTATTAGTTGAAAACAACTCAAAGGCAAAAGATCCATTAACATTCTTGCACAAAGCCAACAGTTTGTTCCAACGGACTTATAAAAACCTTCTAAAAAAAGGTAATAAATAAAGTAACCCAACCCCACAGGCAATTACATCCCGCTTAAGGAGACATTTCCATTGCTGCATTTTTTAAGCAATGTAAGAATAAGAGAACATCGAACAATTCAATGATGTAAACCTAGTATAATAATTAGGTCATAAATCCTGGGGCATGAAGAGCAACTAAAAAGACATGTTCCACCTCAAGAGTCCAAACTTACCTGCTGCAACAAAATGCAGGAGATTTTATCTTTAAGGTCACCTCAATGACAAGTTATTCTATTCTATTTAAAAATACGTTTGTTCCTAACCACCAATAAAATCTTTGCACAACATATGCTTTTAGTGTGCCTTCAATTGGACGAAAATCTTCATGTGCATCAGGACTACTCCATGAACACACAGAAATCAACAGTATGCGGAAGAGAGTGGTCTCTGTATGACCAAGTTTAGCTCTCCAAAGCCAAGCTGTGCAGCTTTCATGCATGCTAGTAAGATCTGAGAATGCTGTATGCAAAAGCAGAACATGGCCCAGAAGCTGTAAAGGTAATGCTATGGAATAAAATCAGGTTTATAATGTTAAACATATGCAACCAAATGATTAGTGGAAAACCCAAAGGCAAAACATTTTATTTTAACCTATTTTTGTTCTTAAACGTATTTCAAGAACTTCTGGCTGTATCTTTAAGTAAATTCAGGGATCTTAGCCATATGCCATAGCTCTGAGTCTCCTGTTTCAAAAAACAATACAAAATCTGCATAACAAGACTTGTGTTGAAAGTACCCCAACAGCAATTCTCACCTCTAAATGGTACATAACACTGTATTTTAACAAAACTTTCCCCCTGGATTGAATAAAACAGAGGTAGTGAGCAGAAATTATCTGGCAGATCTCATTGCCTAACAAAATGATATTTTACTGCTAAATTCTGCTCCATAAGTACATACAAATCTCAGATGCATGTTCACCATTTGCTCTACGTGAGTTTCCCTCTGTTCATGTATGCTTCAAGCAGGAGTGTGGTGCAATTTTATCTGTTCGAGGGACACATACAGGTACAAGACAACATAGTATTTCACTAAAAGAAAGCACAAAAGTTGACAAATACTTCATGCACATCAGGTTAATTTTGAATTGTTCATCCTCTAATGTACATCCTCAGGTGCATCAGATGCCAAACATCTCTTCTAGACCTGTGATGCAAAACCTGTGCATCATTTCCTTGGTGCCCCCCATTGCATATGGGGCTGTTTCAGGGCAGGGTGGGAATGACCATGCTGTATCTCACTCTCTGCAAGCACTGAGAAAAAACAGCAAGCTCATAAATGGTCTGCCTGCAATTAAAAGATTAGCCATTATGGTCAGTGACTTTTCTTGCTCAGGTCAGATTCTGCAGCAGATGATGTTGGATTAACTACAGCAATACACAATTACAGCAGCATGCCAAGTTGGCCAAACATTAACTCTTTCTGTAAACTCCATCCACGCCATTAACCACAGAAGAAAAAGGCTGATAAAAAAAGCAACTAAAGAACAGTAACTCACATGCGATTTCTATCACAGAATATGCAGTGCCGTGCAAATACTTAAACACTCTGAGATGAGAGCCTCTATCGCTTGATGATTAAGAACAGGTCAGCAGCTGGGACTGCAGAAAAATGAGGCATGACTCAGCAATTACCGATTTTATCTCCCACCCTGTCAAGTCTGTGTTCATTTAAGGTTTTTTGAAGGATTGTCTGGCATTTTGGTGAAGAGGGAGGTATAGGGAATTTAGATAATTAAGACAACTAATGGCACGTGGAAGAGTCACAGTAGCAATAGATTAAAAAAACCCTCATAATCTCACTGTTCTCTAAGCCACAAAAGGCACCTAGGTAACAGATTTTGATTTCATTCTTGCTATTAAATTGAAAGTGGGATATGAACAAAA
Organism: Baryphthengus martii; assembly: GCA_013396935.1. NCBI lineage: Eukaryota > Metazoa > Chordata > Aves > Coraciiformes > Momotidae > Baryphthengus > Baryphthengus martii. Next base: position 115,498 of record VWZK01020876.1, on the reverse strand, counting down.
AAAAAAAAAAAAAATGTTTTGGTTTGCAGAACACCTCATAGATCAGATTTTACATTTTAAAAATCAAAACTGAAGTACCTCTCATCTTGCTTCCTCCCTAACCAAGCTCCTGAAGTTAGAGATTCAGACAGACATCACTTATTTTTACTTACTTCACTATCAGAGTAATTTACAAATTATTTGAGACTTGCAAAGACTAAACAATTGAGATGCTGCTATACAAGAAAGCGACATTGTGAATCACTATATTTCTTAATTTTGCTAGAGTCCTTGAGAAAAAGAGCATCTGAGATAACTATTTCTAGATTTATTTAATCTGTAACTAGTAAAAAAAAAAATGTCCCAGAAAACATGCATCTTCTAAGTCCTAACCTTTATTAAAAACAACAACAACAAAAAAAGTAAGAAAAAAGATGGCAAGCTGTGCAGGAAGAGCAGACTGTTTTGTGTTTGCACAATACAAAACACATTTCTTTGAGCCTAACAAAAACATAATACAATTTCCTCTGACAAGTTTTATCTTGCAGTTTCCCATATATGTAAGCTGATTTTTTCTTTTATCTAATCAAACAAAATTATTATTTTTTTAAGCTTAGAATAGGCCTTCTTCTGAGAATCAGCTGAACAATGTAAGAAGTACACAGCACCATAAAGGCACATGGTAGTAGCAACAAAATACCCAGAGAATTGCAACAGGTGATATTCCGGTCACGGTGGAGCTGGCGAGGTTGCCATTAACTGAACTGGAGCGAGGGCTTTATCCAGTGTTGCTGCTGTCTCCAGGGTTGCGCAACAGGTCACAGAGGCGAGAGTTGATAAGCAGGGAAGCTGGGCAGGTTCATTTGGGTCTGGGCTCACCTATTCCTTGCCTCTCGTCCTCTTCAAAATGAAGTGATGATATTTTTGGTGGATGGAGGAGAAGACTCTGATACAGTATTTTGCTTTTAAAACCTGCTTTCTGAGCACTTAAACATGAAGTTCCTACTCTCAACTTCATACAAACCAATATGTAAGTCCAGGGGACAAGAACGAGAGGCTCAGGCCTGGCACAGGTTTACATTTAAACTGGAACTCAAAAGATACCCGAGCACTTACATTCTCCCAGATAACAAAGTTCATTATCTTTAATTTTGTTTTCTTCCCTCATCAACAGCTACAGCTACTGTCCTTGCTATATTTAGTTGCCTTTATCTTCTCTTATAAAAGGCACATCAAGATAGAGAAGGGCCTTTCTCAATTTCAGACATTTTTAGAGCAGAACTGTGCTATCGTCGTGCCATGCCAATAATCCTCAAATCTATGTCTTGCAGCATTGTTAATGGAACAGCATCCTATTTGTACGAGGGCAGTTCTCAACAAAAGCAGGATCTTCCCTCTGGGATTCATATGCTCTCGCTTTAATTAAAAAGAAATCCCATTAAAACTTGCCACTGACACAAGTGAATCTAATTAATTAAAAAAATAAAAAAAGGGAGATGGGAAAAAAAACCCTGTTTCCAGGAGGCAATAGTTGCAGCTCAATCTGTACACTTTTAATAGTACAAATTAAAACTTAGGACTTGGAAGTATTTTCCTCAGGACTGAGGAAATCCACTGAAGTGGTGTAACACTTTGCCCACTAAATCTACCCCAGGGAAAGGAATAGCGCTTATTTTTAGGTCAAATTCATTCAAAACTGCACACATGCTAATAATGGTTATAAAAATTTTACTTCCGAGGGAGAAACTGTTTAAATATTTAGTTCCTTAAAAAAAACCACAAACCAAACAAACCTAACAAACCCAAAAGCAGAATAAAATTGCTCTACTTATAAATGAAATCACATTTGGGATATCTTTGTTTTAAAGCCTTATGTAACTGGGGCAGGATGTGTTTGCTTTCAATTTCCCGCTATTACGGAATATGGATTTGACCTACTGTTGCAGATGAACTTTGCAAGAGTGTGCAATTGAACAAGGTGAATAATTGCAGAAGATTAGACACGGATTGAGTTCTGGCTAGGTCTGCTGCTTGCTTGGTCCTTCACCTGTGGCTGAAGAGCCAAAGAGATTGCAGAGAGAGGGATGAACAAAAGCAGGCTAAGCTCTGCTTGGGCAGCTTGGTGTGACTGCACGGCTGGTAGTTGCAAGAGTCTGAGGAAGCAAAGTGTTGCACTAGCAATAAAACAGCAGTTTTAATAGAGCATCCAATGGTCAGGTCAGGGTGTAAACCTCTGCACTTGCTGGTGCAAGTATGTCAGCTATTCAGATAAGGAAGAGCAAAAAGTCCTCCTGGGGCTGAGGTGAAATGGAGAACCCAGACCCGTCCCTGGGGAGGAAGTCTCACTTCCCACTTGGCCCACCCCTAGCAGCCACCAGGTATGTGGGAGAAGGTTCACAGAGTTCCCACTGGAGCATAGCCCAGCATGAGGTCACAACAGGCTGGGAAAAGACTTTCTCTTGGGTCTGAGGGCAAACTCGGACTGATGTGGGCAATCTGCATAGAACTTCAACTCCTTAACCACAGGTTCCTTGCTTGTCCCTCCAGCTGCAACGCTGGCTATGCAGGACAAGATATTAACTTAATTGAGCAATGCCTTGACAGCTGTATCTTCAGTGTAGAACATGATATTAACTTAATTAAGCAATAAATTACTAAACCAGATGAAAAGCTCTGACAGCTGTCACAGCTGCATTATCAAGCAGCTGAATAAACTCCCCCTACCTTTTGTCATGGAGGAGAGAGGACATATCAGGGGTGGGAGTAACCTCTTCCTTTACATTATAGGAAGTGGATGTTTGGAGTGGGAAGATGCTATTTGCACTGTGGCAGAAATGAGAACCTCTGATGGTGTTTTCTGAGCTGGCTCCAGATCTTGCCAGCTCAAATGTCAACCCTCATTTGCATTTCCACATCCCTCTTGAAAATCTTACACACCATGACTATGGCTTCACGTCTCCCCGCACTGCTCAGGTAGCCAAAGTATTGACAACCAGCCCTATTTCCAAACATTGTTGGCTTCTTCCAGTGACGAAAAAGCCACCATAGAACATTTGCATTGCCATAACCCAACCATCCCTTCTCCAGTTATTAAGCTTCCTTCCAGACATTCCTCCCTAGATCGTGGTCTACGTTCAGTTATGTGTTTTGCCCATTTCCACATTTAGCTATGTTTCCCATTCATGCTCTTTGTGGAAGACTTCCCTGCAGGCAGAGCAGATGACTTCTAGGGTGAACCTGAGAATCACAGATACCATCCTTAAAAAGATGAGTACACACAAGGCGATTAAAAAACCCCTCACCACGCAGTGCATATGTGGGGATTGATTCAGTAACAGTGAAGAAAAAAAAGTCAAGTAGGAGATGGTGCTACCTCCAGTTTTTGTCTTGGCTAAATATGAAATGCTCTTCTGCTTAGCTAGAGGTCTTAAGGACTCCATAAGGACTCCAAAATTTATGTCAGTCTCTTCTGAAAATTTGCCCAGCTGTCATTATCTTCAGATGGAAATCTTCTTTCCACTCCTCTCTTCCAAAACCTATGCAAACTACTATTCCTTAACACACCACTGAAAATACGCAAATGCTGGCAATAAGCCTCAGTACCAGCCCACTGTGGGAAGCAGCAGGCTGCAGACCTCTCAGTCTACCTCTCCCACTCCTGTCCATGCACTCTGAAACCTCCCACATTTTAGGAAGGCTCCCACCCACTTAGAAAAAAAATCATAAAATACAGACTGCCAGCTCTCACCTTCCTCAGCAGGTCTGGTTTTGCATCATTATTCCTGAACATATTCGTGGTCAAAACCTGACCATGATATCAGCACATACACCAGTTGTGAGAATTCCTCTTACCTTGAGAGCCCTGCTCCTGAGATGAAACAGTTTCATGCATGCCTCCTTTATGGGGTAAAGAGGATAAAACAGAGAATTCTGGTAGGACAGTCATTTTCCATGTCCCCATTCATGACAAAACAGGACAGTCACACTAGGTCTGCTCTCGTCAATGCCTCATCAGATTTGGGTGGTTGGGCTGGACACTGACTATGGTCATGGCAGCACAACTGAGAGCAAAATTTGACCAGAATACTGTTTATTATAAATGGCAAAGGAAGAAGAGGCATGCCTGTGAACTTAGAGAAGTTTGACAGAGCAACGGAAAGGATTCCTGTTGGTTCTTAGAGAACTGTCTCCATTTATGTCACACCATGGTTCTTTCCTTTCTGACCTCGCATAAAGGCAGCATTAGACAGGGAGAGAGGAAAGCAGAGGGGTCTATTCATGCTTGCTAGGAGGCACCATCAGAGTCCTATCAACAGTAAAAGAAACACGTTATTATCACTCATTAATGGATTAGGTATGTGGATTATGGACCATCTGTTGATCTCTTTCACCCTGGGTAGCACACGTGAGCGTTTCTGATTAGGCATAAGGCTGGCCAGCATGCTCAGACTACATTCCTTGACTGCCTTGCTCCCCATCCCCACAGAGATGCAGCTCATTTAGGGTGTGTGACATTCCCCCCCATCCTGTGCAAGTCATTTTTCATTGCTATCAGCTATCTCTTGACTGCTTGAGATGACAAAAGGTGCTTGAGGAAGAAAGCGTGAGCTTCAATCCCAAGGATTAAAACTTGGTAGTATTGGACGTGAGGGATAAGTTTTAAATGTGTACAGAAGCGTAATGAAGGATGACCTCTGTCAAGATGTTATTTTCTGCCTTATGCAGATGAAGAGCCAACAACTGAAAAGCATGTTTTGAGAAGAGCTGGCTGTTAACAGCTCATTGCAGTCTTTCAAAATGTTGACTGCATCGAGAAAGCATATCTCTCCTGCAAAAGCCTTTCTCTTAGACCTTCTCTTTCCATCACCCAGTTGTTCAAGTCTACCTCTACACTGATATTTCAGTGATGTTCTGGTTTTAAGCAGTGTGTACAGGTGAGTTAATTCAACCCCAAATACCTCAGGCAGCCTGCCAAAGTTATGCTAATTAGTTGACTGAGCAAGCAGTATGTAAACTTTATAGCAGTGCTGACAGACTTGTATCAACAACAAAATGTTGCCATGTGAAGCTGGGGAGTGTGCACCGTAAGAAATCAGTATGTAAAAAAAAAAGGTATTTCACTGATCAGAAAGACTCCAAGCTAATAGTGACCAGACCAAATCAAAGTTTTATTACAAATGGATTTTGACCAACTGGGCTAGGGAGAATAATTTGAAATTCAAGTGAACACAAACTCAGATCTCATTTCAAGGAGAATTTCCATATGGAAAAAATGTGGAGAACTGCTGGCAAGTAATGGATGTATTGAGGGCTAGTAAGATTCTGACCTGGAAAATGTATGCATGGCAATCGTGAAATTTCCAAACCACAAAGAATTAAATCTAATTGGATTTGAAGTTGCTGATAAAAAGCCTAAAGTTTCAAGGCAAATGAAACCGTATTTGAGCAGAATCCTCTCCATCACCACATTATTTCCCTAGCCAAGAAAACCACTGAAGCTACAATATACTTATGAGCCCTTAACGATACAAACTTGTGTCGTTCAATGCCATACCCCTGGGATTTTCAATCCCTTTTGTGCCGTGCTGTCCCATATATTTTCCATTTAGCTTCTGTTGACACGTGTCAAACTAAGATTTTTTTTTCCCCCTGCATATTCAATACTGTCCCAGTTATGCATCACTAGGGAAATTTCAAATTTTTTTCCCACAAGCTGTCTTAATTGACTAAAAAATAGTAAGGATCATATGACACAACATTTTCTCCTGGTTTTAGATTCTTCCCATAAATGTGATCAGTCTTACTTTCTGATCTAGAGCACCGACAGATTGATGAAAAGCAGTAGCAGAGTGGCCCTAATCAGATTTTAGACCAGACTACCTCTATTTCTCTTTCCCCCACCCTTTTGTAGTTTCAGCTTCTTATCTTAAATCAGTTATGCCATCTGTAGGGGAATCCAAATGTACCTGAAAATGACAGAAAACTTTTTGCTAGCTTCATTGTTCTTGCACAGCCTCCACTACCTGGCAAGACTGCTGGAAACCCTTCCAGAGTAGGACATACCATGGACAAAGTTTGTTAGGCAGCTCTTTCTTTAGTACATAACAGGCTTTAAAAAACACGTGGAAATGGGTATTAAACCAAGGAAGCTGTAAATGCTGCTAACTAAATGTATGGCCTACACAACCCTTTCCAATTACGTGAGTGTTCTGAAGACAGAGCAAAATGGTGCACCACACATACATACTTTTAAAATCAAAATACTCATCTGCACCTCTCCAACTAAAAAAAAAACAATACAACAGTCCATACTCAACAGGTGGTACATAGGTAAAAACATCTGTATGAAAAGAGATGCATCAACATGGAGACCCCTTTACAAGTCTGCTTTATGTGGTCAGCTTTATGAAGATGATGAGTTGACACAGAAGTCAAAGTTTGCAAAGGTGCCAGAAACCACTCACATTTTGGGACATTTAGCCTCTAACAATGAAATTAAGAGGAAACATACTTTAAGTAACCCTGTACTCTCCTGCAGATCCCCTTGCAAACTGCTCTGGCTAAATCTTCTCCGAGTCTGGTCCAGTCTCAAAATCCCCATGCTTCAGTACTTGTCTATTTTAGTCAACTTATTGGTATATGCAAATAAGGCAACTACAATACACTGATTTCAGAATATAACATAACTAAAAGGCTAACTGTTGTTCAGTTTTACTTGCATAAGTTCATGTTTTTTTGCAGGATATATATGATATTCTAGAACTTCTATACTAAAACCAGTGCCTTGAATTTAATGTGCTTTTAAACTCCAACAGATCAAAGCATCTGGTAGACAACAGACATGCTTTAGGAAAGCTGTAAGAACTAAGTACAAGGTCTTGTTAAGTCATTTTATTCACGTGCACCTGGAGAGGCTACTGCAGATTTGGAAGCTTGCCCTACCACAGCTCCACTGAAATGAGATAAAGCCATGAGCGTCCATTCTGCTTTATCACCACATATGGCAACTAAGCCACGCTCCAAGCTAACAAATCGAAGGCCCACATTATCCACTTATATCATCACTGCACCTTTCATGGTAAACTAAAAATTAGTGAGCATGCAGGTGACTGCTGTCCAGTGAGTCAGTGCAGCTGTGGCACACTGCATTCTCACTGCCTCCCCACCCATGTCAACTGGTGTTGCATGATTCAAGCCAGCTATTGAGAATACAAAACAATTATTCTTCCTGACATCATCCCCGCCTCAGACTGTGAGAGCTTCCTTTTGCCTTGCCTCTGCCTGACTGTTTCCTCCAACCACTTCCCAGGCTTCATGACACTTTCAGGGTGGAGTAACACCAGTCCAGAACCAGCAAAAATGCTGCACATTTTAAACTATTAGTATTTGTTTCACCTAGGACCAAGGAATACCCAGTTCTAGCAATGCAAGTCTGGATAAGCAATAAGCAGTACACCTGATACTGCCCTGCTGCACTGGAAAAACAGCTGATAACCTCTGAAGGCTCCTTCTAACTTCTGTAACTGGCTGGTTCTGCAGCGGAGATATACTTACGACTTCTAAAAATATTTCTAGAAAGCAGGAGAGTTAACCTAGAAGGCTGAAATTAAGAACCTATCCTATATCCTTCTCCTCTTCATCCATCGTTGAAGAGCTGACTCATTACCTGGAGTCAAACTAAGACTTGTAGAAACCACTAAAAACTGGTTTAGGTTTGAATTTTACTGAAAGTAGTATGCAAAGAGACAAGATGATTTTATTCTTTGCTGAGACTTGGCAGCCCTGTGGAGTCTATCAGTAGCAATGCTGTCTACTGGGCAATAAGCTGCATCTGCTTGATTTGTTCTCTACATTGTCTACTTATGATTTTGGGGCAGAAGCTGTATATTATAATGGGCTTACATAATCGCTTAAATCCAATTTCCAGTCTTAATTAGGAATGCAATGATGAACTATTAATAATATTCAGAGCAGCATCAATCTACCCTTGCTATTTCACTTGAGTGGTTACAGGAACTAGACCATCTGGAAAATAAACTAAAGACAATTTGAGTTTTGAGAGAAATGTCAGAACGAGAGCTTGGGATCTGCATTCCATGGGAAATCCTGCGGGTACCAAGGAAAACAGGAAAAGATGGGATGGTGCACTTAAAAAGTATGGTGAAGTAAAATACATGCACAAGACATCACCGGCTTCAGACCCTGCTGCTGAGTGTGTGGTTCAATAGATACAACTTTAACACAAACCAAAAAGGCTAGTGTCAAACGTGTTTAGGCATCTTACCTGATAAATACAGAAATGGAGTACACCCCACTGTGCCACCACCCTTAAAGAGCATTTTCCCATTCCTTCATGGGAGTTAGGCTGGACCAGGAACAGATTTCTTCCACCAGGTATCAGACACCAATGATGCTTTATTTGGTTAAGAAGCCCTTGACAAAAAGCCAAAATGCTGGATATGTAACTGCTACTGACTTAACAAAACCAAGCTGTAGTTGTATTCCTTAGAAAAACCACAAGACTTTGTGTGGCTTCAGTGTTTTGCCAGAGGAAACAGTTATCTGCTGGAATAATTATCAAACTGCTTCATACAGAGTACTGTAAGAACAGGTTTTATTCTTATTGACCTATAAGATTAGTCAGAGGAATCCTTGAATCTTCAGCATGTCATGTCTTTTGTGTAAATTCACTGCATTGACTATGCCTTAAATTAAAAACAAGCAAAGAACTAATTTTTTCAATTCTGAATGGAATTGCTGAAACCTTTAGAGGCAGCTGTATCTTTAAAGGGTTTAACTAAAATCACATGATAATATCCTGAGGGAAACTAAAGGCTTGTTACTTTTTTTCCCTCTCAACAATATCAGTTTACAGCTCAACAACACAAGGGTGGAGGAGGAAATTCCTTTATTCGCACCTTCCAAAAAAAAAAAAAGTTCCTTTTCAACAAGCTTTAGTACAATGAGTTTGTCATCAATTGTTTGCAGGAAACATCTCACATTTTTTCCTTCTATGCAATGAGTTTGATCCCAGCAGGTTGACTTACTTTTTTATAAAGAAAAAAACAAAAGCCGTATACGTATGAGAGGCAATGGAGGAGGCAAAAGCCATGGCCATGTAAGAAATCAGAAGTTCCAATGACCTTAGTAAAAGTACCCACAAAATGGTCACAGAAGATGCAGGCAGTATATAAATGCAAGACCAGAGCAATCTGGATTTAATTGTGAGAAAAAGTATATACAACTTCACCAAATGACATTAACAAAAGTAGCAAGCAGCACATGCTTGCTCCATTCTGACACTGCCAAATTTACCACTGCAAGAAGGGAGAAAATAACAGTACCCTAGCAGGGCTCCCATTATAAGCCCGGACTAACCAGGATTCCTAAATATCATTTTAATCATGATTGTTAAAAGGTGCTGTGAATAAATTGCTTAGGTTGCAACAACAATACTGCAACACTCAGGAGCAAGAATTTAAGAAGAAAAATTAAACCTTTACTCTTACGAATTCCCTTTAAAAAGTTTTCTCTAGTGAAAAGCTATTTCTGATGCAGCTTTCTGATGCTGTTTCTCTTTGTCACTTCCTCTGACAACAAAAAAGCCAACTGCTGCTCTTGCTTGGAAAGCTCTTCTCTTTCTGTGAAATAATCAGTGGCAATGCAGTAACCCATAGCTCTTTCTGAGAAAGTAATGCTCTAGGAAGAAAAAGAAAAGCACAGCTGAATTGTGCTTTTTGGCTGTTTTGCATTAATCCCCGCAGAAGCAAGCTGGTGTCTAGTAAGATCCTGAGGCTTTCTTCCCCCAAACCGGGGCGCTGCTCCTGCTCTATTCTCTGTAAGGGGAAGCAGCACCATGGGAAGAGACCAGGAGTAAGGCCAAGCCTTCAAGGTCTCCTGGCTTCATGTTATGGGTGAGAGTTATGCATGTCATGTATACATATCTGATGTTGAAAATGCAGATACAGGATACATCAGCAAAATGAAAAGACTTGCCTACTAACTGCATTTCAGAAACTTTTGTAAAAGGAGGCAGTACTTCAGGAGCAAAAATGTAATTCAGCCAAGCTGATCTTAGCTACAATGAAAATAATTCTGTGGTGAATCAGAATGAAGAACTGTCATGGTGACAAGAGTAAAAATATTCTTCTCTGCCACAGCACCAGATCTATATTAACTATCCAGCAGCTGGGGCAGTTACTGATATTTGCTGGGTGCACAGCTGGCAGCAGAATTTGGTGCAGCTGATAATCTTTTCATGGGTTCTCCTAATGCTCTTAACAGATACCATGCTACTTTTTAAGCACACAGCTTATGTGAGCAAGAAACCAGTACCAATGGAACGCTCAGAGTGCTGCTCCAAGGAAACTGAATCATCCTTCCTCTCAACCTCACATAAATCAGTGACCAGAGCTAGGAAGGGTTTATCATACATACTCTTGTTTAGGTCCTTGACAGCCAGTGCCAGCAAACACTTCCACAAGAAACTCATAAAACACTGAAAGGGGAAAACTTTTGAGGTGGCTGCAAGACAAGAAATAGGTGAAGGGAGGGGACAGCTTGTCCTGCAGAACAAGAGACAGAAGACATTGGCATTCAAGAAGGAAAGGGGAGACAGTGCAAAGGCAACTCAGAGTGGAAAATACGCTGGTGGAAGACCAGTTTGTTCCCACTGCCAGTGATGTGAGTCAACACCATTGCCCTGGCCAAGCTGACTCCCCAGGTCAGTCCCCTGGGCAGAGTCACCTGCTCCAGTGAAATGATGTTACTCCCTATCTCCACACCTCTTTCCCATTGTAGACCTCAGGAGAAGTATGACCCAGCTCAGCAATTCCAAGGACAGGTTTTTTTTGTTGTTATCTTTGTAACAGCCAAACCAAAGAAACTCTGGCAACACTGTCACAGACTGCAGGAAATAGTGAGACTAATAACATATTTCGCTGTTCATCTGTGTTTGTTAGCAGAGAGGAAAATCATAGGGTTTTGTCTTGCCAAACCATACTCATAGGCATTACTGAAAGCTTGAGCCTTGGGTTTGTATGATTTGGTGTTTTGGAGGAGGAGTAACTTTCATCAAATCTTTTCAGAGAAGGGTATAAACCTCAGAGTTTGAAAAATAAGAACAATAAAGGCTCCAGAGAAGTCATTCTTTCAGATTCTTCTGATCTTTACAATACACTCTAAATGTTTTTGTTAGTTTTTAACTCTTAAGCCCAGGAAATGTTCTGAAACTTCAAAGACTTAAAAACAAACCAAAGAATGGTTAACCAGCCAAAACTTGTTATAAGCGAAGCTGCTCTGCAGTTAAATAGGAAAAGACTTTACTAATTCCTTAGGGATTCTTGTAAGTTGAAAAAGAGACAAATTTGATTTTAGTGTCCTTCTGAGACATTTTTCCTGTGGAGAAATTTACATCATCTACAGCAAACTCCGTATCAAACCCACATAATCCAAGTAAATCTGAATTTACTAGGAAAGAAGCGAACTTTGCATACTGTTCCATAGCATGAATTAACACCATTTGCTGTTTTGCAGCTCACTGATGTCCAGCAACAGACTATATGCATAAAATCTATTTCACCAACCCAAAGCAAACCGTATGTCCCAGCATCTAGTCCTAAACATGAAACTCAACAGAGCAGGATAGGCCTGCTTCCATACCGCCTAGCTACTTAAAACGCTCCAGGTTCTGACTAGGATGAGCCTTGAGAAATCTTGTCAGCATGACCCTCCACAATGTACTTCTTCTGTCGTTGGAGTCCACCACTAAATTCTTGAGGAACTGAGCTATGAAGTCAGTACAAAATCCCGAGATCATGCATATCAAAGTGAAGTTCTCCTGCTGTGAAAGTGGGTCACCTTTTCTTCTTTAAAAAATTCATGTATCCTATTTCAAACTCACACTTGCCACAATAAGAACTGCAAGCTCTGCAATGTCTCCTTTTTTATTTCTCTCTCTCCTTTCTGTCTCCCAAGAAAATTGAAGTATTCATTAGATCCACCAGCTGGAAAGAAGATTTAAATGGCAGCAGCACTCTTAACAGATGGCTGATGTCAGTGGGATGTTGGGCAAAGCACATACTTACGTGCAGGCCTTTTAACGACAGTCAGTCCCCACCGATAAAATACATCTGTCCCACTGCACATTACTGTTACACCCCTACTAACGTCACAGGTTGTCACCACCTAAGAACACCTAGCTGAACGGGCTGGCAGTGCATCTACAGAGGTAACAGCATTTTGGTATTCAGATGTTCACTGTTCACTCCCCCAGTTTGGATCAGCAGCGACACCTGTGCCTGGAGAACACAGGAGCAGAGACCTCTGGTCTGATGTTTCACCCTTTTTCTGAAAAAGTATGTCTGCAGTGAGTAAAGCTCTAAAGAATCAATCCCTCCCGTGAAACCGAAAGGGTGACACAACCTCAGCCTGACCCTGCCATCCTCCAGAGACCATGCACCACAGCGTGAGCGCTGTTCATGTGTCACAAGAGTAACATGAAGGCAAAGGTGACACATGTTGCATAGATAACAGTGCTTTAGTCTTTAATTGGATCCTCTGCATCTACAGATGAATACTTCTGGCCAATGCAACTCGGCCACAGCTTTAAATGACAGCTGGCTATCAACTTAATGAATGCTGGCGTAAGTAACCTGCTCTCACTTTTCTCCTTTCACACTCACCACTATTTTTAATACAAACCAAGTTGTTGATGTTACAATACTTTTTACATATATTTTGGAGGTTTTGCCTTTAGGTTGCTTACCATTGCCTAACATGATGACAGACACACCCAAAGCAACATCTGCACCTGCAGGATCTCAGTTTTACTTTCCATTCTGCAGAAACATGTCCCACAGCCACGGGAAAAAGAATGCTTTAAGAATAACACGCACATGCTCCTCTTCCTCCACAGATCTACAGGCAGTTGCTGATCAGTTGGCAGTATCCTCTCGGGCTGTCTCGGAAAGTCCATTTTTGATAGTTCACTCTGCTGAGAATATAGGGTGTTGGCTTGATTTTCCTTCAGAAAGCTTGTGATAATCCAGGGTCTTGGAGCATGCAAGAGAACAGTCCTATCATCCCTTTCTTCCAGAAAGAAAACAAGTTTCCAGCGGGAGATGGTTTAATATAAACCATATCAAGCTCATCACAGAGAAGTCATGTCCTTTACCCAGGCCAACAGGATATACTGACTTGCCAGAGTCAACAAGAACAGTAGGCAAGATATGCCCAAGAGCTGAACTTCTGGGTTTCCCACATATCCCACAAGAAGCAGAGAAGAACAAAGGAATTTTGCTGTCAAATTGTTACTGCTATACAGATGAAAGCCCTGAATTATGGAGAGGCCTGGGGAATGAATGAGAGGCAAACCAGCCTAAAACCATTCTATTCAGAGCAGAAGGCTTCTCATGACATGTGAAAAAAACCCACAAGCAAAAAACGCCCCTACAAGAAACAGTAATTCTGTCACAGGCTCTTTTTAGCACAGCTGATTCTGAAAGACTGGCCTATGTACCCATCGGTCCTAGTTTGTCTCATTCACCAAACACTGCTTGGGATCCAGCCATGACCCTCACCACAGTCATACCCTCACCCACCTTCAAGAAATCAGCAAAAACTCTGTGGAATAAACTGCCGCTCAAAGCTAAATTCTGGGAAGTCCTGCTTATGGGCCAATAGTTTCACACACTGGCTCTGAGAGTCTCTAAATATGCTGGTAGCTGTTAGTCAGCTTTCCAGCGACAACTCCAGATGTGAATTTTTTTCCCCCAAGGCTGATGCTCCTAGAAATTTCAAAATTACCTGAGCTCCTCATTGTTATGGCTAAAATATTTAGATGGAAAAAAGATTTTCAAGAAGTTTAAGGGCTTAAAATATACCCTGGTCAAAAATGTTGACTAATTAAAAGGTATTTTTAATTTAAAGTGAGAACTATTCCCTAGAAATCTTTGCCAACATGTATTCTGATCCACTCTACTGTGCCACTTCTGTTCTCATTAACCAAGTTGATAATTGCATTTTATACATCACAATAAGCATAAAACTGTGCCTTACAGATCTATAACCCCAGAAAGCCAAATGGGCAACAAGACAGGAGTGTCGAGGGTACCCATCAAACCCTCCATTTTCAGAAAGCAAATGGGCATTTCTTCAGCCTATGCTTGCTCCTCTTTTGAAGTATTTCTGTTGGACAACCCAAATTTGAAAAAACTTTCCAAAATTCTGGCTGCTGCTCTACTTCCTCAGAGCTGCTGTTCCCCAGAGATTCAGCAGAAACTTCCACAGACTCCAGAATCAGAGAGGAAGAACAAGCTTGCATTGGCAAGAAGATATGTGAAGGAAGCTAATGTGTGTCTGTTTGACATTTCTAAGTTAAACAAAGCCAGGAATTGAACCAGAGGAGTACAAGTGAAAGTATAAACTACAGGCAGCCCATAGACAGTGATAGGAAGCATCATGGAGACTGTCAGCATCAAATGGATGCAGGACAGGCTGAGGCTCCTATGACATGAAACAACAGCAGCTAATGCCAGCAAAGGTTCTTCTATGCTACTTTTTAGATCTGACTAAATGGCCAAAACAATTTGTTTGATGAAGCCAATTCCAATACATTCAATATATCCACTGCTTTCACAATAGAAAAACATAGAATTGCTGTAAATAGTTTTACAATTGGACTTGATGATCTTAAGGGTCTTTTCTAACCTAAAGGATTCTATGATTCTACGAAAATACTGAAAATATGAAGAAGGGAAAAAACTTGAAAGAATCAAGACAACTTTGGCTGAATTTTTCTTTTTGATGACTGCAACCAGCAGCATGAGCAAGGAACAGCGAAGGACTGGATTGATCTCACTGCTCTGCTGAGTTCTGACAAGTTGCATGAGAACTGCTGGGAACCTGCCCCAGTGTGTCCCTGTCCCAGACATGGGCTGTGAACAGTCAAAACAGTACAGTGTCAAGACCTAAACATGTCTGAACTCTTGTGGTTGCATTTCTTCCTCACACACCTGATCCTCCAACTCTTCTTCAGACTTTGGCCACTGGCTTTTTCTCCTCAGTGAGAACGAGCTGTGTCAATAAAATGCATAGGGAGAGCTGGAACATCAAACCATGGCACAAAACACAACAGCCTCTTCACCTTGTGTATACTTTAACTGTTTTAAATTTAGGTTAATTTACTCTGTGGGTTTCTTGACAGTAGTTCCCATACCAACATGTGAGGTCTCAAGAGCAATACGAGCAAAACCTTTTCTTGCGCTCACGCCTGGGGCAGGGTAGAAGCTAATGGGGAACTCCAAAACTGGAAATAAAATGACCTATTTATGAGGAAAGTTGATAGAATAATATTTAAAGATTTGAGATTGGTTTCACATCGTCTTTCTTACAAAGCTACAGGAACATTGTGATAAATTCCTAGTAGAACGAAACCAGAGAGGCAAAAGGTTTGTACAAAAACTGCTGGTTAAACCTCACCTGCTTTAACAAAATTATTCTTTTATTCTTGTGGCAAAAATGCAACCTTTATTAATGGATTTGTATTGATTTAATTAGTTTGACAGTGGGGTTTCATGCAGGATGCTAATACAGATGTACATTTCATCTGGTTTCTATTTCTGGTCTAATGTCTTCCTGAAGTCTGCTCAAGAAGAGTTATTAGAAAAAAAAAAGGAACTTCTTAAAAGCAGAGTTTTTTCAAAGATGGGTCATGTATTAGCAATCCTATTAGGGAATTATTCTCAAATGACACTACTAAACTTGCCCCACATTTAATGAGACACAGAAATAGGGCGCTTGAAGCATGTATACAGATGGAGCTGTATTTTTCCCTGGAGTAGCGGGGAAAAAACGGCTGTTGTGAAGCTCAACTCAAACAATGCTGATGCCACTGCCCCAGATAATGAGGTGCAAGATGTCCACTTGTATTCCTGGATTTACTGGATAAAAATGACAGCTGTGATGTCAAATGTCAGTCCCTGAGAAGAACTGTTAGGAAGGAAGCTACATATGTCCTCATGTTCAATTGCATTTATATTTGCATCTAAGCCCAGTCAATGAATTGTCATACTTAGTGACATAATGACCGAGGCAGTGGTGTTTGTGGTTCTGGTGTTTGGGGGTTTTACATTCTATTTAAGTCAGTACAATCCTAATGTGTTGCCACTTCAAAGGTATTTTGTAATTATCAAGGCAGGAGTAAAGTTTTTCTTACTACTTTAGTGAGCTGGCAAACTTCAGCTGCTAAAAAAGGAACAAATGACACAGACGTAATGCACCTTCTCCTGGTAGTACGACACGCACTAAATCCTTGAAAAGTTTTCCTGATCTATGCATACACTATATGGAGCAGTGAAAACACATGTAGAAAAAAAATGGTACAACACGGAGAACCCTTCTGTTCTGAAGTACATACAGTGATACGAATTTAGCAATTTAAGCTCAGAAAGTTTATTGGTCTTTTTCATTTTTAACACTGAGAAAATGGGAGAAGAGGAAAATTATGACGTCACAAAAGACATCAGTGGAGCCAAAAGATTGTGGGGAAAAAAACCCAGACCTTTGAAAGCATTTTTTTTTCCCCTGAATTATGATTAATCTCGTCAGTTAATTACATAAAGCTGGAAAGAAAATTCTAAAATGTATAGGACATACTTTAATGATTCAGTAGAACATACCAAAGTTTTTCCAAGACCAAGTCTTTTAAAGTAATATTCCTAACCCTTCTGAAGATGTATATACATTTTGAAGGCAATTTTCTCTATGTCAAATGAATTATTGTTCTTATCTGTTATTAACAAGGGATGAAAGAAATAATTCTCTCTGCTAAACAATACCTAGGGAAAATACTCACTTTTGCAGTATATTGCATGTAAGCATCATACCAATAATATAATACTTGAGTCTTGTTACACCTAAGTATTTTTACCACATTTCTGAAGAATTACTCTAAAGGCACTGCTTTCTCCTGTAAATACAGTATCTTACTCTCACCAAATAAACAGAAAGTGAAACTCTGAATTCTCATCAAAGTTAAGTCAAAAGATCTCTTTTTGAAATTAAGATAGTATGATTTTCAGTTGTAATGAATCACTGAAGATTGTTCATCACCAAAAATAAGTCCATAATTTGTATGGTTCTCCCACAATTTCATATGAAATACGCATCCCTTTTTTTGTTCATTTTGTCATAATATCAGAACAAGCGAGTGTTGTGAATATGATTATTTGGGAGATAAGAAAAGGAATGACAAATTCTATATTTCTGTAGTATATAATTTTGAAAAGTAGTTACAATATGATTTTTTTTATATAAACCAGGATGAGTCTTCCAGTAGCAGCTGAAATTATGGCTTCAAAGCACTGTGCTTGACCAAAGAATGTAAAACAGTCCTGAAGATCTTCCAACACAGAGAATAAATAGGAAGAAACAAGAGTTCCATTCTGCAGCTGGGAAACTTCTGCACTAATTATTGAGACTTGCTTTTCAGGAAGAAGTGAGATACGTTTGTTGTCTCCTATAGTTACTGTGCATGATGCATCTTTTTTAAAGCTCTGTACACATTTCAGTAATGATTTACCATGATTCTCAACAGTATTGGAAGGGCCATGAGATGCTATCTTAGTCAACATCTAGATTCCTGCACTCAACCACAACGGCTACAATGACAGGTTACCACTAGGCTTCTCAAAAAAATCTTCCTGATCCGAGATACATTAGATGACTGACTCTCTAGAAGCACCTTTCACATTTCTCGGACCACAGAGGTAGCTTACATTACCAATTGAAAACGGACATCTCCAGTCACATCCTGGGCTGCATCAAAATAAGCATGGAAAGCAGATCGAGGGAGGTGATTCTGCCCCTGTGAGAACTCAGCTAAAGTACTGCATCCAGATCAGGAGCCCCCAACACAAGAAGGACATGGATCTGTTGGAGCAGGTCCAAAGGTGGGCTACAAAATCAGAGGGCTGGAGTGCCTCTCCTATGAATAAAGGCTGAGAGAGTTGAGGTTGCTCAGCCTGAAGAAGAGAAGGCTCCAGGCCTACTGTGGCCTTTCAATACTTAGAGGGAGCCTGTAAGAAAGATTGGAACAGTCTTTTTAACAGAACCTGTTGTGACAGGACAAAGGGTAATGGTTTTAAACTAAAAGAGGGTATATTTAGACTAAACATAAGGAAGAAATCTCAAGGAAGAAATCTCTTACAATGAGGGTGCTTAAACATTCGAACAGCTTGCTCAGAGAGGTGGTAGATGCCCCATCCCTGGAAACACTGAAGATCAGGTTGGATGGGGATCTCAGTTACCTGACCTAGTTAAATATGTCCCTGCTCACTGCAGGGGAGTTGGACTAGAAGACCTTTAAAGGTTGCTTCAAGCTCAAAACATTCTATGATTCTATGATCTCATTTTCAGATGGTTGACATGAAAACCAACTCAAATCATCCAACCCTAGGATAGAGAAGACTGCAAGGTTTACTTTCTCATTGAAGACTAAACTGTAGCATCATTCTTCAGGTCCTCCTCCATCCACCTGCACTGTGAAGCATATTCTTAGCAGTGGAAGAATTCTAGACAGGAGAGTTCATAGAGCATTGACTCTGCTCAAGTGCATTTGTCTTGTCATAACTAACTAGTATTTTCAGAATTATAGAATGGTTTAGGTTGGAAAAGACCTTAAAGATCATTTAGTTCCAACTCCCTGCCATGGACAGGGACACTTTTCGCTAGACCAGGTTGCTCAAGGCCCTGTGCAACCTGGTCTTGAACACTTCTAGGGAGGGGGCATCCACAACTTCCCCAGGTAACCTGTTTCAGTGTCTCACCACCCTCACTGTAAAGAATTTCTTCCTAATATCTAGTCTAAATCTGCCATCAAACAGGTTAAAGCCATTACCCCATGTCCTATCACTACAAGCCCTTTCAAAAAGTCCCTATCCAGCTTTCTCGTAGGACCCCACAACGGTCCTAGACAAGGATCATCCTTTACAAAGATGAAACAGACTGATGTGAAATACCAACTTACCAGAGCAAGGCAACCCAAAGTCTTACAATTATTTAAGCAGAAATCACTTTTGAGTTTTGTAGATGTAGAAGAAAAAGAATGCCATTTTGGCCTATGGCACAAAAAGAATTACATACATTATAGATATAACTGCATTTGCTGGCATTCATTCAGTGCTGCTGTTATATTTCACAATTCAACTTAATTTTATAGAGCTTTACTCTTGTGGTCTAGGTCACCAGTCAATTAAGAACATCCCTCTACAAATGCAATACTCAAGTAAATGAGTACCATCAAAAATACGCAGCCCAACTTTTCTTCTCACAGAATTTGAATGCCAAGACCATCCATATCAACTTCAACAGACTTGCTCCTAGGGGTGGGAGTATTGGAAAGGACTTTTTGTCAATGAATTGTGAGTCCAGAATTTTGCTAGGGTACAGTCATTAACTTGTGGCATCAAAGCAAATGTAAAGAATCAGTCTAGAAATAAGAAGCAAGCAATGAAAAGATGTATCAAAATAACACATTAATATGGACTTTAAGCAGTCAAACAACATGACACATGCAAGACTGAAGACGTGCCCCTTCAGCACAGGCTGCTAGGACAGATAGCTGCCAAAATATTAATTTTTTTTTAAAAGAGGGAAGGTGGTAGGAAGAAGAGAGACATTTTGGGCAGCTTGAACAATCCTGTTTAGCCCACAATCACAAATGAACTAAGTGGTGGTCAGCTGAAGTCAGAAATGCCCGAGAATCGATACTGCAGCACGTCAACAAGAGAAAAACCACTCTGTGAATGGTAATAATAGGGACAGTTCTAGATGTTGCATTATCTAGCTCTTCATGTCTTGCTATAAATGGAGCATCAATAGCGGTTGCTAAATCAGCAGGTGCTTCCACTAGTGAAAGTGAGATTTGCAGTTTAGACAAGACAAATCAAACACGAATTAACTTCTCTTATGATCAAAGTATACATCAAGCTGCTCAGGATTCTGCTGGGTGTACTTTTCATGCTGTAAGCTATATGATCCTGTATTCTTCGCTTAGCCAAAACTCTGGCTTGAAGTCGACAGGAGTTTTGAGTAATTTAAAAGGACTGGCAAGTTACACACACCTAGGTCCCTTAGGACCAAGCTGCACATCCACAGAGAAGGAAAGAAAACATCAGCTGCCACAAAAACTACTTCTTATCAATACTTTATAAGACACCTATAAATATGGCTTAATTTACTTAAGAGCTCACATGGGACCTGTACTCTTTGGACAGGTGGTTTAAAATTAATGTGAAAAAACAACGTATCAGTTCTTTACAGCCAGTATCTGTACGCGTAACATTTTAAATTCCTGCAAACTTACTTTGGCAGAGGCTGTCAAAGGGCAGCAGACAGACTGGAACTTAGACATAAAGTGAAGATAAACCGAATAAAAAACATTCAGTACTGACCAGTCAGAAATACTTACAATGAATACATTTAAATGAAAACAATTTCAGCTAGAATTTCATCCTCTGTTGTGTGCAAGGACATAAAAGCTATGATCTAAAGCTATGCAAAATAACTTGCCCTTCTTAGGAAAAAGAAGTCATGTACTACCACAAACACTGATGTATATATACCTTCCATGGGTTCCTCAGGCTGGTGAGACCAGAAGATGTAATTGTGAAACTGAAATAAATCCCTGTCAGAGACGTAAAACCTCTGCAAAACACTTACACAGCATGAATACAAATTGACATACCAGAGCTATGAGACAATGCTAGAATAGAGGATATCATTACAACGTTGAACTGTTAATCACAGCTCAAAATAAAACAGCATGTTTATTTTATTGATAAAGTCACAACTGGGAGATTTGCTCTATCTCTTCTAACATTAGGTTGCTACTCATTGTCCTAATGTACATCTTCTGGGAGCTAGTCAGTGATTCATCTTAAGGTAAAAACCAAGCTTCAGTATGATGACTGCTCTTTATGGCTAATGATGAATGTTATCAGAAACTCAAACACTGACATCCACAGTAGATGCCTGCCTGTCCACCTCAGTAACGATTCAATAACTTTCTAGGAAGAGACACCAGTCTTTGAGAAGTTTACACTGCAGTGGTCCTAAGCAGAAGACATATAAAAAGAAATAAAACATTTAAAACTCATGCTTCACTGTTACTGAGGGATCTAAAAATAGAAAGACTTGGGAAAAAAAAGATACAGGAGATTTTCGGTTCAAAAAGGGGAGTCCGGGAAAAACTGAGATGGCCATGAAAAAAACATGCTGATTAAAATATAATTGCATCACGGGTTTCTCGGGATCTTACCAAATCCCCTCCACTCCGGCACCTCTGCTCTCACCCCTCCCCGCTCCCTCCAGCCTGGCCGGCTCCGGCGCACCCTCGGCCCAGGGAGGATTGCAAAGACCCCTCGGACACCCAAACCGCCGCCATGGGGGGAAGAGTCGCCCCTCCACCTGCAGACATGGGGGGAGGGATGCGCGCACAGACTCAGCTGCCTGTATTCGCCCCTCCCGCCCCGTCCAGCACTGCCGGCGGTCCGCAGCTCCCCGTACCCCCGCGTCCAGAGCCCCTCCCGCCTCAAGGGAATAATGTGCACGCGCGGAGGGTCCCGTGGGCGCGGGGCTGGCGGGCACCCCTCGCAGGGTGAGCGAGGGCAAGTGCTGGTGTCGTGTCCCCTCCGCCACGCAGTATCCTCCCTTCCCTCCTTGCCTCTTCCCTTCCCTTCCCGGCATTTTCATTCTTCCTTCCCCTTCTCATCTCTCTCTCTCTCCGTTTCCATCTTCCCTCCTTGCCTTTTCCCTGGCCCTCCTCATCTCTCTACCGACCCGATCACACACACCCCCTCCCTTTGCTCGCTTTGTTCCCCCTGCCCCGGTATTTCCACCTTTCCCTCCCACACCCGCCCGCAGCCCGACGAGAA
>VWZK01020876.1:63723-89240 GCA_013396935.1 Baryphthengus martii | reverse complement strand
AGATCAGGTTGGTTAAACAGGACTTGCCCTTTATGAACCCATGTTGGCTGGGTCTGATCCCCCTGTTGTCCTGCACTTGCCACGTGATCACCCCCAAGATGAACTGTTTTCCGTAATCTTCCCCGGTACTGAGGTCAGGCTGACAGGCCTGTAGTTCCCCGGATCCTCCTTCCTGCCCTTCATTCCTCCTTCGATGACTGACCAAAATGCATCCCAAGGCTGTGCTGAACATGCAGGAAAAAACAACAAAACCAGATCCTGAGACTAGTGTGATGTCCTTGGGAAAGCTCAAGGAATTGTGAGTGGATATCTGTTCTTCTGCTTGTAGGGGTCTGCAAGACTGAGGGCAAGAGGGCTAGTGCCACTGAAGTCAGTGGGAACTGCAAACACTCAACACCTCTGACAACTGTGTCACATGCTTATGTGAGACCTTGTTACTATAAAAAAAAAGACTCTTACTTCTACTAGTTTTTTTTCTCTGTCACATAAGCTGACCTAGTTTACAATCTGCCTCTGTACAGATGTGTCCTCTCCTATGGACAGAGTCATTGCCAACAAAGAGTGCCTGGGGTTAGGAAGGTGAAGAGACAAAGAGTGGCTCAAGATGGGGAGATAAAGAGAAGGAAATAAAAAATAAAGGTGTTTGGAGGAGAGGAGAGGAGAGGAGAGAGAAACAGAAAGAGAGTGAAGCTGTATTTGTATTTGCTCCTCCTGCTTTATCCAGGAGACAGAGGATTTACTTAGAGTCTTTGCTTTAGGACTTTGTCAGTATATCGGAGCCTAGTTTCAATAACACAGATTTTTTTTATTATACACCAAACCTTCAAATGGAGAATGGTTCAAAGGGGATACCTCTTCTATTAGGAAGAAATCGTTTCATGATGCTGTTTTACAGCCCAGCACACTGTTCTTGTTCTCTATGAACTCTCAAAGATGCTGAGAGAGCAGTCCAGAATAAAGAAAGGAAGGAAAATACTGCTATAAAAATGCTGGATATGCCAGGCACTTATATAAGATTTATAAAATGAAGCGAGTTTGAAAGATCATGCCTTATCTGGTAGCCTTCACATGAATTTCACTAAGTGTGAAAATTTAGTTTTGCTTGGGATGCAGATTTTCAAGAGTCCTAGATTAGCTGTCAGAAATTTTGTGGCTAGATTCATTTTCCTTTTCTTGTGGTTCTGGTTATTTCTCTGACTACAGAATAACATGCAGATGAGCTGGATGAGAGAATGCACTGGCTTGCAGCAATATGCGTGAGATGAAAAAGGTACTTCTGTGTATTCTCTGTGCATTTATAAAACTAATGAATGCAGAGATCCATCAGTCAGTTAGCAGAGAGCTGTGGGATATTCGAAGGTCACATTCACAAATGCTTTATATTCAGTACAGGGATGAAATGTTGAGTATTACAGAGGCCGGGAGCTGCCAGTAGGAAACAAACTGGAGATCCCTGTTCTATTCCTGGCATTGCTGATGACTTGTGATGTGACTGAAGGCAAGTCACTTTGCCTTATTTGTCTATATGAGCTGATGAATTTCAGGAAAGGGACTGCCTATTTGTGGGTGTTTGCAGAACGTAACAGGACCCCAGCTGTGGTTAGGGAGTTCAAGTATTAATGCAGTACGAACTTAAAAATTATTTTCTGAAGTTTTTCAGCTGACTAACAGGCTCATTTACACACATCTATTATGCCGTGGAATAGCTTGGCAAGATCTCTATCAGCAACTAGCTAGATGAGTAATCTCATTGATTTAAATGTGACTCCTTGGGTGAGTAATGTTTTAGTACTGGCTCTATAAACTGTTTTAGTCATCATCTTACAAACTATGTGCGTAGTCCTGCCAGCACTTACCACACACTGCAGTGTATTTTACTGCAAGCAATTCTGTCACAGGAGTAACAAACAGTAGTAACTGCTTGTGTAATCTACACCCACATGAAGAAGTTACTCTGTTCTGCAGTTGCAAAACCAGCCAAGTTTCACTGGCATTGTGTTCTCTTCAGTTCACAGGCACTGTTAGTTCCCCTTCACAATAAATTCTAACAAGTATTTAGTACCTGCAATGTTGTGAGGAAGAACTTTTTTTTTTTCTTTCTCTCAGCTTTTGGAATTACCACTGCATAACTTACTCGTGGCTCTCCCTCCTTGTGGAAAATGCAGTCATTGCAAATCTGGAGCTGTAGGGTTTCACTTAAAGCTCTCTACAGTCTTACTCCAGCTAATGTTTCTGCTTTGATTACTCCTGCTTTATCTTAGTCTCTTTGTACCCTCTTCCACAATAGCCCCTGTTTCTTTCCCCTACTGTGGGCTTTGTGTCTCCTTTCAGTTTGTTCCTTTTCCTAAGCACAGGGGGAAAATCCCATTCAGTAGTGCCCCTATTTTATTCTACAAATCCCTCTTTCAAGTCTGCTTCATCAATAATATCAACATAAGGCAGTCCTGAAAGATGGCCTCCTCATGCCCAGCTTGCCTGATTGAGCCTGAACATCCTCAGGGGCAGGGAGCATATCTCTATGTATTTTCTGAATTACTGCATGCATAGGAAGAGCTGCATAAATATAGCACTACTTGTTACCACAGCATTACATATCAACATTTATATCAACTGCTGGGGCAAGATAATCACAGACTACAGTACTTCAACAATTATGTACTGTTGCATATTTTTCCTCCAACTAAACAGGCATAGCAAAAAAGATTTAAAGAGCAATCATTATTTTAGACATAGGGAACTGCTGTAACTCTTCTGTACAATACTTGAATGGCATATTCTGACAAAGAGCATTTGTTTGTGAACTAAAGAGCTTGATCCAAAACCCAATGGAGGCTTTTCCAATGCATTCAATGAGCTTTGGATTAAGTCCTTCCTGAGGAACAGATGCAGGGTTTTATTCACTACCGTTAGAACAACAAAAATGACAAGACAAAGAATAAAGTTGTCTACAGAGAATAAAGCAGTGTTATTCTGCAGCAATTTAAATACATTAGGCTCTATAGTTAAAAAGAAAGTCCTGTAGAGTTAGTAAATTTATTAGTGTAGCCCATTCACAAAATATACAGTTCAGAAATGTTTAAATATCTACACATAGACACCCAAACACAGTGTATTTCGCTGGGTATTCAACTTACGATTATTTGCAAGGACTCAGTTATAAATGTAACTACAAATTCTAGTTGTGCAAACAAAGATAACACAGAAATAGTTTGTTACCATTGATCATCAAAACTGCAGTGGAAGAGAGAGTTGGAAATTTTTTTACGCCATGGCTTTTAGATGGACCTCAAGTGTTTACTGAGACCTTGACTAGGGATGGACTTTCTTTTAGTAAGTTTTTCTCATTCAACATAATGATTGCTTATCTGCCTGGTAGATGTTATCAAAATGTAAGCAATAATGAATGTTGAGGAGCAGAGACATTTGCCCCCGCAGGAAAAACTGGGGACGGAGTCACCCCAGGAAAGAGTCTGACAAAGGAGATAAGCAACTGTGAGAGACACAAGAGACTAGGCTGAAGTAAAAGTGGCAGCAAAATAGAAGAACAGTTAGCAGAAACTAAGCCGAGTGGGAACCTGGGACTTGCAGCAGAGACAAAATATGAACGGGATCTTACCAGAGGCTTTCGAGCGGTCTGGGTATATCTTGTAAAGAGATCTAGCAGGAGATAGGAGATTTTGGATCAAGTTTTTTAGTTCACAAACAAGTGCTCTTTGTGAGAATATGCCATTCAAGTATTGTACAGAAGAGTTACAGCAGTTCTCTATTTCTAAAATAATGATTGCTCTTTATGCAGAAAGTAGAAATTGGGAAAGGAGCCTGGATTAAAAGAGGTTGTATTCATAGCAAAAAGGACCCTCGTGATGAAAATCTGGAGAGACAGGTAGATTTTGAAAGAGCTGAGGACCTGACATGGTCTGGTGCAAGAAAGTGTGATGAGCAGAAGAGGACATTATAAAAACCTTTTTATACTAGAAAAGAAGAAAAGGAATCAAAAGCTGACAAATAATATTACACAAAACAATTTCTGTAACTATCAGAAGTTTGAATTTTATCTATTTGTATTTAAATGTTCCTAACTTTTTCAGCTCACAAGTAGAAGTCTAAGAAACAAGTCAGTATTCTTAAATTCCATACATTTAATTAGTAGGCAGAAACAACACAGTGCTTACTCCAGATCCAAACATTAACTAAATGCAAAATTGCACATTCGTGCCATCTTTTTCTGGAGGGTTGCCACAGATGTGCACTGACAATTACGGAGAAGAGAATTTCTTCTGTCTTTGCTTTTACTTCGACGTGGGGAACCCTCTCAGCCTCCAGAGACTGAAATCCCTACTACATAGAAGAACAGCAAAACCCTCCTGCCGTACTTCTAACGTTTCCACCTTTATGTTGCTACAGCCTTAATGAATAGTCCTGCAAATTCTTGATAACTTTTAAACTTCTGAGTTTTGCACATTAAAGTACAAATCTTCAGCAGATGAGCTGCCTTCTCCAGGCAGTTTACTGAGCTATCCCTATAGTCAAGGCTGGATGCTTGTTCTTTCCAGTGCTATTGCAATGGTGTTAAATGCCTCCAACTGGGCTATGTCATTTGCTGCAGGGTGGATGCCAATACTAGAAATGATTGAGAAAACCAAGTGTACCCGAAGGTCCTCAGAAAATCAGAGGCAAGTAGGTAATATTCAAAGAAGAAATTCTTTGTTTCATGACAAAGAATGTGAGGGGTTTTTCCCATCAAACAACAATGTCACAGATTCCTAAAGATGTTTAAAAAGGGAAGATGTTTAAAAAGATGATTAAAAAAGGAATATGCCCAATGATTAAACCCATGGCCAACCTGAAGGAGTGTCTGTCCCTGCAGTAAGCCAAGGCCTTAGCTTCACTGCATTTTCCAATCATCAGAAGTGAAATCATGCAGAATGAAACTGTCATGAGTTGATAAGACAATCAGATGATAGGCCTGCTAACTGAAAATATACAGTGTTCTGTATGAACATCCAGCTCTGCACTGTGAAACTGATGTGCATTTTAATGTCTAACTTGGAGCAGGCAATCTTATTTGCCTTTGAATATAAAGGCAGGTGGGCAAGTTTTACACAGGCACCACAGCTTGACAGTCTTGTTACTTTGCTGTGACAGTTCCTATGCAGGCACAGAAATAAAATTACAATGCCAGAGGTCAAATATAATGGGTCTGATCACTTGAACAATGATTCTTGGCTTCCCTGATAACATTGCCTGCCTTGGTCATGATATGAAGACATACTCAAGAGCAATTAGCAGAGACCGTAACTGCAAATGAATTCTTAGCTGTGTGCTGTGACACACAGTTTGGTAACCTAGATGGATCCTCCCCTCTGTTACCCAGACCAATTCTGCTGACTTCAGCATGAGGTGAGCTGTGGCCAGGACCAAGGATGACCTAGGAAAACCAGTGATAAGAGCTGGTAGGAACCAACTGGGAAAAGTGTCACCTGCAGAAAATAAACTATTTTATTCCTTGAAGCTGTTTTGTACCTTGCCTTGGATTTTTACTGCATAGATGTCTCTGAATTTCAGCAACACTCCTCCATGGCTGGTGTGGCAGCAAGATACATCCTGAACTGCCTAAGGTGAGGGAAGAAGGGATATGACACCATGCATATTTATACTTTGAAAGATGACTCTCAGGCTCCATGTGCTTCAGAAACATACACTGTGCAGAAAGAGCATCTGTCTCCCTTTTAAACTGTTCTATAGTGCTGAAAATATCAAAGCCTCTGTAATTTTTGGTTATCTGTAAAGTTTTCGGCCACAGTGCATTTATGACAGTGGGGTGAAGATGAGGGGAAGGGGTTGCATCCTGGATCTGTTTTAAGTAGCTGTCCTGTGAAATTAATTAATCTTTCCAGAATTTCCTTGACTCACTTTGGTGATTCTTTGGTGATTCTTTGGTGATTCTTTGGTGTATTCTTTGGTGATACAAACTTTTATAAAATCAATGAAAGAACAAACCGGAGTTCTAGATCACTGATAAAATATTCCAGAAAATTGCAAGACAAATATTTTAAGCCTACTGCTGAGTGTTTTATATTGAAATTAGGAGTTGTTCACCAAGATAATCTCCCAACCTCCTGTACAGCAGCATTGCAGTGAAGACAAATGGTCTATATGCACACCTTCATTGTTACCAGTCAGCAGTAACAATGGTGGAAAAATAAAGAAAACCAACTGCAGTTTATGCTACTCCCCCGCCTTCTCCTTTTTGAGCAAAAGCTGCAAAAGGGCTCAATAAGAGAGTACACAGTATTCTGAACCTGAACTCCAGAAAGAGATGGAGGCATGTGTTTTAAATGCAACGAGAAAGAGGTAGCATTTTGCTATTTAGAAAGAAGGAAGAAAAATAAACCCCTGCAAGATCATTCATAAACTTCGGCCTGTTCAGTAATAGGTCCAGCTTGCATAGTTCTGAACACATTACATGGAATGGCTCTTTGGGATGACCATGTTTTTCATTTCTGGTAAGCATTACTTTGCTTTGTGACTAGGATCAAGTGCATTTGTTTACTGATCTATATGATGTCTCCACTAGTTGTGAATGTCACTACCTTCTAGATATAAGAGTTTTCTATGCTTTATTTAAACCTGTGCAATTACCATTGACGTGAACCATACAGTCAAGAGCACAGTCTGGACCTAGGGGTAGCTTGTTGCTTCTCGGCAATAATTTGTTAAAGTTCAAGGGAACTTTACAACAGCCGAGGACTCCACTGGGAGTAAGTAGGCTGTTGAAAACAACAGAGAGATGCAGATTTCCGTTTCCTGGTTTCTGTTAATTCAGAATCTCCTTTCTTTTGGCATCATCAAAAATAGATGGTACATTGTTTTCAGAGTAATCTAAAATTGATAGTTTTCTTATATGAAAAGTGTATTGCCCACTTGACTGTTTAGCAATAGAAAGGACAACTGTTTTGGGTTTGTCTCTCTCAGTAAGTGCAAAGTCTGAAGCTTACATCCAGCTGCTCCATATAGCCTTTGTCTCAAACACCAGGCTTCTCTTCCACAAATTGTTAGCGAGTTATTAAAGACAATTTTAGTGCTTTGTCATTTGCCATGACTAAATTAATTTCCTGTGCTAGCATTTTGCTGACTCTGCTCACCCTATGTCAGTGGCAGCACTGAGTCAGCCTCTCTCTTACAGAGTTCTGCTGTTAAACCTCCTCCTTCGGTTGGGGTTCATTTTTTTAGAAAAGAGACTTCTTTTTTAAAGCAATGCTAAGTCAGACTTTGTTCTACAGTGTTACACTTCCAGCCGTTTTTGGAAGTACTGTGTTATTGAAACAAATTGCATTCCACAGTCATTAAACTCTTTTTTTCCTCTTCCCTAAGTATGTCCGTAACTTAAGCCAGAGAAAGTTATGAACTGATTAAACTCCCAGCAGTCCTGCAGGTCCTGTTTGTGATACGCAAGTTGCCACAAAGTGATACTACACTGAGCAGAGCACTGAGCACAGAGCAACCGGTGCAAAATGTCTGGGAATGCCTGTGCAAGTCTATATCCCAGCTGCAATCAGAACAATTTAATCATAATATAAAAGTTTCATTTTGACAGCTTTGCATTATCAATATGAACTTATTGTTTGTATTGTAAATTATTTGCCCAAATGAAAGTTGATCCTCATTGACTGATATCCCTGAGGACATGCTGATTTGCTGCATTACATAGATGCATTGCATAGATTTAAGCTTAAATTTAGTCATTGTTTTTAATAGCCAAAATGATGAAGTTCTGTGCTATATTGTCCATTCTAAATTGGTAACCATATTTAGTCAGATGCATATTTGTTGTTTATTAGTAGATGTGTTTGGTTTTGGTTTTGGGGTTTTTTTTTAAACATCTGCTCGGTCCAGTCTCTTTTGGATTTTATTAGCACTCAAAAAAATTGTGGAAAACCTGAATCTGGAGAAAATTATTAATGTTCTTTAAATGGTAAATGAAACTAGTAAATATGATAAGAAAAATCTAAGAAAAAGTTTTCAAAACTTGCTTTGCATTTACATTTTCCTCATTTAAAAACGTTTTTGCAGGTGCTGATTTTAGTTGAGTATTCACCATGGCCTTTAAGATCTTAAAGCTAGATGATGTAAACTTCTCAAACCAGTTTTGACTCATAGACCAGAATAAGATACAAAGTTGCTGCATTTTTATCTTTAAATCCTTCTCTAAATGAAAGAATTAGCTATTGGGCTATATTTCACTATTTTTTAAGAGAAAAAAATTCCTCTGCTTTTATAGCAAAAGTCTGAAATCTGCTTCATCAGTTTTATCTCAACCGGTTTAGCAGCCTTGATTGCTATTTTAATTTAATTTTTAAAAATGTAGAAGATTAAACTTAGGCATTAATATGGGCTACGTATGTCCAAGTTTACATCTTTATTTTAAAAATCCCATTTATGCTTAAAAAATTGTTGGAGAGGCCTTTAGTTTTTAACAGGGTTGGTTTTGTCTTTAGATACACATGCTTCACACTCAGCAGTGTCAGCAGTCCTGAAGATGAATGTCTTGGCCCTGCAGGAATTCACTTGCTCATTCACTCCCTTTCTGCTCCCAACATCTTACTGACAGGTTAATTTGCTGCTGTTAAGAACAAATGTCTTCACATGATAACAGATAACACCGAGAACAACAAAGAAAAAGGAATATCCCCATTATGCCTTTTCCAGCAAAACAACATGTTTCCATGTGCCACCCAGTCACATCAGGCGAGGGCAATACTTGTCAGATACTTGCTCCCATGCTGGTGAGGTGCTCGCACATGGATCTCCAGCAGATGAAAGGAGCTGGAATGGCAGTGGTAACTGCAGAGGGGCCTAAGAAGAAGACAAGGTGCAAGGGTAGGTGTGCAGGGGATTAGCTGGTGGTGAGGAAGGACTGAGCACTGGTATGACACCATCTTGTAGTGAGCTGACAGGATTATTTAACAAGGCCTGCCAAGAGATGCACTTTTATTGAAGGTGCTCCTAATCTCAACTGTTGCACTGGACTTTCAAACATTTAGGAGACCCTGAGGTAGTCAAGTGAGTGAAGTTTACACCAGTGGGCTCTGCTGTGCAAACTACTCCCATCACGACAACCTCCTCGCAGCTAAAGACGTGTCTCATTTCACAGAACACACAGTGTCATCAAGCACTGTGTTTGAGCTCAGCACAGATCCATGTGATTCCCACAGGGACGCGGTGGGAGGAGACTTACCCTTGCACCCTCCTCAGCTTCGAGACTTTCACAGAAGTACGGTCCTGGTGGGTCCCTTGGCAGCATATCCAATCCTTCTGTACCTACAAAACCAAAGACATTTTATTGCCCATGGGAGAATATGAAAGGCTGAGAGGTTGTTTTACTTTGTTTGGATTCATTTCTACCAGGCACGCTCAGTCACCATTCTGTTATCTCGTCAGCATTGTAAAAAAAGAAGAAAGGGTACAAAACCAATGATGAAAATACATCTTCGCCAGCTGGAGACAGCTCTGCATGCTGTGGAGAGGCAGCCAATGCTTGGAGAAAACGCAGCTGATGCTTATCAGGTTGACACAGAACGCTGTAGCTCAGGAAGGACAGACTCAATTTCAACCCCTACAGTGGCCATCCCTGTTCCTAGGGCGGTGCTCAGTGCCAGGGCTGGGGCTGTCCTGGTCTCTTATGGGATGGTGGGATGGCCCTGGCTGCCACGTCCTTCTGCACCTCCCAGGGTGTCCCCCAGACACTGTTTGCTCTGTGCTCACCTTTGTTGCTATGCTGAAGGAGTTCCCATCCCTGGGATGAGCTCATCCCATCCTGGGGAGAAGCCTAGAAGACTTTCCATCACTTCTGTGCACCCCAAGGGAGGAGGAACTAAGAGCATCTAGGACCCTAACTAGGAGCATCTCATTAGTGAATACTTCATCAGCCAGGCAGTAGTCACCATTGCTTATTAGGTGAGGTCAGGCTACAGGTGCAGCTTTCAGAGCATGGTGTGGGCAGCCTGTCAGTCCTGTCTAGAAGAAAAACCTCTGTACTTTTATTTGTACATCAGGCTTAAACCTTGAAGAAGATTATAACATATCCTTTGATTTCACCTCCAGGGACAGTCTTCCTTAAGCATAGTTATCCACAGACAGCTGCTTGATAACTTTCGTAATTTCCACAGCAATGGCAATAATTACAATAAATAATGGTACATTAGTGTCAGATTAAATTGGTGAATAATTTCTAAATTGTGAAATTAAATTATAGGAGTTGCATGTTACACAATCTCCTCTACAAAGGATAAGGATATATAAGAATTTATGTCATCTCCAGTAGCACTGTTGAACATACACATCCAAATTTGGAATACATTGAATAATGTTCCTGGTGCTACTACAGCACTGTACACACCAACTAAATCTGAAATACGGATCATGTAATAATTCAGCTTGGAATGACTCTGCCCTGCAGTCCTTCATCAATACAAGGACAGTTATTCATGTCCTCTGCTGCTACTTCACCCTATTATCTTGAATGTGTCTCTTCAAACCATTAGTGTTTGCGATTATGTGTGCAAATGGATTTGTGCATCAGAGATGTCCTTTGCTTATTTGTTGCTCCAGCAGAGAGTGGCATGTGCTAAAAGCGCTAGCTTGAACTGTAGTTTGCCTATGGATAGATGGAGGCACTGACTACACACTTGTATCTTTCTAACAATGTTGGCTGGTGGGTTTTCCAGCTTTTTGGCAGCCTCAGACAGACACCTTTTGCTTCAGAGGAAGAATACAAAAAAGTGTCCCTGCAACTTATGTGCCAAAATCCTGTAGGTGCTTTTAATGTTTTCTAGCACACATTCTTTGGAGATAACCTCTCCTCTTCCCACATGATGAGCTATGGTGTCCATGTAGTCCACAGAGCCAATAGGTAGTCCCCAGCAAGGTTTAAAGGCTGCATTAAAACCAGTGGAAGTGCGTAATAACAAAACTGGGGCCTTTTTTTCTTGTGCTGTCAGAACTCTGGAGAAGTCCGCAAAGCTAGAAGTCTAATCCTGTGACTTTACCACAGGATAGATCACTCCTTTGCATTCATCTCTGCTGGGGTTCCCCTAGAGCATTGCTGTTTTGGAAGTGGTGCTGCAAAAATGGCATCTAGTTTATTCTGTCCTGATTTTCTTTTCCTGTTGCTTGGTTTGTTTTGGTTTTGGTTTTTCTTTTTCCCTTTTCTTTTCTTTCTGGCTCACTTTGATAGTTGTATTCATAATAATCTCAGCCTAAAAGGACTCTCCTTGTATGTCTGTAGAGCATTTTAGCATAGCGGACCTCTGATTGTCTACTGATACCTATGTGCTCTCCTGCTATTCAAATACAGATGTAAAATATGGCTTTGTGTCTTTTTTTTTTTACCATTTACACAGAATCACACAAAATCACAGAATATCTTTGANCACTGCTGACTCATATTTAATCGACTATCGATCAATACCCCCAGGTCCTTTTCCAACTTGCAGCTTTCCAACCTCACATCCTCAAATCTGTAGCTTACCATGGGGTTGTTATGACCCAAATGCAGGACCTGGCACTTGACCTTGTTGAAACTCATACAATCTAACCTGTCTAGGTCCCACTCTAAAGACTCCCTACCCTCTAGCAGATGGACACGCCCACCCAGTTTGGTGTCATCTGCAAATTTACTGAGGGTACACTCAATCCTCTCATCCAGATCATTAATAAAGATGTTAAAGAGAACAGGCCTCATTACTGAGCCCTGGGGAACACTGCTTGTGACTGGGCGCCAGCTGGTCATACTCATATGGCAGCATTTCTTCATACTCGGACGCCCATGCACCTTTTCCTGCACTGGAATTGTGAAGCCTTCAGCAAGTTGTCCTTATATGGTTGTCTCTGTTTGCATTAGCAAGTAGCTGTGCAGTAGGACTGGATCAGAGGATGGGAGCAGTTAATGCTGGCAGCTCTAGGTCTATGTTGCAAGTATGTCCAGGATTTAATGTCAGACTAGATTTAGTCTATTTCCCTGGACTGATGTTACCATAGTATCAGAAGGAGTAATACTTGATTTGAATATTTGTGTTTCCACCAGAGTTTGAAAAGTTTTTCATGTGACCCTGCAGAAAAGTGTCTGGTTTGGTTTCCTTCAAAAGGACTCTTGCCTGTGACTCAACAATCTCATCACACAGTGTGAATCACTCCACATCTGAACCAGTTGCAAGTCAGGTTGAGGGAAGAGGTGTGAGTTCATGAAAAACCATACTAGTGTTCTCTGCCATAGTACTGATATATACGTGGCCCATGCCCACAAAGAAAGGACAATCTGGCATATGAAAGATTAAGAAGAGAGGTTCATAACAGTAATATGTGTACTTAAACAGAAAAGAAGTCGTGAAAGTCCAAGGGCTAGAAACTAAGACATGAAAGAAAAGAATAGATTTTCCCCAAATCTCACAGGCTTATAAATACCATAAGCCTGAGCAGAGTTCACCTCCACGTTCTGTATTTGGTGACAGGCCAGATCTGCCACAGCATGGACCTCTGACTTGATATGTGTGAAGAACACAGCAACTTTATAAATCACTCTTGGATTAAAAAAAAACCCAAAGCATGTTCACATCCATGGACATGTTGTAAAGGCTGCACATAGGACCAGTTCATATTGCCATTAGTATAGCTGAAGTTTTATGTCTATCATTGTCTACAGCCGTGATGAAGTAACTCAACCAGAACAGCTGCAGGGCAGCTCCATCAGCACTATTGAGGCTCAGTGGCTTTTCATCCATCTCTGTGCATGCTAGCTCCATTTCTGTGTAGCACTGTGCTGACTTATTTGTTTCCTTTTATTTGCTGTTGATTTCAACTGTGAATAGGGTTTCATGGATGACAGGAGTTGAACAATAAAGAGGACCAGACAATACAACCAGAATGAAGCTGACCTAACAGTCTCTTTCCTTAAGAGACATACCCATGCAAACTTGGGAGGCAAATCAAGACACTAGGAAGGAATTCAGGCTCTCAGCTCACCAACATCAGCCAGGACAGAAAGGAACAGATATTGTCATGACAGGAAGTGTCATTTAAGTGTAAAAGGCAGATGTCCAGTTCCTGGTGATGTAGTTGGCAATGAAAGTGCAGAATATTGATGAAAAATAGAGGTACAGATGAGGTATCTGGAAAACTGCTGTGCATATCCATTCATTGCTTGTAACAAACAAGGGGAGAATTTTGCCGTTTGTTTCTGAATCACAGCTCTTCATAATCAATACTATGACCATGGGGGAAGAACCTCTGCATTGCTTAGCAGTGACCTGGAGCAGTACATTCATCTCAAGATGGTTTACTCTATCCGACTATGTCAACCCCTTTGAGTTTCTGTTCTACTTCTGTAAGACCTGGTCAAAGAAAGGAAAATTTAAGGTACAATTCAGCTACTGAAGTATGTGAACTTCCTAGAGAGGCCCACAACTCCCTTAGAAAGTTCATCACAAATGCAAAAATTACACAGAAACCTGTGTAAGACTTAGGGTCTTAATTTTTCTATTTGTTTTAGCAACAGAGTGTTCTGTGCTTTCAGCATATAGACTCCACTGTTGTGTTGTTAAGTTGTCCAAACCCTGTACCATTCAACCATTAACACTGGGGTAGGTTTCACCCACCTGAACCCTGGCAGCCTACACCCTCTTGAAAAAGAAACTAGTGCAATAAAGGGGCAGGTTGTAGCATAAGAGGAGCTGAACTGCAGAACACCTTTACAGCAAAGATTTGTCTCCTCAAAGGAAGAGGTAGATAAAACAATTATGTGTGTTCACCAGTGATTGAATCATGCTAAATCAAATTGTCTTCATTTCTCACACAATAGTGATTTATACCTGCTATCCAAAGTTAGGGCATAGTCAAATGTTTGCTTGCATGGCAGGTGGAGGAATTTAATATTTACTATCCTCTTTCACTGAAACAAGTTTTTTGTGGGAGCACTTATTAGTCCTTTTCTGAGCCAAGGCAGGTTGTGCACATGCACCAAAAGGACATGTTACTGCTCTCAGTTTGGGCTTCTCTGCCAACTGGAGGGTACTGCCATCTCAAATCTACTGGCTGGTCTTGCTCATCTAGGTGCATCCTGACCTGTTCAAATTGAAAGGCAATTGGCCAGCTCCAACCACATAAACCCTGGATCATCACTAAACTGGCACATTTGGTATTGAACAGGCCAAGGAGGCAATTTATTATAGCAACTATTTTCACTTGACTTGAACCACAGGGATTCCTGCTGTTTCTCAGTCTGCTTTCTTTCAGCTATGTAAGACTTGTCATTAAAAACGAAAGCCAAACTATGTCCTCGTATTGCTATCTTGGCAGTACCCAGCTGAGTTAGTAGACAGATGCCATGTTAAACTACAAAGTACAGTTTGTCACCAATTATTCCTGTGAATAATAAAAGGTCATTCAGAAACATAAAATCCTCAAAGAAGGAGAGAAAAAAAGAGACATAGTCTAGGAAAAAAGACATTTCAGCAAGAGTGTGAACATGTTTATTTATTAAACCATTAAATGGCGTGGTGGCTTCATGGAGTTCAGTTTGGGAGAGATCCCATATCAGCATGAAGACAAAGGCATAACTTAAATGGTGAAGAAAAGCACTCATTTATCTGGTTTTTTTTGCACTTACTTTTCTTTAACATACACTAAGTTTAGGCATTGCATCCTTGCTATACTTTGAAACAATAGTAAGGAAACTTTTTTACCCTTTTAACCATGTGTTGAGGGCTAATCTTTAGGAGTTATGAAAACATTTCAATCTCAGTTTCCATAGAATCTTCAGCCTTAGAAAAACTACTACGAAGAGTACTGTAGGTGCCATTTCTCTTGTGATGTGAGTGTCTCTCTGATGGCAGTTGTCTTAAGAGTGCTAGCGCATTTAATGTATTTTTTCTGTATATGGTAGTGGTGTTATTCACTGAGGGTGGTGTGTGTGTACGTACACGTTATAGAGCTATGGCAGAATTATTTTTGAGGATTTGTTTTTCTCTTCCAAATATTTTTTTTTTCAGCTTTCACATTGTGATGTATTTTCGACTTAAATGCAAACAAGGCAAAAATTTCACTACTAGGACTAGTAAGAGGGAAGCCACACCTACTTATGCCCCATTAAAAAGGAGACTTGGCTTGTGTCATGATGATGGCTGGGTTGTGACCATGCCAGAAGCGCTGTGCTTGCTGCATGTGTACTAGGCACATTGAGTCTCCAGTCTGCATGTTTTAGCTGCAGATGTAGTCTGGCACCATTTTGGGAAACACCTGAACAAACTTGCATTGGTGACTGCAGGTGGAGCAGTTAAAGCCATTGCAGATCTCCATCACTGAGGTGGATTATGTCTCTTCAGCTCAAGTCAGGCTTTCAGGAGTGATTTGAACTAGCCCAGACTAGTAATACTCTACTATGGCTTTTGGATGCTTCGATTGTGTTGGAAGTGATGGCAGCTTGGGAGAACCTATCTTCA
Source organism: Baryphthengus martii (assembly GCA_013396935.1). NCBI lineage: Eukaryota > Metazoa > Chordata > Aves > Coraciiformes > Momotidae > Baryphthengus > Baryphthengus martii. The sequence goes on along the minus strand of VWZK01020876.1, from coordinate 73,746 downwards.
GCCACTCACTACAAGGTCATGCAACATCAGTCTCGAACTATGTCCTAATTTGTTTTAATGGAGAATTTCTACCATCAACATTTTTTTCTGGTGACTAGCAGTGATGACCTAACACTGTTTCAAATTGTGCATGCATTTTCTTCTAAATTGAACTCTGTGCACAAAACCATTTCAGTAGTTAGCTGTAGTAGCATAAAATAGCTGCAAGTGTGCTATTAAGTTCACCATTTCTGATATGAAGCAAGCAAAACGCCCTCAGAACCATAATCTACATATATTTTGCAATGAACCTTAAGTATAGACCAGACCTAAGCTTAAAGCTATTCTAGAATGAGATTGCAATGTTGCTTAGAAAATTGCTCCCAGTTTCAGCAATCTTGTTCACAGAGAACATTTTATGATGAAATTGAAAGGGAAACACTGAAGTTTTTGAAGGAAAAAATGTCTGCAGGAAATAAGCTAAAACTCTGACATGAACTGGAAGGTATGCGGAAGGGAAAATCTGTGATTTTGTTTCTCTTACTTATATACATTTACTTACTTCTATAAATTTGCCTTGGAATACATTCTCTTATTTGGAAATGCCAGGTAAGAAGTGTCATATTCTATCATTAAAAGAGCAAATAGTCTCCTAGCTTTGCCTAGAGTTAGTTCTGTATGTGGATGCGGTGCAGTCAAACAACGAATTAATTGCCTTGCACAGGGGTTTAAATGTAGCAGAGAACTCCTTGAGTGATATAAAGAAGGGAAACACAAGTAACTCATGCAAATTCTTTTTAATGATGACATCTTAAGCTCAACCACAGAAAAAAAGCAGAAGATAGCAGAAAGATTATCTGCTACCCATAACCATTCACACCTAGGAGAAAGAAGAGCCGTAAGTTACACCAACAGTGCTGAAAGTGCAGGTCTGTAATGTGGTGAGGGAGACAAATAGCCTGTACTGCCCACTCCACTGCATCACCCAGAGGACTCCTAGGCCGCAGGAAATCCATTGGTGTAAGTACTATGAAGATGAGCTTCTAATCCTCTACTGAGGTAGAGCCAAGAGAGGACTGCAAGAACTGTGTCCAATTTCCTCAGCTGCAAAGTGCGATAGTTTATCTCCTGTCTTCATCATGCTAATCTTGCCCACACTGAAGCAGATGAGGCGTATTTCTATGACTTCTTTTATTACTTGGAATTAGACGGGCCGTGGCGTGTACCAACAGTTGGAAGTGCTACATGCACATGCAGAAGATGCTATGGATGCATCTCCAACACTCAAAAGTAGTATGTGTCCAGTTAAACCCAATTTCCTCTTCGGTTACTTTTAGCAGCAGGCAGGATATTCCCAATTAGTGGATACTACTGCTGAAGGAAATGGCCACGCCTTTGCAGTGTACCTTGTGGGGACAGGAGGAGAGCAATCTCCATTTTTCAGTAAACTATGTCTTTAGATGACTCTTCCAGTTATGCTTTTTCTGGTCTTCCCTGTAGTGAGCAACCAGTCTGGCTCAGCAGGGTAAATCCTTATATGTGTCAGGTTGTATTACTGTGGAGAAGGAGGGAGAATCATACTCCATTGATGTTTGTCTTCAGGTAATAGAGTGTACATAAGAGGATCTATCACTGTCAATTTTCCTACAACTCATGGTCTCCTTCAGGAGTGACATTTTGGATCTGGTTTGCATTTGGATGTCTGACAAAAATGACAAGCTCACTGCAGATGTAGTAGAAACAATTGAACCGCACACATCCACCTAGTAGATTTAGGAATAAATAGGAACAGTTTATGCTGAGAAGCCTCCTTCCATGCTACTAAAAAGCCATATTGCAAGGCTTTCACAGTGACCTCAGGAGTTAAACAAATAAAACAATGGAATATTACAGTTAAGACCCTGAAGAAGTATTTCAGATCTTGACAAGGCAACAGCAAGCCTTAACAAGGCTCATATGCCTGATTAGATTGAAGTTGTCAAGGGCCAAACTGCAATGAGGCAGATCTAGCCCAAAATGTCTGAACTGGCTTGACATTTGATCTCCAGTTTTGCATAGTTTTGAATTAAGATTGTACTGTCAGTTGCTTTGAAGAAATATGCAATTTTTCTCTTGGACAAATTTGTATCAATACTGTAGTGCAAAGATAAAACTGCCAGTTTTGCTTGACTGAAGATGGCATTAATTAATGCCTTGTCACTATCTTCTGTCATGGTGAAGCACAATGTGCCAGGTATGAAAGAATCCACCTCAATCCTCTGCTTGTACTAGACACATATGTTAGTGCAAATCCTGTATATAGTGCAATGGTGGAATCAAACTTTTTTCGTCCCTAGATAGACACATGAGAGTTGAAAGGTGAAGGGTGTTACCATGGCATGAGCCATGACACTGCTGGAAAGTCATGCAATCCAGGAAAGCAGACCTTTCATGCCAGATATTTGGTTCACCTGAAGTTCAGAATAGATCTATTATCTGCAAGAACAGATCCTGAGCACTGAACAGGGTTAGTGACTGTTTAGTCAAATTAAAATCACTGCTTGATGTAAAGTTAATATAATTTGACTTTTAACAAAAGGACATCAGAGGTAAAATCCAGATGTTTAACATCTTCACCTAAATTTAGCTGTGCTGCATGGTCACCAGTTTCAGTCATTTCAGAAGGAGTACTTATAGAGTAAGTTACTGCTCAATTAGAGTCTCTGGCCTCTGTGGATAAGATTGGCAATCTAAGAAAATGACATATAATTTGGAAAAATTATAGTACTTGCTTTCAAAGTGCTGCTTGTTTTCCCAAAAAAAGCAAACCGACAGGCAAACGTAATAAGGGTATATCCTCCTCAGTTATTCACATATCACCTCCTCAGAATTAAAATAGGTAGTGAAATGTTTCATTTCCCAGCCACAACATTCAAAAGAGGCATGACTTGCTGGTCAAAACTCCAGTGAGGTTTCTTATCCAAGCCATATGCTTGAAAGACCTCAATAAAAGATTGCTTGGCTCTCTAACAGAGGAAGAGATCAAGTGATTTGAAAGCAAAAGCCAAACTACAAAGAAAACAAATTATGATCTGGGTGTCGTGATTTTGGCCTATGTTTTGCACCTAAAATATTTAAGGAAAGATCACATGTTAATGTGCAATGTCAAATGATGACATATCCATCACATTCCAGCAAATACTTAGGACATTATGAGAAGTATAAGGAGGTAGATTTCATGAGTACGTTTTGAGTCCTAATGCATAGAGATGAGCTAATTGGATATAATTTTCCAGGCTGTTCCATACTTTGGGGACTCATGTAAAGATGGCACTCTGAAACATAAAACTCTGATTCTGCCTGGGAGTCCCTCCAAACCACATTAATAAACATTAGATATTAAAGAGATGCTTTCTCTTTGCTTCCTGAATGAGCACAGGCCAGCCATCGATTCCCAAAGGGACAGGAACCTGGCTGTGTCCTTTTTCAGTTCTTTAAAGTCACAACATATGCTCCCTAAAGCATGCCCTGCTGATGCAATGCAAAACCTCTGGTTCTTGAGTTTGTGGTATGCTAAACATAGCTCTTCAAGGGTAGAACAAACACCAATAGCACAACCCAAGGTCTGTAAGAAAATTCTGGTTGACTTCTGCAGACTTGTGGAAATTATCAACTTAGTTCTACTTGTTCTCATTCATCTGTTTATCTGTCTCATGATGTGCATTGTCTAAATTTTAAATGAAAAACATTCCTGAGGCAAAGAATGTCTTTATGCAGTTGCATTCCACAGTGCATCAAAGAACAGCTAAGGCTGATCCTTCTCCTTTGGTAGCTATGCTTGCACTTAAATTTCCAGAGCCTCCCGATTTCAGTTCACAGCACCCTCATTACCTGCTGAGCCAGAACTCACGTGCAAGGCAGTCCCATGAGGCGATAGATTTCCCTGCCTGATGAGGCAGTCCTTCTGTGCAGACTACATCGACAGTGGAAGCTGATGCATGAACAGTATATGTGATTGGGGAGTTTTTGCTGAGCTTGAGCCCTGAGTTTAGCTAGGGGCATGTTAAAGCTGTAATAAACAAGACTGACCTCCTTTAAAATGTAGCTTTTGCAGCATATGCGCATCTCCCTTTATCTGTCCTGTTTCTTTGGTTCCTTCCATTCCTCCTTAGCATGAACAGTGAGGAGAATTATTGATTCAGTAAAGTGTCTTCCCAAGAGAATTAGCTGCCCTCGTCAGAAAAAAGTAGCATAGAGCCTATACCAGAGTACCAATAAACACTCTTCACAGATCTCATCTTGACAATAAGCTCACAGTATCAGTGGAATGGAGCAGGAAGAAAGCATAAAATTACACTGGGGCTTCAATTAACTTTCATATCACCTGTAACTAAAATACTTACTGCTTTTCTGCTAGAGTTATTACTTAACTTTTATAAGACATTGAAGTGTAACATTTTAAAGAGGCAGCCTGCACTGTAGAGAGATTCCAGCTCTCAAAACAAAGACGAAGAAATTTCTGAAGGTTAAGAGTAAGCACCCAGATATTAGTCTGCACATTTAAACCTTTCCTGTTGAACTGTAGCAAGCTAAGTTTCTTGTGAAACTCTAGAAATTACAAATGTATTAGAAAGCGTCCTTTGAAAGAACCCCTTTGCTTTCATATCAAATTTTGCCTGGAACATTCAACTGTGGAGACATAATGAATAGACAAGAGGTTATTTATGGTGGTTTTGTTTGTTTGTTTACTGTAAATGACAACCAAATGACTTGATCCTCAGCAGATCTCCCTCTATGAAGTCTCTTACTCTGCTGTTGCAGAATTTACAGGATTTGCACATGTGTCTAGCACAAATGCAGGATTAAAGTGGGTTCTTTCATACCTGGCACATTACTCTTCACTACCACAAAAGATAGTGACAAGTGCCATCATCTGGCAAGCAAAACTGTTGGTTTTATCTTTTCAATAAAGTGTTGAGAATGCCTGCACCTGGCCTATATCTTCAGACCTTCCCCTGTACTTCCTCCAGCATCCACAATCACTAGATTAGGGATGTCTTGGACATATCTTTAATATGTTTTCTGGGTCTGTAGTCCATTGATTTGTTAGCATGAAGATGTTTCTTCATCTGCGGTTTCTTTTTGTTTGTTTTTTCTTCTTTTTTTTTTTTCTGTATAACATTCTCCTCATCTACATGGTGTGTGAACTATCATGATTAGCACTGCCAATTCAGAAATCTCTAAGGAGGGTGGACAATGAATTAGTATAAGTTATGATGTGCTAAACGGCTTAGTAATTTTGAATGTATAAGATATGACTGCAAAGGAACTTAACACTCAGGAATTTAAATAGTCACAGTGTGAATTTCAGGCAGCCTTAAAAGTACCTCACATAATATTCAGAAGTGGAGGCAGTCAAAGTAGTCATAACTTTCAGGAATTTTAGCCTCTAGCAATGTTTGTAGCAGAGAAAAGATCAGTAGAATAGGTTCACATTCACTGCAGACACCCTATTTTAATAAGGAATTAGGTTAGCAAAGAAAGACAGATGGCAAGAGCAGACAAGACAGTTTGAGACTCAAGGCATAATTCAACTTTGACGTAGCAAAACTGAATGGCTGTTGAAGTCAATAAGATGCTCACATGTTTGTATCTCAGCTGAATTTGCTTCCCTGTGTTTAGCAGAAAGAAGTAAATAGTTGAATTCACATAGAATTTTTTTTTGTTTCTTTGGAAAATTAAAAACTAGTAGACTTTATGAGCAAAGATGTTTCCTGCATAACGCAAATACAATTGAGAAACAGTGCCTGGCCTAAGGCTTTGTATATACATAATGGGCATAAATAGATGGAGACACAAGCAGAGGCTTGTTCAGTGCAACCTGAGTAGAATGGGACTATGAATCCTTGTTCCCTGAATCTGAGCTAGGTCTCTAATCTTGAAGCTTCTACAAAAGTAGCTGCTGGGTGTCCAACTGTGCTTAGAATTATAATGGGAAGTACATTAATTCTCTAAGTAAGCATTTGGAAAATGAGCATTGGAAGCTAGCATTTCACCATTTCTGCTTTCCCCTTCTGTCTTGATGCCTTCAGCTATGGGGGATCTGAGAACCAATGCAGAGAGACTCCTTGTTTGTAATTTGTTATTTTATTTTGGCTATAAAATGAAAAGGTAGATTTTACCCTGGTGAAATGGTACATTACCCTGTATTTGCTGCTGTTTCGTGACATCTCTGGCTACTGTGGTTTAAGGCATGTTGATTGCCCTGCCTGCCTCTGTGAAGATGCTCCTGCTGAAAATCAGTGACTCGAGTGATTCTCACTGGAAAACTGCATTAGTGGAGACTAAGTTGTGAAAATGTTGCAGAAAATTGACAAATAAAAGAAAACAGAAAGGAACACATAGCATTTGTGGTCTTGTGTTTTCTCTGCCCTCCAAAAACATTGTCAGAATGCTGCTTGTACAAGGAAGCAGTAAAAGATGCCTCTTTAATGGGAACAGTCATGCTTCTACTATACAATGCCATGGCATTTCCCTCTCGTCCTGTATCAGTGCACCAGCACAAAGGCAGCCATAAAGAAACCACTCAGGTAATCCTTCTTTGGCTCTGTGTAGGTACACTCTGCAAAACAATCTGAAAATAAAAAGGACTTGCTTCCACTAACAGCTCCCAATGCCAATGACGCATGCTTGTGAGGCAGCAGATGCTTTTCTCTTGATGGTTCCTATGTCATTGTTGTACATACAGGAGGTTTTGGGTGTGTAATTGTTCCTGCCCTGGGCACAGAAGCACCCTATGGGTACACAGGCTTTTAACGGGGTTCCCTGCAGCTGAGAAGTAGAGTTACCCGCCTGGTAGCTGTTCTGTTTATGACTTGTCCTCTGTACAGATGAAGTGTGCATGTGTGGTAACAGAAAAGAGCCACATTGGCATCAGAAAATCTTTGCTTCTAAGGAACTAATTGGGGTCCCGCATTGTAGACAGCCACGTCATTTCCTTCCACTTCAGTTCCTCATTTTTCATGTAACAAAAATAGCACTTCTCTGCTTTGATGGGATGCTATGTAATTTCACTGTATTGAAGACTGTGAAGCGCTCAGATCTGACAGTGTTTGGGGCTGGGTGAAGATGCCACTAGCACTGCCATAGCCATGCACTGGGTCAAGGAACTTAAAACTGGCAACAGCCCAGGATGGTTTTTGTGTGGTATTGCTGTTAGTTTTCATCAGAAATACACTAAAAGCAGCCTCAGTCAGAGAGAGCAAAAATTCAAGCGCTAATCCCAGTGGGACACACATAGGATGTCCTAGTATGCTTCTCTCTGGAGACAGGTATCTGCTATCTTTATATACTGTCTTACATACTATCTTTGGGTCTTTCAGGGAGGAAAAATGGCACTATTTTATTGCTTTCTTAGGAGTTTTTTTACCAGCAAACTATATTGTAGGACCACAGGAATTTAATCTAGTTTATATTCTTTCTGATCCTAAGAAAAACTTTAGAACATGAATTATATTAGTGCAAATATTTAGGAATGATTTGAAGTGCATTTTAAAGGATCCTAATTCCTATTTCACAAAACAGTCATAATGTACTAAGTTTGATGGTATAAAGCCATCTACCTTACACATAAATTATAACTTTGTCTTGTCTTTTAAGGCATATTAAATGTTAAAATACAGCTTACATTTTTTGTACTTTAATTATTAAAGAACACTTCCATTCAATTACTCACTTACTGGCTGGAAATAATCAGGGGAATTCCACAAATAGGTTGTTTGGTATTTTAGTGAAATAAACTGTACCAAGCCAGTTGCACAAGGCTCACATGCTGTAATACAAGATGCTATCACTTTGCTATTAGCCATACTAAATTGTCATTAAACTAGTTATTCTTGAGGGAGGACAAACTATGTCAGCTGCCAAACCAAGGCTCATACATGTAACCACCTTGGATTTATTACTTTATCTGAAAATAAAAATTGTATTCTCTCGGAACCATGTATTGTTTCTAAAATGTGGTGACTCTCATGGTACTATTAGTTTTTGATTAATCAGTTTGTGGGAACAGTTCTGATCTTTTTATTTACTCTACAATCCCTCAAGTTCACTTCTACCAGTAGCCCTACTACATCTAATACATCACCCCCTCATTCCGCATCCATTTTGCTAGATGTTCATCTAGTTCTATTTCCGATCTATAGACATTGCAGCCCAGGCTATGTTGCCTTCTATCTTACTGATACATCATAGTGCTGTACAAATGACAGTTTTGATTCAAATACAAATGAAAAAGAGGAATTCTAGAAGAAGGACTTATATTAAACCACATAGGTTTGTCATCCTTACTTTTCTTTGGACAATCTGTACTTTCAGAAGTTTTGGAATTTGAGCTTGTTCATCTGGAAGCTGGGCATATGCAAATGTTACTGCAAAATCTTGAAGGTGGGTCAATGAGTCACATGGGTTAAAGTCCATATAGGCAGAGGTTTAGGAAATAAATGTCAAGTAAAGTTTTCTGTATACGTTCAGTAGGCTATCCCTCATAATTGTGCTGGAAGTCCTTTCTAAAAATATTATTTTTCGTAAATGTTTCATGTCCAGACTGAATTCATCTATCTCTTTACTAGGGCAAAGGGATACGCTACACTGACTGTATTCATAGAGTTATAAATGCTTTTTTACATTGGGAAGCTTTACAGGATATTCAGGACTTTATGGCAGCAGAATAAAATTTTCTTTCAAACTTAACTTTCCTGCATGGAAAGCAGGTATTTGTAATACTAGTATATAGATTTAAATTTATGGCTTATGTAAAGTAGTACATCCTTCCACGTAAATTTTTTAGGATCCAGGCCTATAAAGATTTACACACAGATTCATTGTGTATCCTGGTCCCAAGAAATCAGAAACAAGACTCCCATTGATAGCAGTGCAGCCAGGACTCCAGTTGCTGCTTCCAGAGGGGTTAGTACTACACGGCTGAAAGTTTACCAGATTTTGTAAGATACAGGGCCTGAGGGCAGCTTTTTGACATGGAATGTCAGAACTTTTCCACCTTTGCCCTATTCTTGACACATTCTAGGGTACTGGTGATATATAGACAACAACAAAAAAAATGAGTCCTCTCTCAGGGAATTTGACATTCAATAAATTTGAAAAGCCCAAAGGCAAATACTGAGAAAAGATACATCACTTAGAATTAACACCAAATATTTTTTCATAAACTCAAATCTGTATTTGTTGCATCAGAAAACTGGTAGTTGTCTGTACATACATGAACACACACACAGACACACACACACACACTTAGACACAAGTCGGAATTTCTCAAGTATAAAACTATTCATGACTATGAGGTCTGTGGTCAAGTTCAGCACAGTTTTGAGTCTAGCATAAAGCTAATGCAATCTTCGAGATTGACTCAAGCCTTCAAGACAAAACTGGCAAAGGTTGATCCTGTCACAACGATTTTCCTCAGAGAAAATATTTTTAAATCTAAAAAGGAAATGGGAGAGAAGTTCACACCTGGAGATGTGACTAGTGTAATTTTTATTCTGACTGAAGCTGATCTTTTACCTTTAGATCTGGAATTGGTCTAGACCAGGTTTGAATGTCCTGTGTTTGAAGTTAAGTCATGAAGGGAATTCATCTTTGTCTACAGGTCTAGTTAATAGTGTAATTTGTGTATGTGATGTCTAATAGTGTGATGTGTATAATGTGAACATAATGTTCTGTACAGCACAGCTTTGCAACAAATACCACCAATGGATCCACACCAAACCACAGGTGCTGGCTCACCCATTTTCTGGGGAAGCCTGGACCTACATCCAACTCTAAATCATATGTCTGTTTCTCACACTTGTGCAAGCCCTGTGCTTTGTCTAGCCCTGAAATTTGGGGTTGGCTTTGCTCCTGATCTTCATAGCCTATGCTCCTCTCTGCTCTGAATTACAGGGACAGCAGAGCTGTGTTTGGGCTGTGGTAGTTCTGATCTAGGAAAGGCTTGCAATAGGCTGTGGTATGAAAGAAAAAAATGATCAAAAGCAAGTTTTTCAGTGTATT
>VWZK01020876.1:33174-63693 GCA_013396935.1 Baryphthengus martii | reverse complement strand
CAGTGTATTTCCCAAGTTTACTTTTGCCTGCTGACCTTTTGTTTGCTGTACACCAGATAATGGGCTGATTGCTCTAAGAAAAGGAAGACTCTGATTTGGGTCCCACTAAGCAGGCTGGAGCCCAGACCCCATGCTCAGCATTAGTGATGTGAAGAATTGGCTTTTTGTCCACCTGCAATTTATTGTGTTGCCTGATGCTTCCCTATCTCCTGCAGACTCTAGAAAATCTACAACTGTTGCTCTCCTCTCCTCTCACAGAACTCCTTTCCCCAGTAACTGGCTTGCCTGCAGCTCAGATAAGGTGAAGGATGACTGCCGTGCCTTGCCGAAATAGGCAATTATCTGTCTTTGCTCACCCCAACTGCAAGAGCCAGAGCAGGAATGTAATGGCGTGGAAATGAAAAAATACACACTCTTTGCCACTTTGAAGCCACTTTGCTTCAATAGTGAGGGAATCCTGCTCCCTGCCAGTGCCAGGGGCAATTTTCTAATCTATCCTCTTCATATGAGTAATCAGCACATGGCCCTTGAATTACCTTGTAGTAGTATCAACACTTACACAGCACCATGTGTTGATATAAACAGACACTGACGGTTTACCTCTACCAAATTATAGAGATTGTATTCACAAGAGGATTTCTCCTTAAAGACAAAATTAATCAAAAAGAGCTAGCACCTCTGACTTGGTACCTCTGTTATATTCAGTGTTAACTATTCACATTGAAACAGGCAGAAGCCACCACAACTGCTTTATAACCTACTGGAGATGGTCCCTATAAACACTAAATAAATGCTCACATTGTTATCACAAGATGCACAGTCTCCACCTGAAAAAAAAAAAGCAAATATGTTGAGGAAGAGAGCTCAGATGACTTCAGGAAATGAAGCAGTGATCAGTGCCTCTGAGCAGTGACCAGATCAGAAGAGTTTCTGGCTTTCATGCTGTGTTCTTGTCTCTCGAGAGTATCTTTCTGATTGCTTCTCACCTCTGACACCTCTCTGGAAGGTTAGAGTATCTGCAAGACATTGTTTAACCAAGATTTTTGGCACATCTTATATTCTTGCCTCAACCTCTATTGCCTAATTTGAGTTTTTCTTACTTTATGCAGTGGAAGTGAGAAAAAGGAAAGTTTGAGATCAGATACTACATCTGTCTTGAAGTCCTTTTTTCTACAGACATCAGTATTGCCTAGGTTTTCATGACGCACACATGGCACTGCAAGAGTAAGTTTTGTCCAGCGGAGGATAAACCCAGTAACAGCAATCACTCCCCATCAGTTATTTGGTCTTGGGAAGCTTTAGCCTCTGTTAGAGAGCATGCTAGTCTCCATATTCATGGCAATGGATGTTAAACCTGAGTCCTCTTTTCTGGTGGTAGCATCAAGCTGGATCAGAGTGCTCCCTGTTTCAGAAACATCTATGCAGTGTGCATCTATGAGGGCTGCATCTATGCAGCTCAGAAAAGTGCTGTGCAAATACATGTGCAGCTGAAGGAAAGAGGTAGCACGAAGGAGGGAAGGGAAAATCAGAGAGCTGGCCACAGTCAGCAGAGAAAGGAGCATCATGCAGTGCTGACAACATACAGCTGTGGGTCTGTTGCCCATGGCTAGCTCTTCATTATTGCACACACTTGACTTGAAATCATAGTGTCAGCCCTCCAGGCTTCAGCTGAGAGTACTGTGCTGGCTGGAGCCATGTGACTTTTCTCCTTGAATCTAAACAGCCAGGTTTCTGGAAAAAATGAGCCCTGAGAGAATGAAATCACATTGAATTCCAGTAATAATAATTTTGGATTAAAAAAAAATGGAAAGGAATGTTCTGGTAATGCCCAAGTAGTATTTTGAATGTATTACAAATGATATATTGGTGGTGGGGGGGAGGTTTGTTTGTTTATTTTGCTTTGTTTGTGGGTTGTTTTTGGTTTTGGTTGGTGGCTGGCTTTTGTTTTGTTTTGTTTGGGTTTTTTTGGGGGGTTGCTTTGTTTGTTGTTGGTTTTTTTGTTTGTTTTTTTTGTTGTTTTTTTTTTAAATACCTCCACCTGACACTGAAACTTTCAACTTTGAAAAAAAACCAGTTTTGTTTTTAAACAACCGATCAATTTAAGAAGTTTCAGTTTGAGCTTTACATGGCAGAATCCCCTGCTCTGCTTTTGAATGTTCATTTTTACCAGTGAATCAGAACTATATTATTTACTCTGCTCTAATGCTGGCAGTGTTCTCAGACTCCTTCAGGTGCAAGACCATGTAGCAATAATTTTTGCCTTCTTCCCTTCCCTGCCCAGCACCATCCTATGCTGGCCACCCATGCTTTGTAGGCTTCCAAGCCCACTAGCAGTAGAGAGCCAAGGAAAGTATCTCTGCAAAACAGAGGTCTTGGAAGAAAAGCTTAGTTACACAGAAAGCAAGACCTTCACCACTACAGGTCAAGATGGATCAGTTCATTTGAAGCACTTAACTGCATTTCATTGTTACCTTGCTCTCTGCCTCCTACTGTTCAACAATCCCGTTCTCCAAGCTTTATGACATGGCTCATCCAGGGAACTACTGTGCTGTTCCCAGTTATTTGGGGCTTAGTGAAGAAGTGTTTAATGAAATGTAATGATACAAACAGATCCGTGGAAGTAAATCTGTCTACTTATGTTATTAAATTCAAGCACATTGCTGTTGCTTTTCTGCTTGGGTAAAGGCATTCAAAATGCCTTGGGATTCAAAAACCAGTAGAAGAGTTACTGTTTTCTCCAGGTTATCTTTTATGGGTCCGTTCTCTGGAAGCATCCTTAATTTTTCACTGGACATTTTTTTTCACTTAGTTGAAAAATATGGCTTTCAGCAAACTGTATCACCAAAATTCACTAGCCTACCTGCTTATTATTGAAAGAAATGATTAGCTTTTCTATAAACTCCTCTGGCCAAGCTTTTCTTAACATAATTTTACATAGCTGAAAATGACTGAACAGCTTAGAGGAAAATTAGGGCTGGAACTTGTTGGGAAGTTAAGTGCTTTTATAGTGGGTAATACTGGTATACACCAGAAACCTCAGGCAGCATACTGGAACTGGTGATCCCCATTAGGCTCTTGCTGCTGCAAGCAGATTTGCTATTTGAAATTCTCCCAACAGCAGAGCCCTTCCTGAAGAAATCTTGCTTGTGTGCCACATTTTCCTTATAAAAGACAAAAGAATTGCTTCTCCAGTGCTGCCAGTGACAGGCAGCACACTTCAGAGTATGCCAAGTGTGCTTTCTTTGGTGCTTGCATCAGAACCTGTGCTTCCCTCCCTGATTTTCTCTTTCTGAGACTAGTTATTTGCAGCCTGCAACCTTTCTGACACTCAGAGACCCATCTTCAAAAATATCATTGCACCAGCAAGGGTTTTTCAAACTAATTTCAATCCTTTATTTCTAGTGCTTTGTGACAAATGTCTGCCCTGACTGACTTCCCACGCAGGTATGCTGCGTTAACTGGGCTGGCTCAAGGTGTAAAGTCCCAATTCTGGAGATTCAAAAAGGACCCCAAATAGCACTACATTTTCAGCAAAAGTTGTAGAAGCAAAAAAAACCCGAATGACTGCTCTCATGTTAAGGGATGGTTTCTTCGCAGGCTAGTGTAAGCAGAAACTATCTTAGTTAACTCTCCCAATTTACTAACACTCTGAAGACCTCCAGCTTCTTAACAAAAAGTCTAGACCGAAATAGCAGCAGCGGAGAATTTCCAGATGTCAGCACTGTTCTCAGTGTGCAACTGCACATGGTATTTAACAGCTATATCACTTTACCACATCTCCCTGGTAACTCAACCATACCTAAAAATACAAAATTGCCTAATCTGGTCAGCAGAAGAAAGCATTTATTCTGTCTCCCCACCAATTTGTCTATGAGCCCCTATTTCTCCAGCAATAAAGACGCTTCTATAACTTAGCATAGTGCGTTAAGAAAAAACCTCTTACCATGTAACAAAAACTGAGCAGCACAACAATCTATTTTAAAAAAATTAAAAAAAAAATATTCGGGGTTAAGTAATCTCATTTGCTTTAAATTGAACAATGTACCACATTCCAGTGAAATAATAATAATGTCTTCTCCTAGTACGAAACTATACCTTTTCTTTTAAGCGACTGGATGGTTACAAACTACAACACAATGCTGTCTAGAGGTAACCACACTGGCTGAAGAGCAGTACAATCACTTTAGCATGGGGTTATGCTCAAGTGAATAGACAGCCTCTTTCTCAGCAGGGCTAATTAGCTTAACCAATTCCTCGCTGCCCCCAAAAGCTGCCATATTGCTGCCGGTGCTGGAGCAGACTCATCTATAGCCAGAGGGAATCTGTAGCCAGTGATGCATTATACACTATGGAAATACTAAAAAAGGAAGCTGAACTAATTTGTCATGTCTGAGAAACTGACCCATTTTCGCTTTTGTCTCCTTTTTTTCCCTCCACTTGTTCCACTCCCTTTGTTCTCCCACCTAAGCAACAAAACATGCTACTGCTACACCTGTTTTTCCTAAATCATGGCAGAGTCATCATTTCCAGCAAATGCCCGACTGCTATGAATGGCTGGTTTTGATTGCAATATAGCCTATTTTTTTCCTGGTGTGGCAGTGCCATTACAAGCAGAACCTCTCCAAAAACTGTAAAAGTAAGAAGACGTTTTGTGATGCTATATACTCAGAGTATGCCCCACATTCTTGCAGTCTTGTGACAGACACTAACAGATGCATCACCAGTCCCACAAGTCAGGGTAGTGCTAATTATCCTAAATTACAGAGGTGAAACATATGTGAAAACTTCAATCCACAGAGATATTTAGGTACTTACACTTCCATCTAAAACAAGTGGATAGCACTGTCTCTATATACCTTTGTAGATCTGGAGGGAAGGGACTTTTTATGAGGTCATGCTGAACCAGGTGGAGCAGCAGCAATTTGAAATGATGTTTCCCAGAACCTGGACGTGAATCTTTAATAGTGCTTGGTGAGTCCAGAGAGCTAGCTTGTTTACACTGGGAGGACCTGCTGTGTATAAAAGACAGGAGACAATTCTCTTTCTGAGGCAACGGGTCCCTAGTTTTGCAAGTCAGTGTCTGTGCAGCAAAACAATTCCACCCTACCTGTGATCTGGAGTGATCCAATTTCTGTCCCTGTCAGCTGATTCTGTTCTTTTTTGAGTTATATGCTGGGAAGTTCCCTTCTCCAAGTCTGATACAGCAAACTTTACTTCTATGCAAGTACCTCCTTCCTTGTCTCATCTAAGAAAGTAGTCACTGTCAACTAGACAGCTTGTGACAATGAAGTAAGTAGTTTTTCTATCACAGGTAAATGTGGATGATGTTTTGCGCAGCTGTGCCATAGTCTGTTGTTCTTAGGAGCCAGCCTGTGTTTTCCCCATGAGCAGTTACAGAGGATTCAGGTGACTGTGCACAGTGAAATGGACATCTGGGCAGATGTATTGTAGCAGATGGAGGTCCTGGGACAGTAAAAACAGGTTTTAGCTTATTGTCCTTTTTTAATTATTCATTCTTACAGCCACTAGCCTTAAATGTTTCTTCCTATAACCTCAAAAATATCATAGTGTGAAGAAAGAAGTGTTTCTGAGCTGGTATGAGTTTTGAGGGATCAAGGGAAGGTTGAAAGGGTCCTGCGAGAAAGTTAGACTGTCTGAAAATGAGCTATTCCAATTCTATCCCTCGACAAACTACTGAAACACCTCACGTGTTGGACTTTCAGAGTAAGCTCCTATTTTTGTCCTGTGATCAGAAGGATACAGAATTATTAAAATAAGGGAAAAGGACCAAAAACCTGAGAGGATTTGCCTCTGCCATGGTGAATATGCTCCGACTCTGTTAAAGTCATTGACCTCCAGGGAACCACTCCAGAAGTGTTTCAGGGGACTACTATGCTATCACATCAGATGCTAAGCATTTTTAAAGTTCATGCATGCTATGAAGATGGGGAAAAAAAAAGTCAAAAAAAAAAAAAAAGTAATTTTTCGTAGTGATTTAAAAAGGAGAAATGCATGGAAATACTTTGTTTCTGAAATTTTAGTAGCAACAGTGATATCAAAATTGCCTAGTCTGGTTTTGGTGTTTTCTTGGATGATTCAGTTTTTGCAGTGGAGGAGTTTTCAGCTGAAAACATTCTCATGGCTAAATGACTAAATGAGGTGTAATGAAAATAAGAGTATGTCATGGGACATGGTATGCACCAATGAATGGAGTATACACCTTACGTGTACAAGTGTCCAAGCACTAAATTAGTTAGTTGCACATGACAATGACCTTGTCATTTC
Source organism: Baryphthengus martii (assembly GCA_013396935.1). Classification (NCBI taxonomy): domain Eukaryota; kingdom Metazoa; phylum Chordata; class Aves; order Coraciiformes; family Momotidae; genus Baryphthengus; species Baryphthengus martii. The sequence goes on along the minus strand of VWZK01020876.1, from coordinate 57,408 downwards.
ATTGTCTTCCCACAGACACTTCGGCTAACGCAAAGTCATGATCCTTCCTTTTGCCATGTTAACACACCTACTGAATTAGGAAAGTGTCTGTGAAACCAAATAAATTTAAATAGTTATTATAACTTCTCTTAGTTGAATCAATCCTAGTCCTTTGGTGACAGAAACATATCACTTTTTGAGTGATTCCCAGAATCTTTTAGGACAGATAAAATTACATTTCTGCCACTCAAACACAACTAGGAAAGAAACCAAGTAGCCCCACCTACTGCAAAACTTTCAAGACTATATTATAAAGCAGTAAACCGAGGCAGATGGCCATTTTCCTGTCTGTGATGTTAGAAAGTACCATATTTCAGAGGCTCAGATACATATATGTGTGCACGTATGCATTTATCTGTATGGTTACTGGGTGAAAAGAGCAGAGGGAGGGTACTTACGTAGCAATGTGCAATTTGTAGTGAGTTTCTCAAATGTCTGAGTTTAGGCTGAATTTTTAAATTTCTGAGAAGGAGGCTTATGATGCCTGGCTGTATTACCCATCCTATTCCTGCTCTAAGCTCAGATAAATACAACATCTTGGGAAAAAAATAGAGAAGAATGTTTGTTTGCTTTTTTTTTTTTCCCTACAACTGAGAATAGAACAAGTCTTCTAGTCTGGAATACAGAGGACGCTGGCTGTGATAAGCCCTAGAAGAACACTGTACACTGCTTATTTTGGCAGTCTTTGAACTCTTTAGTGATTATTTCTGGAGAATTATGTATGTCATAAGGAATACCCTCCTCAGTTAGCAAAAAAGTTGACTCAGGACTTACTGCCTTGCTGACCAAAGCCAATTCTTTATCTTCTGAAAATATGAAAAGGTGTCACGTGATCCTAGAGCAACAGGGTTCTCACTATGCTTGGCAAAGTATCACATGAGAAGGAAAGGGAAAAGATACATGAGACAGTAACAGGTACAATAAGTTAATATGTGTTGAAGCATCTAGTAAAAGTAACAGTCATAGCAGCAGGGCACAGTAGTGGAGGAAAGGAAAAAAATAACCCAACTGTGCAGTTAGTACTTTAATTCTTTCAGTGAGAGAGGCAGCTCCAGTGTGGTAGGTACATCCTCGACATCACAGAGCATCTTGAAGAATGGTAGTTAGAGAGAAACACAGTAAAAGGACACAGAAGTAGGCGCAGTGAAAAGGCAGATTTATTTACTAGTAATACTGTACAGAGAAGAAAAAAAAAGAGAAGCCACTGTTACAGCATGGCTGTTGCTGGCAGTGTTCTTAGTTTTTTATTTTTTGGTGATTTTTTTTTTGTTTTTTTTTTTTTTGTACTCATTTTTTAATCTGAAGAAAAAAAAACCATAACAGTCAAAAAAGTACACTTCAGGTTACAAAGTACAGCAGCTATCCCCAGCAATTCTAATCCAGTGTTAACACAGCAGTTTTTCCCCAACAAAATGGGATTTTATTTACATTAGCTCACAAAGAAAGTGGGAGACTAAAGCTTAAAAAAAATCTCAACCACAACCTACATTCACCATAAAAGCTGCATTTTACACAACATTTTCTTGAACCCCTATGAAAAGTCATTCTTCATCTATGGAGTGAACACAGTCAAGAGGGGCAGAAAACCTTCAGAAATGTGTCCCAATCTGCTCTTGCTTGGCTACCTTTGCCGCACTCAGATTCAGTGGTCACTGGAAAAGGAAAAATCTTTCAAAAGGGTTTATCTCCTGTATCTGCCCCTAAGCAGTGCCTACATCCATACTTGCAAAGTAACAGGGACGAAATTTGAGCCCATAATCAGTAACACACAACTTAATCATAGGTTTGATCTTTACATATCCTCAATGCTATCCCTAACCAGCACAGCGCTTAAGTATGCGTTACACTTCAAGCTAGTGCTTAAGATTAGTGGACCTTAAGCACCACGTTCAGTTGGGACTTTATATGGTTGAACAAAACCATCTTTATTTTTGTGTGTCTCTCTCTCTGACTAGCATATTGTCTTGGAGGCATATCAGTATCTTCTTGGCAGCTAATTTTACTGAGAAAGCCTTTGCATGCTGGATCAGTCTGTGAGGACGTTCAGATCTTCTCCTGGCTCCTTTATCCTGCCAATAGCAACCTGACAGTTAAAGGGTGGCTTGCCTTTTCCTCCTGTATGTGGCTTCTGAATGCTGGTATTTTATGCACTTGGGCATTTCTAGATCATATGGGTTTGAGGGGCTTAGGGCATTCCCACCAGAATGGGAAGACAGACAGCAAGATTTACCCAAATAGTATCTTTTAGTGGGACCCACTGTTTGGGCAACCCATGAAATTCCACATGAATAGATAGGGAGAATGCCCTAGAAATCTGCCCTAGAAAACTAAGACAATGCAGGGAGATGTCCAAACTGTGATGACAATATGCTGTAATTTCTTTTTACTTGGGACTCACATCTACAGGCCTGAGGTGAGGTTTTTAACTCCAGTCTCCCTTTTCTTCCCTCTATTTTTGCTCATAGAAGACCACAAAAAGGGAAGCAGAGAGAGGAGGAAACAAAGGAGCGGCTGAACAATGATGTCCAGAATAAGAGCAAGTACAGAGACAGGGGATAGGCAGAGTCTAGAGCAGACGTGTGCAGAGGGAAAAATTTGGAAGAAAACCTTACACTGCCTATTTTATGTTTGTGGGTTTTTGTGGGATTTTTTTTTTTTTCTTTTTTGTGCAGGTGAGAAATTCACCTCCACTCTCTTCAAGTCTTGGGGGTTTTTAGAGTTCCTAGAGAGTGTCTGTCTACTTCCAGACACAGTCAGCAAGCAGACAATGCTCTAAACCCTTCTCTGCAGAAAAGTGCACCAGTTTCACAACACTATTTAAAAATCTATCTAATTAAAGGAATGAGAAGACACAGTTAAAGCAGCATAAGCCTTGTGGTAGCATATTGTTTAAAAACCAGGCCTTATAAGCATTTCTGCACGTGCTTACACTTCACTTGTCTGGGTCATTCCATTAAACTAAAAAGGGCTGCTTAGGTTTTAATTTTATGCTCATGGGCAAGTCTTTAGGTCTTATAGATCTATTGAATAGATAGATATGCAAGGGCTAAATTCAGGTATGAATCACTAACATACCAATGTAAGTTAAAAATGTAAAAATATGCGCAAACTGGTGGACTTGAGTGACTTAGCAAATTCTAAAAAATTAACGAAGGTGATTTTTTTTTAATTTCTGAAGAAGCTCAATTCTTAAATCAGACTCCTAAATCCTCCTTTAAGAAGAATTTGGAAAAAAACTGCAGGAAAGCTTTGCAATACAGTAACAGCAAAACCCCTCAAAGTAAGAGAAGCTTTTACAAACTGGAGGAAGCGGCTCAGAATTCATCACAAATTTGCCCTTCAGGAAATCTGCCCTTCTTAATGTGGTGAACAGCATAAGTGAAACCAACACAGGAAAAAAAAAGCAATAGATTTTGCAAGAGCCTTTGAACCCATGAGGAAAAAGGTTCAGTTTTATAATGCTTTGATTTTAAATACAAGTGGGACATTTTTAAGAACTTCATGCACCCTTGTTACTATTTACAAGCTAAATTACTATTATAAGTTTATATTACAAGTTGGATTTATATTCTCTTTGGACTAGATGACAATCCATTTATATTCTAAACTTAACAAATTCAGCCATTTTATACAACTTACTCTTCTACATACAAAAGTTATAGTCCACATTTTTGTTGGATATTGTCATAGCCTGCGACTTCTGATTAAGCTCAGAACTAAAGTTTATTCTTCCTGCCCAGAAGGCTCATGAAACATAATCTGAGCAATTTCTAAACTTTCTAATAGACAAGAGAGAAGTGGTTGAAACTGAGTGATTTTGGAAAAAATAAAGAAGCCATGTCTCAGCCTGTGGGAAAATCCTCTGTTTTGCTAAATGATTTTATTCTAGTCTTCCAGTTGCACTATCTCTTTCATTTTGAAATCTAACATTGGATAAAGTATGACAGAGTGAAAAAACATGGAGTTCTCCTCTTTAGCCATACCTCTCTACTGAAAGTAGGTAGCTACTGTTGACCATGTTGGCTTCCTAGAAAAAGAAGTTTGTCTAGCTATAGAAAGCACAGGTTCACCTTTTTTCTGTGAAATAGATTTACTTATTTAGGTGTGTTCATAGCAGGTATATTGGATTCTACTCTTCTAACTTTACTCTTTAAAAAGTGTTGTGATCCTGCTTCCTGGAGAAAATTGTGGTTAGGTCTACAAAAGATCCCAAGAAGCTGGGCATTGTCACAAATGTATGAGAAAGTTCAAAGGCTCAATGTCATGGAAAGGATGATATTCAGAAACTCAATCCCCATTTAGGGTTTGTATCTCATTACAAAAATATTTATTCCTTAAAAAAATACACAAATGTAAAATACCACGCTTTCTATTATATCCCCACTTCCTTTCCAAGTATGCCATTTGGTTGTTGGACTAAATCAAAAGGTAGAACACCTTTTATTTCTCCAACAACTTTTTATGCTACCTTTCTGCTCAGATTAATTTGTTGTATGTCTACATTTTAAAACATGAACTATCAGTAGTGAACTTAGGTACAATACAGGGGACTAACTTACAAGCTGTTAGGAAAGTCCCATTAATATTTGCTTATGAATGCCATTGCTGTGGTAGGAATGCTGACTTGGCACCTGATCCTACCACATGCTAAGCACCATTTTGTTCTGTGTTTTTCTCAGCAGAAATAGCAATACTCAGAGCTATCTTCTAGGATTACTGCACTCTGGGCAAATTCAGCAGCGCATAAATTGGTACAGGTATTCAAGTAACACCCGAACTCCACCCTGTGTTAACCATTCATGCCCTGATCTTACAGACAACTACACACATTCCTCCTGTGAGTAGTCCTGTTGACTGAAATAGGTCTACACACAGTAGAATGAGGTGTTTGCAGGGCTGAGGTCTTCTATTGCACCAGTAGAGGTACGCTTCATGGAGAAGGGCTTGTGCACACTTCTCTTGCTGGGGATAGAAAGATAATGTTGTGTTTATACAGCTTTGGAATGAAGCCTGCACTTTTTAGAAAAATATAAGGAAAACAAAGATACAAAAAGAAGAAGGAAATCCACAAGTGCTAAGGCAAACTGTCAAATGGCACATCATACCTGCTTTGTCATTCATTTAGGTAACATCACAAAGGCAGACCAGAGGAGTTCTGTAAACATATACCATACAGTACATCAGCCACAGGAAACTAAAAAAAGAAAACAACCCTGTAATTCTTTTCTTTCTGTATTAATATTCTTGTAATCAAAAGAGATTGCCTAGCCACTAATCATAATGCTGTGGTTTTTGATTTGCATTTTTCTTTTGTTAAAAGTAATAAAAAGAATGGAAGTAAAATGCAGTGGTTTGCAAAAGAAACAGTCCCTGAATGCAAACAAGGGACGACATGGAAAGTGGGTTCATAGAAACTTAGAAAATACAAAATATAAAAAAGTTTCATAGGTTACTTTTTCCCAGTCTAGGAAAAGATACACTGAAAAGAGGTTTGTTGTTTGTTGTTTTTTTTTTTTTTCTTACAAAAGTTAAGGCGAGCAGTTTGTTGTGGCAAAATGCTATTACTGAACCAGTTTCTTACTATACTTTTTTGTATCCCCTCATGCTGTAATTGATAATGTACATGCAATGGCATAAGATAAAGACAGGGAGTTTGCTAGAAACAATAAAAAAAAAAAGCCTTCCCACAACGATCCTTACAAAAATCTCTCTCTGCTTGACCATAGAGTGGACCTCTTCCTTTGAGCCTGATTGTGTGTGAATTTCCACAGGCAGCTTCCTATCTAAGGGCATGGGGAATACCAACCCTTTTGAAGCCCAAAGCAGTCCTGGAAAACCAGTTTATATTTATCAGCCTAGGATAATGGATCTGAATTTCCCCGCAGCTTGGCTGCAGTCAAATGGCTAGAAGGGAAAAGCTGATGTCCAGGCATGGGTGCTGCCCTTGTGGAGGAGGATGATTGAAGGAAGCGTGTTTCAGCCATCACAGCTTAGGCCCTCTGAGTTCAGACTGATTTGCTCCCCTCTCAAGTTTTTCCCAACCTCAGACATGGAACTGCCTTTGACCCATAAAGACAAACCCTATGCAGACCTGGATAGGATCTATTGGGGCTCATTAACAATGGAGTTCATGTGAACACATAAAAACTACTGGCCTTCCTAGGCACTCAATGTTAGCTACAAGTACTGAGCAGTAGGTATTTGGCAGGTTTAAGGTTTAAGGCTTGTGCTCTACTTCTAACCACTAAAGGGCCACTTCTGCACACTTGTGTGCCACCAATTCCCTGCCATGTTGTGCCTCAGATGGTGCAGTGGTCTCAGACATGTTCTAGTCCCAGCCTCAGCAAGCATCTCCCAAAGCTGGCCGCTGAGGGAGTCATCCCCAAAATGCTGAGTCTGTGCTGAACCAGAAGGTCACCTGACGCAAGCACATGGCTGAAGACATGCATGGACTAGTGGATTAGGGTGAAGATGACACTCCAAATTTCCCGAGCAAAAGACTTTGGAAAAAAACGTCCATAAGAGAGAGGAGTGGCAGGGGAAAAAAGATCAGGCTGGGAAGACACCAGCAAGCCAGGGTGACTGTGAAGGTGGCATCATACCCAGAGAGAAAAGGGTGGTGAGCAATGACATGACTGGCCAGGCCAGGAGGAGACGGCTGGAAGATCTTTTTCAAGCATTACTGGTGAGGTGAATAGGCCCTGTAGTGAGAGAACTATTGCAAAGCATGCCCGGCTTCCACAGAACTCACGTTGCAGGGGTGAGATGGAAAGTGCTTAATCCTTTGTGTTGCAGTGCTTTGGGGTCCAAAACATGCCTGGGGACAGCCTCACCAGGCCACCCTGGGGCTGAAAACTCAAGGGTCTCATTTTAAGAAATACTGAGATTTGTAAGTGCTTAGTGTTTCTGGGAAAAAAAGAAAGAAGTCACACAACCAAACAAAAAAGAAACCAAAACACAGGTTACTAGTTTCCAACAAATAGCCACCAGACCTACTGTCACAAGCGGTGCTCTGCAGCCTTTCCCCTCTTTCATAAAACTTAACCATCTAGGCCCAAGTCAAGGGATGATGTGCAGAGCTTCCGTGGGTGAATTTGGTCCTTCTCCCATCCAAAAGCCCCCAAGGGAGGCAGAGGGAGCATGCAGAAGTCTATTATATCTGGCCACTGCAGCAGATACGGAGGCCAGCAAAATTTCTGCAGGTGTTACATGGATGTGGCTGTTTTTTCCTATTCTCCGTTTGGTTGTTCTTTTTCTGTCTGTCACCTGGGCAGTGGTGAGAAGTTACATTGACCAGCTCCATAATGATGGCTAAGTGACCTAATGTAGGAACTATCTTTTGTGGTTTTTTGTCTGTTAGTTTACAGTGTGCCTGATATTACCACCAACATCAAGTGTATTTTGTACTGGCACAGAAAGAAAAGAGTACAGAGCAAGAATTCTGTTTAATCAGATGCTCTGAACTAACAATTAATGCAGTAAAAGCACCATCCAAGAAAGAACAGAAATAGGAACCACCTCAGACTGAAAAGAGGCTTTTAGTAGTTTGTTTTTTTTTCTCTTTCTCTCTATCTCTTTCTCTTTCTCTTTCTTTCTTGTTCTTCCTTTCTTTATTTGTTTGTTTTTCAGTTGCTGTTACTGATTTTTAAATTCCGATAGTTTCAAAGACACTTCAAAATAATGTTCGGTCCTTTTTAACACTATTAGAAAACATAAATCCTGATTTTTAATCTCACTTCTGTAGTAATAAATTCAGACTAACTCCACTAGAGTGAGTGAAGCTACACTCATGCAAAATTGGTGTGAGACAAGAATCAGGCTCGTAATATCTCACCATGAAAAAGCTGGCTGCCTTTTCATTGTAGTTAGAAGAATCAAAGGACCAAGAAACAAAGAAATATCTACTGATTTTGGATGCCTTTATCTTTTTACATTTTCACCTTAAGCTGTTTTTAACAGGCCTGATTTTCAAAGGGCAGATGAAGAAAAAAATACTGGAAACCAGGCCTCCTTGAAGTGTCCCATACTGGAAAATGAAGCATCCAAAACCACTAGCAGTTTTTAAAATTTTAGCCTTGTGGCTGTAGGATATTCTCCCAAAACAGCTGCTCCTACAAAACTCTGGTGGGCCTCGACAGGAATTTTACCTGTGTAAGCAGGGCAGGGTCAGACCCATCTCCTGTCACTATGTAGGTGCACTGGAGGTACACTCGATGAGAAATTACACTTCTCTAAGAATTACAAAATAAAACTCTAGCCCTGCCCCAATTGTCAGCACTGAATCCAGGAGGAACAGGGGCAGACTTTGAGAGAACTTCATTTATATTCTAAGGAAATAGAAAGTAGTATCTCTCATCCACTGGAGTTCAGCAGGAAAACTTCATGTATAAACATAGGCAGAGTTACTGAAAGGCAAGTAATTAGATCAGTGACTCCATTTCAGTTGGTGTGACAGCTGTATCTTTTTCATGTCAAGTTAATTTCAACTGTAACTTGGGGAGATGAAGTACATATACAATACTGTAATCTGGAAGATTTATATAAGGCAAAATCATCATTCATACATTTTCTAGAAAGAATACTTAAGGTCCACTTTTGGTATCACCAATATGCAGAAATGGGTGACGGGTTTATCTGACACCGCAAACTAAACTGGAAAGTTACTGTAAAACAAAACTGTGCAAATTTTTTGGAAAAGAATTGTCTGAGTTTTAGCAAATTAAAACAGATGATCTAAGCCTTCACCCAATAAATAAAAACCAGGATCTATAAAACAATGTTTAAATGTGATTTTTCTTTAAAAAGAGAAGCAACATTTTTTTTAAGGCTCTCATATCTGGCTGCTGTGAAATTCAGACTCCCACAAAATCTTAGGAATCTGATCAAGCCTGCCAGATATCCAAAGAAAAACATAGAAAGTGTTTTCATTATATATATAATATATATATAAATCAAATAAATATGAAAACATTTGTTCCATTTATCTCTCACTCTGCAATATTAAGGAAGAATATCCCAACAACAAAAAAAAGGAAGCAAAAACTCCCGAACCCCCTCCCCAAAACCCAAATAGTAAGTCTGATGGGAAAATAACCATGCGTTCCTCTTCCTGAAGAACTAGAAAGCAAAGCAACCCAACTGCAAGGCAATGGAGGCATTCACTTCCAGTTCACAGTATTGCAGTTAGAAGTACAGTGAGGTCTAGGTAAGTGATGGAGCAGGAACTGCCTGGAGCAGGGAAGGAGGAGATGTTCACATGACAATACAGCATTGACAGCGCTTTTTCTTTTGTGTACCTGGAGCAGCTTCCAAGGGCAGGCTCTCTTCCTTCCCCTCAGGAGAGGAGGGCTCTGTTGTGTCTGACAGTGGCCTCCCAGAGACCAGCTCAGCGGCGTTCCCGTCCATGGTGGAGACGTCCGTCACTGTCTTCTCCCGCAATGACTTCTCGTCATCTTCATCAATCAGGACCAGTTCTGCCTTGATGGTTTCATCATAGCCCAGCACTTTCTTCGTCTCCTCTTCATCATCAATGTTCTGGTAGCCCATAAATATCATTGTCACTGGCTGGTCTGTGCTGGCCTCAGGGGCTTCACCACCGCAGGGCTTGTCTTGGGGCTGAGGGTTCACAGCATGCCCTTTGCTGGGTTTGTGTACCATTTCCAGCTTTGCCTCCTTGAAGAGCATTTGCTCCTTCATATGGCTAAGATTTCCATCGGCTACTGCATTTCTGTCTGTCACAGTCACTGTTTCATACCCTCCTTTTACACTTGATTGTCCAGCTTTTTGCATAAGTTCATCTACATCCTTTGAGCTTAATTTATGTACTCCATTTTCTACCACTGTGCCACCAGAGTGAACCTCATAGACTACCTTGGTACCATCATCATAGACTTTGAATCCTCTTTGATGGGCCTCATCTAGGCCAACAGGTGAAGTAGAGACAATCTTGGTCTCTCCTGTCTGTTTGTCTTTCTCCACATTAATTTCCATGGTGCACAAAGCTTGAATGAAAACAAGAGAGGAAGTGCATGTTACAACAAAAAAAGCCAGTGAATGGTTAATTGCCAAACAGACAAAGAAAACTAAGGTGTCCCTTTTCTAGCTCCTGCTTCTAAAGGGCCAAGTGTTCTACATTAGAGGTGGGACAGAACACTGTGGACAGCGATAGTCATTACACTACAGCTTTTTATGCAGCTGGAGGCTAGGCACACCTGTGGCAAACAGGATCTAGTCTTCCAGCTCATGCTGGATGGAGCTGCCTCTGATCCATTATGAGCACCAAGAGCACTTGGGTTAGGTGTAATTTAGACAAAGGGAAGTGACAGCATGCAGGTTGCCCTCAACCATTCCATTCCAAACTTGCATTAAAATTCGGAGAGAAACTCCTCTCCAGGAAACTCTCTACTCTCTTCCTTCTCTGCCATCAAACTGCCAGTTAGCTGATAACAATTTTTGTTTGCTGCAACACCTAGACTGTTTTATTATCAATGCTTGTTCTTGCTTAACTCTTCCATCCGTAGCATTCAAAACATTTTAGAGAGGTGAAGAAACATTGTTTACCCCCGTTCTACAGGTGAGAAAACAAAATCATACAGGAATGGGATAATTTCTCCCACAGATACGTGGCAGGGCAGGTGTCTCAGCTTCCACACCAAGGCATCGACAGTGACCTCTGTTTGCAGGTTAAGAGAATGCACAAAATGGCCAAGAGGTGCTTCCTCTTTTATTCAAATTGGGCCCTAAATACCATTGCCAAAGTGAAGAAAAAAGTCACAATGAACTGATTTTCAAAGTGTCATGAAACAACAGGTAAAAGCACGCGTGTGAGGGATGCTGCTTTAGAATAACAAAGAAGCTTTTCTAGCAGTTAAGGACGCAGTAACAAGAGGAAAATTGCAGAGACCACACAGTAGGAATAGTCAAGCAGTCTACACCACTCTGACATCCATTTTGAGATATGACGGCATCTCACTAGACAGCTTTTCAAAGAAAAATGTGCAAAGGTCTCACAGGTCTTCCAGAAGTGATCATCTGTTTAAGCATTCCTTGTACGCAGATGAAGACATTTTGACTTCTGGACAGACATCCACAGACACTTAGTAACAGGCAGTGACAGGTGTCCATGAAACTTACAGTGACCATTTCCACCAATGAACCTCAATGGTATAATTGTAATTTGCCTTACCTGGAGACACCACAAACTGACATGTTGGCTTTTTTCCTGACTTATTTTCAAGAGAGTACAAAATATCCTTGTGCCAAGAACGAATGTATCTTGGTATGCTTGTATTTAAAAAATTATGAATATAAAAAAACCCTCTTTTTTCTGTACCCTTAAAGCAAAGTATTTCATCAGCAATATGATGGCTATTGCGACATGCATCATGACCCCTCCTATAGCTTCAGATAGAAAATTCATGTATTGCTGGGTGGGTGCATGCTGGACCCTTTGAGATGGTCTCCCCTGGTCCCTGGGAGTGCAATCTGGTAGGCAGAACAGCCAAATGTCCATCTGAATGCTGTGTGTGTCTGCTCAGACTTTAGTCAGCCCTGGCAGGGCTGGTTAGGTCAAGTGCAATGCCACGCAAACACCTGTATGGAGCTGGAGGATAGAGGTGCTAGTGGGTGAAAGAGCATTGCTGTTTCTTAGAGTAAGGCGTTATTGAAGGCTGGAGTGGGCTGCAAACGCAGGGATCTTGCCTTGGCTGTTGCAAGCCAGGGAATATCCCTAAGGACTGTGTTTTATCATTGCTTTGAGAGATTTATGGACTAGTTGTGCCCATAGCTGTCTTAACCCTGAGCACAGAGTGCCCATTTTCACAATTAAGTAGGTATATCAGATTTCTGATATGTCTCCCTGTGCTGGAGTTTTCATGCCTGGCTATCGCAGAGCAGCAGAAGCAGCCAGGGGGAGGTTGCGGTGAGCAAGCACTGGGCTCTGCTCCAAGGTGCATGGCAGGAAACTGAGGGGCAGGGGCAAGGCTTGAACCAGGAGATTTAGGCTGGAAATAAGGAAAAACACTGTTGCCCCAGGGCTAGTAGTAATTAAGTCCTGAAGCAGATTGCTCTGAGGAGCTGTGGCAGACTGCACCATGGTGCCAGTTCAGAGAGCAGCTGGAATGGATCACTTGTTCAGGACAGTCTCAGCCCAGGAGCTTGTGGGCAATTGCGCTGCAAGTCTCATGCAAGTATTTGAAGCCTTCAATCCAACTTATACAGGTAATGAAACAAAAAGATGCAGGTGCCACCACTAACACTCTCAAATTTGATCCCTTCTAGGTGCAGTTTCTTGGGTGGGGATGAGGGGGGTGGAGGAAGGGAAGAGGAATTTTTTTTTGTCTGCTTGGCCCTCAGGCCTTAGATGAGTGGGTTCTCAACATCACTTGACCTCACCAGTGCTGCTCAGGCAGATACTGTTCAGTAACTTCCAACATGAGAGAGGGAAAAGGAAAGGTTGTATAGCCTATTCTGAAGATGCTAAAATGGATCCACTGGCAGGTTTTGAGTGCCAGCCAGGTGAACTGAAACAAAACAGCCATGGGGGAGCAACAGCACATCCAGAAAACCATCTTTGATGGGCAGAAGTTCCTGATTTGTCCTGAGCACCACAGCCCTGCAGAGGGGGCACCACCAGCCCACTGGCTGGCCACCTGCTACCTTCTTGGTGCGAAGCAGCATCCTGAGCAGCATCCTGAGCTCCCCTGAGCTCCCACAGGAGCTCCTGTGCTTCTCCTTTACTTCGAAAAATAAAAAACTTATGAAGAATACATTGGGCAACAAGTTCTAGCACTGCTTGGACATCTTACTGGCTGATGAGTTCTAGAAAGTCAATAGGTGTGGTACTTGTGTGTTTTATGTTTGGCTGACTTGCTTAAGCATTTGCCACTGTCAACATTTTATTTTCATTTTGTCTACCATGATTTCAGGAGCATAGATAGTGGCATAACATGTGGTTTATGACCTGTCCCAGGGATCACATTAAAGCTACTTCTGCAAATAAATGCATAAACATATACAAGTTTCTTAAAAAGCTGTTCACTAGTGAAATGCATTGCCATGGGAGAAGTGGATAACAGAACCTGGCTTATCTGCCTGCATGCATAATGTTCGTTCTCTGCAGGAAAACCTAGCAGCTCAGATTGTCAAAGTAGCTTAAAAATGAACTAACGTTGATTTCTAAAATGTCTTTATCTAATCAGAGCTTATTTACCGCAAAATGTGCTCTATTAATACAATACCAAATTATCTGACAATAGAGTCGAAACTGAAAGCAGTACTTGAAGATGACAGATGGTATTCACATGTACAAGTTTTCTGAACAAGCTTTAATTACAGTGTAATATGATGCAGTGCTTCACGACAACAATGTCCCACTGTGCAGACAAAAGGATATGGCTTCTGCCTGTTACATGGATTCAGAGGCTGTCCTTCAAAAAATAGCTTAATAGACTTTGAGCTTGTTTTAAGATGGATCCTTACAGCCTCTGTCTGTTAACACATAGCCTAGTGGCTTTCCTTTAACCTACTGAACACACATAATACTCTTATCAAAGACTGTATGAACAAGGCTTCTGGGTCATCTGAAGAGTGAAATTGATTATTGTTTTCTTGATGTTAACAAAATGGCACAAAACACACATGGAAAAGCTTGCTTTTGAGACAGATCAGGGTAAATACTGGTGGAAGTGAAGCTTTTGGAATGGCTTACAATAGGACTTCTGAACAAAATGACGAATACCGTAGCTGTGTACAGTGTCTTAGCCGCAGACATTGTTTTTCTATGCTTTTTAACCTATTCTTCAAGTAAGCCACCTTTCATTCCCACACCTTGAGACATCTTAAGTAGCTACCAGCTACTTGATCTTGAGATAGGGAACACATTATTTATAAAAGAAGCTTTTAACAATGATGGCATTACATTTATGACACATACCGAATCTGAAAAATAAGTGTTAGAAAATTATCTGTATGACTCCAAGCACAAAACATGCTATAATTCTCCCTACCTTTACCTCAAGAAGAATGGCATACAAATAGTATAAAATGACATAAGTGTTTCAAGTATGTATGAGGTTTTGTGAGTGCCCGTTTGTCTCACTGATCTGAATAGGAGTTGCAGGGGCACACTGCAGAAGACAAAACCTTGGCCTAGATACCATGTATTCATATCAACAGAGATGGAAAGAACTGACTGTTTCCATGTAAAAAAAAAAGATGCATTTCCTATGCTACTTGTATGCAGTTCAACTACATTGTTTTGAGAGTACTCATTGCTGCTCAAAAAGCCTTGACTTATTTACAAAATACGAAGCATTTCCTGGCATTTAAATGGTATCGGGACACTAGACCTATTAAGGTAATATAACAAAAGAAGTTCATGGCTACTGGACTAGCATTATAATACTTTGTTCCTTGAGACTTACCAGCTACTCTGCTTGCTCCGTCCCACCCAGGAACTGGCTCTGCTGTTCGTGAATAGAGGGTTGGGAGTTCAGGGATCTGGGAGTAAATGTAATTTACTGCATCTGGTGTCAGAGAACAGGAAACAGTTAGATTTGTGCTACGAGTCCCAGTGGCTTCACTGCTTAGACAGCAGAGTGCTGTCAGCCCTGACAATAGTCACTGGAGCTTTGTACTAGATAATTGGATCAAAGCAAAGTGCAAAGTCACTGTCGTGTGATTGGTGTTCAATAGACTAGCTGAGGCAGGAGGGAATAGGTCCAGATGACTCAAACCTTATGTCAGTCGAACACATAAAATTATTTGTCAGGAGGTTCTGGATTTATCAAGTCTATGACCTTTAAAATGGAGGGGAGGGAGGGGGAAGGTAAGGAGTAAACCTAACGTGATACCCAGAATTCGTGACATTTCAAATAGAGATATAAAAGCCTAAAAACGCTAGTGTTGACTGAATAGGATGAAAGGCCAGCTCTTTTGCACCGGTTGTTTCTGATATTATTGAACCAGCATTTGGTTGTTTTGTTCTTAAAGCTGAAATTTAGCTAATAATGAAATTGCATATAGATACTAATAGGGTGCCCATTGTGGCCTTCAGTAGGTATTAAGCACCTGCCAGTTCTACAGTACCATGATTCATAAACAAACCCTGAACTAGTAGAAAGCTATCTCAAAGGACTGACTTGCTTTACATATGAGCTTATGGCTGTTCAGCTAAATATGTTCTTTAGAAGAGATATTAAAGAAATTTATAAATAATTACCCAAAGATGTTTTGTGGCTGTATCAAATATAACTAGATAGCTTTATTGTTCTGCTAGGATTCAGTGGCTAAGCCAGAAGCAGACCTCAGAGGACAGGTGGGCAAATAACTGACTTACAGTTCAGGCAACAAATCAAAATGGAAAAAGAAAAAAATCACATTCCTATCAGCTGGAAACATCTTCAGTTTTGTATGGAAACAGTTAAATTTCCATTCAAACATAATATCCTATTTGGTGTGAAACAAAGCATTCCTTTTCCTCCTGGTATGTACAATGTATAATTTAAGTTGTTGAGCCCTTGAGTCCTTGGAACAGCCTTGGCCATGTGATAGAGTAGGATGCAGAATCTGACTTCCTTAGTGCCTCTTGTTCTTATAAGCAAGACCAGCATAGATGATAAAAGTGAACTGGTGAAAGGAGAAAGAAAATGAAACAGTCCTGTTGTAGGCTGCTTGACTGCATGTGGAGAGAGAGGTGATTTCATCACATTCCCCATGGGCTAACACTCATTCAAGGAAAATACTCTACACCTGGTGGCATACTCAACAAAGACATATTGTGCCACCTCGAATCCAAAACTCTGTTATTTTCGGTAGGAAAATTAGGCCTGGTATTAGTGAAATGATTTTAGCACACATTCTTACCCAGCAATTTGAGTGACAGACCTATCTGTCCACATGTGGGTGTAATTAACGCACACTTGTGCTGCTTAACCCATTACCTTTACTTCCTTTGTAGTCCATGGGATAAACAGGCATGGGTAGGGTATAGTTCTCATCCCGTGGCACTGAAAGAGGCAAAATCCTTTGCAAGTGCTTGTTTCTCCCCAGAGCCTGTACAGTGAACTAAGCTGACTGTCCTGGCAGCTAGATTCACTGACGTCTAGCAGTAAGCAGGATCAATTGTACAGCTTAACGGTGAAACTCTCACTTTGATGCTGTACATGTCTGTTGATCTTAGTAAGCTAGGCATTTTTTGTGTCCTGCATTAGGAGACAACACCTAAGTAAACATTGTGTTGTTAATATTGACTCAGTTTAGACAATTCTCTGGCTGTTACTTAGAATAAAATATTTAAAAATTAGCTTCATGGCTCTTGATGGTCTCTCATTATTGTCCCAAGAAGGGAATGCCAAGGTGGCAGTGTTGGGGTTGGGATTCTTGTGTACATTCTTCTGAAGCAAATGGTGGTGCCATGTGTCATAAATGAGGTATTTGACCAGAAGAAGCTGGGGCTTGGTTGATTCTGCCAGCTCCTGTCTTGTCCCCCACAAATGAAAACAACATGCTCATTTTCCTACATCTTACTGGCAACAAGAATGGATGAGATGCAAATGAGCATTTTGTTCACAGAAGTGAGAACATAAAGAATTTAAACTGATTACATTTAATACCTTCAGTTCAACCTTTCATGAGTTATTAATGTCTAAGGATGCCCATAAAACATGTCCTGTGGCTTTTTGTACTACTTGCAACAAACTGTGTTTTAGGAGTATGGCACTCTTCCATATTATCAGACAGACGAGTGCTTGGGAAAACATATGGGGCAAGATAATCCTTCAAGGGTGCTTACACAAAACTAAACCTTCAGAACTGCTCAGAATAGCTCCCACGCAAAGGCTTGTGGCCAAATGTCAGACAAGCTCATTTTCCAAGGGCTGGATTATCTTTAGAAAGTCTGACTACCACTAAAATTAGTGGTAGATCTTCTGCAGATACTGGCTCCCAGGGCAGGGCTGTTCCACCTGCAAAGCTCTATGGGACTCCATAGGGCTACATCAGAGGGAAAAGAGATTATGATCCCTCTACCACCTTTCTAAGACCACAAATGGACGTTTAAGCAGGAAGCTTTGCTAACACCTGAACAGCCTGGCTCTGACTTAGTGAATCACGCTTTATACTAACGAATTTGGAGGGCAGGAACCACAGCAACAAGGTGGACATGTGCACAGAGCAGTAAGGAACCCAACCCTTTCCAGACTGTGAAGTTACTATAATTGTGGCTCCTGTATGCTGGCTGAAGTAGCAGCACGTAGTTTGCTTACAGATAAACAAAGATTGCAGAGGATGAATTTACTTCCAAGGCAAATTCAGCAGTCAAAGGAGTTACATCAGATCTTAATGTGGTTTCTATGTTATATATACATTGAGCCATAAACATATGCACACACAGAGTAAGAGCTCTCTCCATTTGTTCACAATGTGCACACAGCATAGCACTATAGCATGTATGGGTTTGACTGCAGACCTGTGCAGCAACAAATTATGTCATTCCTAGCATCATCTCAGGCCTTGTTTAATGGAGAGTTTGACAGTTCCAAACCACTAAGGAGCTGGCAGAAGCATGACTGCACCTCACAGAGCCACAGCCCCCAGCCTCAACACTGCTGCACTGCTTTCTCTTGCACAGTGACCTATGAAGGCAAAGTGTGTCTGTACTCTGGAAAATGCGGAATTTGCATTTATTGTGCCTGGGTGACTTCAAGATCAGAAATACTCATTTCCAAATAGCTGTTTTCTGGGAAGGGTGGGAAGGACACAAAGAGTCACTTCATGGGCCACTGATGCTCTCCACCACTTCTCCCTTTCCCTTTCAGCCTTTGTCTGGATCCCTCTGGGCTGTAAATTCCCTGTAGTTGTGCTTTCTGCACATGCAAAAGCTAGGTCACCAACATATATATGGCACAAAAACACACACAGGGACACAATGGTGAGCTAAATCACTTCCTGTACTGTCAGTGCATTTATAATAAAGGGAGGGAAGGACAAAGTGCAAACTAATGTGAGATTTGTGGACTTGAAGCTACCACCCAGGATGTGGCAGTAACTAAAGAAACTGCCCTGAGAGGTTGGTGTTAGTCTGTGTCTGTGTTCTACACTGCCTTCCTGTATTATGGCTCCTACCATGTTCCTCTGCAGCACGTGTTATAGATGATGCCAGACAGCTGGCTGATCTGCTGCAACAATGTAAGTCCTATATGTTTTTGCAGGATGGAAAAATCTATGGTACCAAAGGACTTCAAGTTAGCTATGCATATCTTTGCGTCCTGCTCTGATTAGCTACCCTCACAGACTGCTAGAGAGCAGAAATTAGAGGACCTACTCAGCGTTCACTGTGTGAAGATGTCACACCATGCCCACAGTGGGAAGGCTAACAGGACAGCTTGCAGCCCCAGTCATCCCTAGAGAAGCAGAGTACAGTATTTCTTAGAGAATGACCCAGGCTCGCCTCAGCCCACAAGGACCAGCTGCTGAGAGGAATAGACAAGATATATAAAACAAGTGGTCTGGAAAGAAAGAGGTACCACTTAACTTAGCTATGTCCTGTGCTGTCTCTGCTTGCATATTTGTTCTGTAGGCACTGTCTACTCTCTGGCATAATTTTGCAGTTTTCCGTTACCCTTCAGAGTCATTACTCCTGGCTCAGTTTGTGAAGGAGGGATCCATTGAAAGCAGGGAAAATCTAGAGAGCAGTGATGCTTTTTTTTGAACCTGATGAAATACTACATTGCTACAAGAAAATACCTTTGGGGAAATTACCACTTCGTATTTACTAGCTGGGGCTTCCTCTGGTTTCCATTTTATCACAACACACATGTAGAGGCAGATTACATCTTGCAGGAGTGACAAGTACATTTTGCGTGCTAATTCATAGAATCATAGAATGTCTTAGGTTGGAAGGGACCTCCAAGATCATCTAATCTAACCTCCCTGCTATGGGCAGGAATACCTCTCAACTAGACAAGGTTGCTCAAGACCTCATCCAATCTGATCTTGAACACTTCCAGGGATACGGCATCCTCAGCTTCTCTGGGTGATCTATTCCAGAGTCTCACCGCACTTGTATTGAAGAATCTTCCTAAAATCTAGTCTAATCCTAGTTTCCTTCACTTTAAAACCATTTCCCCTTGTCCTATTGCTAGACACTCTTGTGAAAAAAACCCTAATTCCTGTAGGCATCATTCCTCTTTTGGAAACTTACCAACAATGATGATGAAATTCTGCACAGGTAGAAAATACTTGCCATTCTACATTATTTACTTTGTGGTAGCTGATTTCAAATCTCCAGAAGGAAGGAGTAGTTAAGTTCTTACCATGGAGCACTGTATCTGTGACTTTTTGTTTTTTTGACAGTGAGATTTAATGTGAAACTTGAATTGTACTGCTAACAGAAATGAAAATTTCTGAACTGTATCTTTGAGTTTAAAGGAAAAACCTCTTGCTAAATAATATTAATCAGCTCCAAAAGACACCTCCAGGTCACCTCAAAGACTGCATATTAACCTTCTGTTGTGTCTCAGTGCTGTAATGTTAAGATTACCCTATGTATTCCTTATCTATACTCACAGTACGGTTGGGTATGGCTTTGTCAGCAGCTGGAAGAGCTAGTTTCAACCCTTTTCTGAGTCCTAAAGGTCCTGGAGAGGCACTACAAGGATCTCTCTAGCTTCCTGGGAACAAATCATATTATTTGCTCACTCAGACACCTAAATTTACAGCTCAATATGTAGACTGGTCACACATAGTGTGACATCGAGTTCATAAACTAGGAATTATCACATCCTCATCCACTCATGTGAGGTTTTCCTCCTGTAAGAATCATCACACAGAGAATATCATCCATCAGTGTAGTAATCTAATTTTGATAGTTCATCCTGCATATCAGTAATAGTCCTCATTGTATCTAACCATCTATGAACAGAGCATGAGTATATACAATAGAGAAGATTGGCTACAGAGAGGTGAAAAGGAGTCTGCAGTGCAGGGCTATCATGTGGTGAAATGGGGTCAACAACACAGAAGCGGTATGATGATGTTCTTTTTCCTCATGTGCACTTCTGAAGAGATGGAGCTCTGCCAAAGGAACACTCTTTCAGCACAACAGTGATACTTGTGCTTGCACTGTAGCAATACCAAAGAAAAGAGTAATGGTTCTAACAATAAATCAGAAACACACAATGAAGAGATGAATCCCCACTCTGTAAACCTTCGCAACAAAGCTATAGTAACAAATACTGTTAAACCTAAAGCTAAACAATAATAAAAAGGCACTTACCACCATCCTGGTGGGAGAAACTCTGTGAATGGAAAAAAATAATATATTTGGTTAAACTTTTTATAGTTTGGGTACTTTTTGCATGAAGTCTTGATTTTTATGCTAGGCTTGCTTTAATGGCTCTTTGTAATTTTTTAGATGAGTAACTGGGGATGAGGCTCCCCAAGTTTAGATGACATTAGAGGCTGAGGGAGAGGGACGTGATGTAACTAAATGAGAACACTGCCATTTGTTGCATGCTGTAATGCTCAGAAGTGGCATCTGTGGTGAATGCCACTATTTCTGGGGGCCACTGGGAGCAGGAAAGTTTTACATGCCTTTCAGGATCCTGCTGACATCTTTCAGTGGGGCTGAAAGCTCACAATCTTCCTCTGTAGACAAGCTAGCAACATAGCCTCCAAAATCCCTCTTCAAAAAAAATCTAGAGTGGAAATGGGAAATCCAAATAACTCAACCAAAATAGATCTTACGCCTCTGTATCTTTTCTAGTCTTGTTCATTGTGATTTGTGCTACGAGCTCTGCAACTGCCCTCAATCTTTCCGTACAGGAATTATAACTGCTGCTTTCAAACAGTGCTAAGAGTATACCTTGGTTTCAGTCTATGACAAAGTATCTTTTTGTATTTTTTTTTTCCTAAAAATACCTTTTGCAAGTTGTCAAAGGACTTCTCCGTCTCCTTTAATTTCTCCAAAATGACTTGTTCTTTGGCAGAGATTTGGGATTCCTCTCTTTCTAATTCCTGTATTTCTTGTTCCAGCCTGTGAGAGATACAGACATGCACATACACATAAAAATAAAACATGTAAAAATTATTTCAGTAAGTCATAATTCTTAGGTATTAATTAGTACTCCAAATGTAATTAGGAACAATTTTCACTTGTGTTATTCACAACTGCTTTCCTAACACATCAAGGGCACATGAATTATTTGTAAAACAGATACATCTACTTAAAAACCCTGCAGTAATTCTCTTACTAGCCACTTCTGCGAAAGTATGTACAGATTAAACAAATATATACCTCAGTATCCCTTCATCCCAATTCCCATATCACTTCTCAGATACGTACTTTCTTTCTAGAAATCACAGTATGGGATATAACCATAAATATCCAGTAACAACTAGAGTAATGGGTGTCTTCTAACGCTTCTATACTCCATAAAATGAAACTGGAAATAGTTGTTGGAAGCTAGCACTCAATCCGTTGTGTTAAGAGTTTCTCTTGAACCAATACTTGGCCCACTCCCAACAATTACACCTTGGGATATCCATCTATGCTTCCTACTGTTGTCATATTCCCATGGTAGTGGGGACCCCAGAGGCTTCACGTAACAAAATACACAGGCTGCTCAGATAATATGCAGTAAGCATATTGTTCTTCTTGTTGAGACCTAAAGGCACTCACTTCTTAAGATGTGTTGATTGTGACTGGGGTACACTTTAACCAGGGTTAGATTCTCCATTACTTTAATTCAAGCCTCCCTTTATTGACGTGATTTATGAAGGTGCAAGAATATTCCCTCTTCCTGTTTCTGTATTTTTATGCATATCACCATCTTTATTTTTTCTTTTTTGACAAAAAAAAAAAATAAATCTGTAATACGAGCTAAGATGAACACTTTTGAACAGGGATAGTTACCTAAAACTCCCTTTATCTACAGAAAGAGCTGTAGCTGCTCACAGCCTGTTGGACCATACATTTTTTTACACTCAACAGATCAGCATGGCCCCATATTTTCCCTAACCATGGCTGCTCGCTCCTGCCTTTCTGCCATCACTTCTCAAGTGAAGGATCTGGGCACTGATCCAAGCTAAAGGGACACATTTTTGCTCTTTTGCAGCCCTGCTCAGCACAGGACTTCATTAACGGTTGTTCGATTGGAATGCAGAGGGCAAGGAAAAGGTGACTGTGAGCATGTAGGGAGGAGGAAAGGAGGGATTGCTCTTTGCAGGGTCATGGCAGCCTGGATTGCTTGTGAAATTCGTATGCCTAAATATAGATTCAAGAGTCTAACTTAAGGTAGTCACCCGGGAAATTTTTCCCCACTTTCTAATCGTGCAAGATTGAAAGATGTCTGGCATTCGCAGGTAACATTTTCATTAGAGGGAGGCAAAAGAGTCACAGCCACAAGCTGTTATAGAGGGAAAGAGGCAGATTTTGCTCCTCTGAAGTATGTCAATGCTTAACAGTACCAAACCTGTGGTGGGTTGTTGAACCACTGTTTTTCACTAAAGGCAACACCCTCATCTCCAAGGTGAAATGGCTTAATTGCAGTAACTTTAAAATTAACTGTTGGAAAGTACTGCTCCAATCCTCTTAATGTTTTCTAAAAGTTAATAAAAAAATTTTAAAAAAGAAAAATATTTTGAAACAAAGTATTTTGTTCTGCTGAAAAGGCTCAGTTTGATATAGGATGTATTTTTCCCCTCACGTTGTGATTCTGAGAGAAAGCTTTCAAAAAACACTGTTACATACTGACTTTTCTTACTAGGAAAATTTTAAAAATACCTAATGAAGTGAAAAAAAAAATTGTCACTGAGATCAGTCATTGTCATGCTCCTACGTAATAAATTTAGAAGTCAACAGGAAGGTGGCTTCTTTGCCTTCCCTGTCCTTGGGAATGAGTAGTAGATCTGCCTACATTGACACCTTGCTGATACAGGCATTTGAAATATTCTGCTGTGCTGTCTGGCAAAATTACATCGTGGCGCTATGTGAGTTGGGGTTTACTGGTATGTTTGTTTTCTTCCTAAGTGAATCACTAAGAAGCATTTCCACCATACATATTCTATAGCCGATACATTTTGCTAGCTGCATGATCAAGGAAGAGTGGAAAATGTGAATGTGTAGAAGTCTGCAACCACAAAGTACAGGTGAAGAAAGAAATCTCTTTTCTTTCAAATGAACTGGACATTAATTAATAATTTATGACAACGAAAACACCGTGAGTATATGTGGTGTGATGCAACTCATTTGATGTGAGTTACAAGCAAGTAGAATCCTCGTAATTTGAGGTGATCATAAGTGCACTATTTTTTGTGCACTAGCTCACTTCTGTAGGTTTTTCATTTCCTGGTCTTCCAGAGAAAGTTACTTCTAATGCATGCACATGTCACTCACACATGCACATCCAGTAACTGATCTGATTTATATTCTCTTGCTTTCTGACTACGTGCTCTTCTGTTCTTACTTGCTTATGTATTTTTGATCCTCCCCTCCTGGTTCACTTCCTCAACTTCTGCCTCCTTCATGCCAGTCTACCCTCATCACTAAAATCTGTTGGGCAGATGAAACATTAGGCTGCCCTATTTTGACAAGATATCTTGTTTGTTTCTGGTTTTGTTTTGTTTTGTTTTTCCCCGAATCCCTTTTTCAATTCCTTTTAGAAGCAGTATTAACAACTTACTAAAGAGGAAAGGGATGGAGACTGAGCTGCCAGGATTAAACACAAACACAGACCTGGCAATGAGTGAATTGAGAGCAGTCTTGAGGAGAAAGACTCAGGGGTGCTAACAGCTGAAAAGCCCACACTATGTGTCAGCAACGTGTAAGTGCAGCCCAGAAAGCCAACTGTGTCCTGGGCTGCAACAAGAGAAGCCTGGCCAGCAGGTCAAGGGAGGTGATTCTGCCCCTCTACTCTGCTCATGCAACCTCACTTGGAGAACTGTATACAGCTCTGGAGCTCACACTTCTTTAGTCTGAAGAAAATGAGGTTGAGGGGAGACCATACTGCTCACTACAACTGCCTCAAAGGAGGCTGTAGAGAAGTGGATGTTGGTCTCTTCTCACAAGTCACAACTGATAGGACAAGGGGAAATGGCCTCAAGTTGCACCAGGGGAGGTTTAGGTTGGACATAGGAAAAACTTCTACACTGAAAGGGTTATCAAAGCCTGGAACAGGCTGCCCAGGGAAGTGGTTG
>VWZK01020876.1:0-33123 GCA_013396935.1 Baryphthengus martii | reverse complement strand
ATGTATTTAAAAGCCATCTAGATACGGTGCTTAAGGATGTGGTGTAGTAGTGACACAGGTAGAATTAGATAATGGTTGGACTTGATGATTTTAAAGGTCTTTTCCAACCATAGTGATTCTGTGATTCTGTGATACAATACAAGAGGGACACGGACCTGTTGGTGCAGGTCCAGAAGAGGACAACAGAGATGACCAGAGGGCTGGAACACCTATCCTACAAGAACAGGCTGACAGAGTTGGGATTGCTCAGCCTGGAGAAGAGATGGCTTCAGGGACACCTTATTGAGGCCTTCCAGTATTGGAAGGGGGCCCACAAGGAAGTTGGGGAGGGACTTTTTATGAGGGCTTGTAGTGACAGGACAAGGGGTAATGGCTTTAAACTGGAAGATGGTAGATTCAGATTAGAAATTAGGAAGAAGTTTTTCACTGTAAGGGTAGTGAGTAACTGGAACAGGTTTCTCAGGGATACCCCTACACTGGATGGATTCAACACCAGGTTGGATGGGGCTTTGAGCAACTTGGTCCAGTGCAAAGTGTTCCTGTCTTTGGCACGGGGGTTGGAACTAGGTGATCGTTAAGGTCCCTTCCAAAGCAAACCATTCTATCATTCTATGACCGATTCTGTGATTTAGAAACACGGGCAACGGTGGTAAGGACAGAGATTTCCTATGTAACACTGAATTAAGAATGTATACAAATTTATCCCATAGGTGCATATTTCCCTTTTTCCACTGAAGGGGAAAGGTGCAGGCAGACTGGGACTCTCCCAGGCCCTGTGTAGAATGGGTCTGAATTTCTAATCACAGCAGACAGGAAAAATACAGATTATTCAGCCAGTGTGCACCAGATACATAGCATGGGCACCACATACCAAACATTAATATCCACAGAAGTTTGCTTCATATCTTTTTGCTCAATTTTATACCACTCTCATATATACTTTTTAGGCTTAAAGGCTGAGGTAATGCTGCTAAGGCACTGACGTAACAGAAATACCCACAGGCACAGTTCCCATGTGAGTCGTTGTATATGCAACAGTAAATCACCTGAGCACCAAGACCTCCCTCGAAAATTTGGAGCCAGAGTCTTCATCACTTCCCTTGGGCTGCCTTTTTACAAAGGGTCAGCAATGCAAAAATTAAAATCATAATGCAAACTGAAAGTCGTTTTACATGCCTTATTTTTTTTTGTGATCTTCATATTATCAGAATTGCTGAGTGATTAGGACAACTGCTTCCTTTTTTTGGTAACAAGATACAACAGAGACATGCAAATGTGGTCTGAGAAAACAAAATGGGCTAATAACACATCTGTTATGAGAAACATGCTATATAATGTTTTAAACTAATAAATCCATTCAGAGAGCACACATACATGTACATAAATATACAAAGCAATTACATCCTTCCTGTATAAATGTGTTAAATATTGAATAATGTCCTTTTCTTCTACTCCAGTTTAAAAAGGATGTGCCTTAACTGTCATTTGACATGTGTCAATGAAACTATAACTCTCTTGTTCCTGACTTCTTAGCAAATCTCAGGATGGAGTTTGAAAGATGGCCACAACAATAAAACCAGTTAAACAAACACCTACAATATCTGGAGTGCTGTAGGGAAAAAATAAGAAAAAAAAGCAGAGATTCAGATGAGGCAAAAGTGGTATAAACCAGACCGTTAGTATTGCTGCCTAATGGTCCAAGCAGTTATCTGATCGCTGCGATTTGCTAAACCGTTTACATAAGGAGAAAAATGGATCAGGGAGTCTGGAGCTGCTTTGGCACAGGCATGTTTTTTCAGTGGATGTATGCAGAACTCTATTTCCCTAAATATTACACAAACAAACAGAATATTTCACTGCTCAGAAGGCCACTGCTAGTCTGTGTGTCCTGAAGCTTTATTAAATGGACCACTGCTGTAAGTGCCTGAGGTTTTAACAGCATTTTCAGAGAGGCTGAGAAGAGCTGTCCCTGTAAGCCAGGTGACTCTCCTGTTAACGTTCATGGTGCTGTCCTGCTGTGAAGGGGAAGAAGCCATGAGTAGCAGAAGGGATGCTGTCTTTTGGACAGCATTTTATTGTCATTTGGGGGCACCCTGATTCCTTAGTTAGTAAGATTACAGACTTGTAAGATAATTCAGGCTGGATGTGACCTCACAAAGTCTCTAGCCCAACCTTCTGCTCAAACCACGGTCAGCTGTAAGATCGTACCTGGATGCTCATGGTTTCTTCCAGTTGGGGCTTGAAACTTTCGAGTGATGGGGGGGGGAGAAAGAAATAATTTTTAAGGCCACTCACAGACTTTCTCTTTTATAGTCTGCAGAAATGTAATAGAAGTCATGTCTGCAGCATACAAACTGACATGCCAGTGGAAAAAAAGGGCATTCATCAACACTAATAAGGAAACTATACAAGTATTCAGAACTTAATAGGAAAACAGGAAACACCTAATCAGAGTAAACACTTAAAAGGGAAAAGGTGACGGATGCATAAATAGAGTGGGGCATGGCCCAACTATAAACTGATTATTTTGCTGTTGCTTAAATGGCACCCTAAATCGCCCTGATATAAAAGATACAAAGAATATATGGGTCTGTATATCAGTAATTAGTGCCAGATATCTCAGAGCTGAACATTCTGAAGTGTTACAGCTGTTACTAAAATAGATTCACAGAGAACTGCAACAAACCCCACTGATGTCTACTAAACAGGAAGTTAAACACTAAGTTTAGGGGTAATAGGGCTTGTACAACCATTGGGATGAAATTGATCTCTGCACAAATTCCATGCCTGTCTCAAAGATGTTGCCCTTACAAAGTTTTTCACCACACAGCAAAACCAGAAGCTGAAACTTAATGAGTTCAGGTTCCACCTTTCTGCGAACACAGAGCCATCCATGTGCCTCTTCTCACAGTGCAAAAGAGCACTGGTAAAAATGCTTCACCCCTTAGGTCTTCCAGTCCTACTTCCGGGTCACTGTAAAGGTTTTTGGGCCAGCAGGGTACCTGTTAGCTCACTCAGCTTCAGAATAATCCTGGAAAATGAACTTGCAAGGGGAAAGTGAAAGCAATCCCCCTGAAAGGTGTGTAAGTTTTGCATTTAGGCTCTTTAAACCAGTACAGCAGTAAAAGATACATGGACCGTACCCTAAATCCCAGTTCAGCAGTTCAGCTGTTGACACACTTCTGTATCTGTATGAACTGCCAAGCACAAGCAATCTGGCTGTAAAGCAACATGCCTAAGAAACCTGCTGAAACCTATGCACCACAACTGTGAACAGTGCCCTTCATTTGCTGCAGGGGCGGGAGAAATCACTGAATAATACTTGGTTTGGTTTCCACATTGGCTTAGTTTTCTTAGCAAAGAGCGGCAGTTGTGCAAAAGCCAGGTGGACCATTTGTGGATGTCACTGAATATCAACTGACAGCCAGTGCTGATGGCAAAAAAATCCTGCTTGATTTCAAGTCTGTTGGAGGATCTGAAATCAGATTCTAGAGCTGTGTAATTCGTTGCCTCTTAGTTTAGTCTTTCTGCGGAGCTCATCCTTTTTTGAATGGCTCACTCTCAAAGAGGAAAGCTGGCAGTGCACATCTTGTCTTTTCCAAAAGGCTGTTGTTCACAAAGTGCAGCTGATAATCAAGAGCAACAAACTTAATTACCGTATTTCAAAAGGCAAAATTTCCATGACTTGAAAGACCAGGAAAACATTATCACTGATCAATGCTTGGAAATGAGATTCAGGCATGATGCTGAATGAGTGCTCTGGTAATCTATATGAATCTTCCTGAAAACACAGGAGAGGAAATCATTCCCTTCACAAAGCAAAAGCTGCATCCCAGTGCCAGCTGATAAACTTGGGAAGAGAGGATAAACTCTCTTTAATTCCCTGTTCTGTTTCAAGTAAATGTATATACACACATGCCTAGAAAGGGTGGTGTATACTGATATTTTGAATCTGCCTGGTTCATAATCAAATTAATCCCTTCCAGGTTAGACAAATTGAAGCCAGCAAGTAAAACACTGGCCAGAGAATTTATAGAGTTGAACATAATGAGGTGTAAAACCCAATAATCATTACCCTGAGTTAGTTAGTAAAATGTTTCCTGTTGCTGGTGTAGAAGGTTTAGTGTCAATGTATCGCAAATGCTTTGACCTGGAATTGCAAGAGTTATATGATCAAGTCCCTTTCCTTGCCAAAGTAACACTGCGTATTAATTTTTGTCAGTGGTTTGCCTGATACGGTGTTAAATCTCTCAAGCACAGGGACCTTCAGCACTCTCTGGTGTGATTCTTCCTCCAGCTGGAACCACTTTTTCATGACCTGCTTTTTCTCTATTTTAGAAATATATTATCTCATTCCAGTACCATCTCCTTATATCACCTTCACACACAACTTCTTGCCCTGACAGAATTTATAGCCCATACCTGTTTGTGGACTTTTACAAGCATGAGCCTTCCAAGGCTAAGTTCTTCCATTCTTCAAATGGGAGATGTCTCCATCCCGGGTGAGATTACAGCCTTAAAAATTTCCCACTGCCTCAGCAGAGGGCAGATCACTAACTGGAAATCAGTGAATCACTGTGTCTTGGATGCTTGCCTTTAGAGCAGAGGAGCTTTCCTTTGGGAAATGGAGGGGAAAAAAGAAAAGAAAAAAAGCCCTGGTTTGAACCTAGTCCCCTGGCCAGTGGCCAAAGAGGTGAAAGAGTGAAGAGCCCACTTATTTAATCCCAGTCTGTTTATACCAGAGTGTTTGGATCTGAAAGCTCCCATTTGTGCTCCTGACCAGGCTCCACACAGGACCTGGCAGAGCTGATCAAGTCCCTTTATTTCCCTGATCAGCCAAGTAAAGACCCCAATAACTTAACATGCTCTGGCTGAGACTGGCTTTTGCATCATTCAGCTCTTGCTGCACTTGTGTTTAAAACAAAGAGCGTAAATGTCCTGGTTTCTTGGCCCAACCCTGTGAGATGAAAATGGGTATTTAGGCTCCTCCTGGTGAAACTGGGTTTTGTCTCTCCTCTTCACTACTGCTATAATTTTCTTTTTGCCTCCCAGTCCAGAGACAGCATCTTGGATCATCTTGCCATCGAGTGGCATATACAAGGCAACCAGGGCCTCAGCCCAGTCAACATGGGTTTAGGAAAGGAAGGTCCTGCCTGACCAATCTGATTTCATTCTATGACTGGGTGACCCGCCAGGTAGATAAGGGGAAGGCTGTGGATGTGGTCTACCTAGACCTCAANCTGGTGAAGGGACTGGAGGGAAAGTCTTATGAGGAGAGGCTGAGGGAGCTGGGGTTGTTTAGGCTGGAGAAGAGGAGACTCAGGGGAGACCTCATCACTCTCTACAACTACCTGAAAGGAAGTTGTAGGCAGGTGGGGGTCTGGCTCTTCTCCCAGGCAACTAGTAACAGGACAAGAGGGCATGGCCTGAAACTGCACCAGGGGAGTTTAGGTTGGATCTTAGGAAGCACCTCCTCACAGAAAGGGTCATTAGGCGCTGGAATGGACTGCCCAAGGAGGTAGTGGAGTCACCATCCCTGGAGGTGTTTAAGGAAAGATTGGATGCGACACTTAGTGACAAGGTCTAGCTAGGTGTTGTGGTGTTGGGTCATAGGCTGGACTTGATGATCTTGGAGGTCTATTCCAGCCTCAACAATTCTGTGATTCTGTGTGGTCCAGTGTCCAAAACATTAAAATGAAGAAAATGCAGTGAGAGCCACAACTGATACAAAAGGCTCCACAAAACCAGACACACAGGTTTCCGTGTCCGGACAGACAGAGTGTCGTACCACACAACACAGGGGACTTAGACTTCAAGTACAGTCATGCTGGGATGGCAGGAGAAATGCATGGAAGATAAAATAGCCATCTGAGAGAGGACACGCGTGTTGTACTTGTAAGTGGAATGTGAAGGTGCAAAGACTCTGAACCCTGCAGAAACTGGCTTGCTATCCCATAGCTTTAAGAAAAATTGGCAGGACAAGCACCAGGAGAGTTGTTCCTGGGATGCCTGAGGACACAAAAGAGTACAAGTGATAAACATGTCCATGTCGCTTGATGTCATGAAATCCTCTCCTCTCCCACTGTGCTTTGCTCCTACCACTGAAGTTTCCTTCAGAGCACTGGCCAGACACTTTGAATGTGGGGAATAGGCTCCAGAAAGGCCACAAAGATTGCAGTGGGATCTCAGGTCAGAGGGCATGTGTTGCGGGACATGGTCCAGGCAAAGGAGTGTTGCACATGCAGCTACCCCCAGCATAAAGTCCCCATACATAACAGCACATACCCAGAGACCAGAAAAGCAAGACAGTTGCAGCCAGCCCTATGAAAAACAGTTTGCTGGCACATTATAGCTATGCACATGAAAATTCATTTAGGTTTAGCAACAGATGCCAGCAGTTCAGCTGTACAGTGGACTGTGTTATTTATATCTTGGGAGAGGTCCAAGAAATAAAGGGAGAGCATTTAGGGGATGACTGCTCATTCTTCTACAGTGCAGCAGTGCTGCCTACTGCAGCGTTACACAGGATGAGCATAGATGTATGATCAAAATGAATGTGTGACCTTATGCAGCACCCATATCACAAGCTGCCATGGAAGGAGGATGTTTTTGTGAAATTCCTATGCAGACCTGTATACTGGAGACACGCATTCAATTACCTAGAAGCATTTACAGGGAGGGCAGGAAGTTTGGAAAAGGGTGTGAGTGTTATCTCCACCTTCTCCTTTAATGAAGGAAATTAATAAAAAAAGAGAAATTAGTAAAAGTATTTGCCCTAAAGAGATTTCAGCCTCTCATGTACAGACTGGGAATACACTTTTGTCCCTAATTTATGTCAGCTGAGAGATGAGCTGCTAACGGTCATGTGGAGCTCAAGGCAGGGCATAAGACAGGCAAAGCCGCCTAGCAGAAAAGGACTTGGGGGGTCAACAGCCTCCTGAGTATGAGCTGTCAGTGTGCCCAGACGATCAACAGCATTCTGGCTTGCATCAGAAATAGTGTGGCCAGCAGGACTCTGGGAAGTGATCATGACCCTGTTTGCAGCACTGATGATGCTGCCCCTTGACTGCACTCTGTTCAGTTTTGCGCCCTTCACTGCAAGAAGGATATTGAGGTGCTAGAGCGTGTCTGAAGAAGGGCCATGAAGGTGGTGAAAAGTCTAGAGAACAAATCTTAAAAGGAGCGGTTGAGGGAATGGGGGTTGTTTAGCCTGGAGAAAAGGAGACTCAGGGAAGACCTTATTGCTCTCTATAGCTACCTGAAAGGAGGCTGTAGTGAGGTGGGGGTTGTTTTTTTTTCCCAGGTAACAAGTGATAGGATGAGAGGAAATGGCCTCAAGTTAAGCCAGGGGAGGTTTAGGTTGGATATTATGAAAAATGTCTTCACCAAAAGGGTTATCAAGCATGGGACCAGGCTGCCCAGGGAAGTGATTGAGTGATGGTCCCTAGAAGTACCAATGTAGATGTGGTACTTAGTGACATGGTGTAGTGGAGGACAGTGTTAGG
The DNA here is from genome assembly GCA_013396935.1 of Baryphthengus martii. Taxonomy (NCBI): domain Eukaryota; kingdom Metazoa; phylum Chordata; class Aves; order Coraciiformes; family Momotidae; genus Baryphthengus; species Baryphthengus martii. Next base: position 25,618 of record VWZK01020876.1, on the reverse strand, counting down.
TTAATGGTTGGACTTAATGAACTGGAAGGTCTTTTCCAACCTAACCCACTCTATGACACCAACTTTACACTGCTTTGGTTGCAGCAGAATGGCCACAGGACACCCTAGCAGCCAGCTGCTGCAAGGTGGGCCCTGAAATGTCCAGGTTAAGTGGTTGTCCACAGTAGAAACTTCTGACAGACACTGGCTGTTCATTTCCTACCCTTACTGAAAACTACAATTGCTTCTGGAAGGGCCACAGCAGAATTGCAATAAACTCTTGCAAGCTCAGAGTGCAAGCAGCACTGCATTGAAACGCAAAACACAAGGGAGGCTCAGTTCGAAGGTAGCTCCATTAGCTAGGGCTTGAATGGGTGCATTATCTTCTGCCAGGAACTCAGACTGCTGAAACTTTTTCCTCAACCATCGACTCTGGCCTCCTACTCTTGGACTGTAAGATCTGGGAAGGTGCTCTTTGTGCTCCCATCTGCTCTTCCCAAGAAGCTGATGAGGGTCTTGCACAGTGAGTCTGGTAGAAACAGTGCTTCTATCCCTCCTGGAGTCCAATGGGTCACTGCAGAGAAGGGCAGGTGCAGAGGGGATAGCATAAGAGGAGCACCTGGCAGTGCTCCAGGACATCAGGGTGTCAGCTCTGGTGGCGATCTAGAGTAGTGTTTGGAACTTGGCGATGCTTGTCTGCTCCCTAGCAGTGGAGGACTCCTGCAACCAAAGCGCACACTTGGGCATACACAGGAAATTCTCGGACAGCAAGCAAACTGATCACAGTTATTTCTGTGGAGCACAGAAGTCAAGAGCAGACATTGGATAGTGCCTCAGAAGTATGACAGGTTTTCCCAACTTGCCCTGATTCCAGCTTTCCTCCTGGGAGCTGCTCAGCCCTGACTGCTGTGATTTTAATGGTTCTTCCAATATCTGCCATCCCTCCAAACTTATGAATCAACCACAGCTGCATGCCTGGACCAGAGGCAAGCACTCACGTGATTTGGTTTTGGTTGTAGATAACCAGAGACTTGTAGGTTCCCTCGATTTAAGCTAGGTCCTCAGCCCTGGCATACTAGTAGTGTTTTCTGCTAACACAGTGCATAAGACATGAGGATAGGGAAAACATGTTCTGATCCAGTCTTGTTCATCACCTTTTCCTTTTTTTCCACCAGTTCTCTTCCCTCTTCTACCTCATCTTCCTGCTGCTTGCTGCATCCTCTCTCATCCCTGTGCTGCTCTTCCTGGTGGATCCAGTCCCGTCATCACTCTTTGTCATGCCCCATGCCTGTCCTGCTGAAACCTCCTGTCCACTCCTGCCTCCCTGCAACTTCCTTGCTCCCCTCAGTTACTCTCCATTCATTACTTCTCCAAGCTTCTCAAACTTTTCCTCTTAAATCACTGTCCCCATGTGTACTGCCTCCTCATTCTCCTTTCCCTTTTTTTTTTCCTCTCTCATGTAAGCCAAGGACATCCAATTTTGACCACTTAACCAAAAAAAGGAAGTCTAGCAGAGAGTCTGACATTTTACAGACTTTCTCTGTATCCAATCTACATACAGCAGAAGAAAGAGTGTGCTCCTGTTTTTTCCCCTTCTGATTTTTTTTTCTCAACTGCATTTTTCCTCTCTTGCTCAGCTTGTACTCACAAATCTTTCCACTTGTTTTGGGCCAAAGATTGGGTTTTTTTCAATCTCAAGTATATAAATATTTTTCATGTAAATATTATTCTTCCTCTGATGTACCTATTACTTTGCCTGGAAAGGATGCCAATACATCACAGCAGTGGTTACATCAGTATTTACTTGTTTCTCTGCATTGTCACATGGCTCTTAGCAAACTCAAGATCTTTGTTAGGATAAATAGTAGAGCTGTGAAAAAAAAAAAATCATGGACAATTCTAATTTTCTGACTGTGTTGATGAGATGCAGAAGTTCTTTATTGCCATAAAGTTGTGTACAGAAGTTTCACTCTGGAACTTATTGCAAGTGTTGTATTTATTCTCAAGAAATTACTTTAAATGATGCATTGAGTTACACTATAATATCTCTGTTCTTACTGTTCACACAAGGTGTCTAAATGCCAGCACCAAAGTGCACAGTATTATCAACCTACTGTAACACCCATTCAAGTCAGTGAGAAGATTAAGGGATGTTTAAGGAAAATATATGCTAGCTATTAATACATATGTTAGATATATTACAGTCCAAGCCTAACCAGGAATACTCAAAAGCACACCTGAAAACGCTCCAGTTTGTGGATTTGCATTAATACATGTATCTTGCGTAGATACGTGCACACTGAGTGACGGACAAGCTTTTTCCTGGTGCAGGGTAAAACTTTTTTCCCCCTCATTTTTATTTCTTGTGTTCTTTGAACTCCTGCACAGGTATTTCCACACCAGGCTCCAGCTGAGTCTTCTTCATCTGCTGAGGCAGAGCACTGACTCTATCTGAAGTCAATGGCAGCTTGTTTCCTACTGCTCACAAATCACGGTTTAACTCCTTGAAAGTTTCCCATCTGGGATATTTTTAATCCCTTCATGGCCCCATCAAGGGCTTTTAGCAATTTAGGAGTACATGCAAAAGGCTCCTTCATATGCAATTTGGACACCTCTGAAAAGGTGCTGCAGTTATTTACTAGAAAAGCAGTGTTGACAAAAGTAACAATCATGGGCTAGAACTGCCTGGTTTCTCTCTGGTGTAGCCTCCAGCAAATCACTTTGTCTCTATTTCCCCATTTTGATCCGATACATTTTGCCAATCCTAAACAGTTCAATCATACATCAGACCATGCTTATCCCTGGCAGATCTGTTAGCTAGTATTATTACTTACAGATACTCACTCAGATTTGCTGTTAATATCTACATAGACTTTGTAACGGGCTTCTGGTGCAAACAAGGCATTATCTATTTGCTTTCTGTACTGTGGCCTAAACGGTGCTCTTTCAAGGAACATAGTACTTACAAAACTACTTTTTGGCGTAAGAAATGTGCTGCTAAGCATCCTGCACTCTAACCTAAGGTACTCTGTGTGATTGATTTAGTATAGTCCAAGAATAATACTAAAAATGAAAATGAGCCCCAGAGAATTCAAGCCGCTACACTGACAATGTGAAAACCCAAACAAAGTATTATAATTGGTGTGATGGCACCTTCCCTGTATCCTGCCTGTCATGTTGCTGCTAAAGCACAACTACATTACTACAGTACAAAGCTCTAACTTCAAGAATCCCATCATGCCTCTCTCAGACTTTTTTTAACAAACCTTTCTTTGCCTTTTTTGTTGTGCTTTAGTTACAACTGCCTGAGCCTCTAAGTGCCCTCAGAAGCCCTTGATAAAGGAGTTAGATGGCTATGTGCATCTGACAGTCAGCATGCCTCAGGCACTGAGCTTTGCTAGGTCCCTTGAAAAATTCCCTATATTATGCACTGCTCACAAATACACAAATGCATTCCTCTGGACTGCTTGCCAAGAGTGGTTTGGATGGTAGGGCCAGAAAAAGAGCAGCAGGCCAGGAAAAAGAACACCCAGTAGGAGCCATTAACTTGCTTGTTTCTTGATGCAAAGTTTCTTGGATTTGAGCTCTGCAAATCCACAGATCTGCTGTCATCCACTTACAGGAACTCACAGTCCATTTTTTCAGGCTGAAGGCTGATGTGAGGCAAGGAGCATGTCCCATGGGAAGGACAGACTCTCCACCAGGAGCATCAAGGGATGCACTAAGTTGGTGCCACTCTGAGCATGATGACGGCAATGTCCTAATCATGCTTCATCTATCTGATCTGCCTTAGAGCTTTTATGTTCTGTTCATTTATTTATTTGTGTTTGGCAGCAAGCATCCCCATACCTCAGAAAGCATTGGAACAAATGTGGCTTCACCGGGAAAAGGTTTTGCCCTAGTGGGATAACTCCAAGGTTATCTGAAGTACTCCTGCAGAGGCAATCAAGCCAATCAGGAAGCCCCTAGAAACACGGGCTATGCTCCGTTTGTTTTTTCCACCCTTAGACATTTCCTGCTATTGTTCTTGTCATTTTCTCTGAGTGTCCACTGGGCTGGTGGGTGGTGCTGCTACCGTTGGCAAGGGTTTTTTGGGGAGGCCTCCGGTCCTCTCAGGCACATGGAGAGCTCTGTGCTGTTCCTTTCACAGACCTCCAGCACAAATTTCCGGAATACAAGTACAGGGAAGGTGGGGCTGTGGTGGTAACTGCATGTCAGTGAGCAAAGCAAGGTGTCTTTTCCTGCTGGCCATGCTCAGCTGGGCAAGAATGAAATCGTGCCATGAAATGATGAATGGATTATAGCTCAAGAAATTGCTTACCACCCCAGGCAAAGCTGAAGGTGAGTCGAAGCAGCAACTCCACAGCATCCTGGGATTCATTAAAAGCTGTAGAAAGCTGAGGAAATATTGACTGTACTCTAGAAAATCGACTGCTCCAGTTTTAGCTCTGCCATCCAGAGCCTGCTTTTCTCTTGATGGACAGGAGTATAGGCGATCACCGACAATGGTCTAACCCCATCACACCACTGGATGACCCAGGGGAGTTACAATTATCCAGGCTTCCCAGGGAGGGGATAGGACAATACCTATATCTCATTTTTTAATTCTCTGAGTTTTATTATTATGTTTTTCTTTCATGAGATTCATCTCATGAATTATTACCTGCAGTGGGAAGGACTGAGAAGAGCTGTGTGCTGCACCCCTCATGCTCCAATCTTAAGAGAAAAACACATCAAACCAGTTCCTAGACCCCTACTGCTTGCTCAGGTAATCAGGAGCACATCTTTGGTTTTCATCTACAGTGTAAGACAACTTCCCATGCTGTGGAGAAATTGTGAGATCCAATCTGTGCTTGGACAGCACCTGCAATTCTGCAGAGATCCCCGAAGTGTGGTGTCGTTTCTGAGCTGTACTGGTGAATAGGGCCAGCAACAGAGCTCTGTGAACAAAGAAATGAGTGGAAAGAATTGCTCTGAGATTGGTCAGGGCTTACTTTTCCAGCTTTTTGCTCCACACTACCTAACATCAGCCACATCTGAGTCACTGCTATCTGATCCCTCATGGTGCTGGAGTGTGACTGAAAAAATAATACGGAAAGTGAGTTTAATAGCAAGGCAATGCCCTTTTTATTTTCTGCAATGGATCGTAAGTTACAGCTACTGCCTCATGGAAAGTTGGAATGAGGCACATTTTAATTGTGGGAAGTTGAAAAGTTTGTCTTGACTTTGCACTGCATGTTTGTGGTACGAGTCAGCTGACAGCTTCCTGCCTGCATGGGTCTTGGACGGGTGAAATTCTTGACCTCAGGACTTCCCAAGAGCCGCAGAGCTTCCAAATCAGCCTAAAGCAGACATCTGGACTTATCTGTTTCAGGGGAGCAAAAAACAGCCAGTTGAGCACCTGCAGCCTGGGATGGATTAGAAAAGGAATTATTTTCCTTTTTAAGAGCACCCTTAAAAGCATGTCAGGGTCTACATTTTGACGGTTGGCCCAAAGCTGGCCACAGGGCATAGCAGAGAGGCAGCACGGGACCCAAAGCTGGCCACAGGGCATAGCAGAGAGGCAGCACGGGACTGCATTTCTGAGAGTAAATAACATAAAGGAGAACCTCAAAACCATCTAGCAGTGGGGCAACCCCCTGCTTTCTAATAAATTACTTTGCACTCAGTTCATTATTCTTTCTGCAGAAAGTTAAGGGAAGCCAAGCATAGCTTGACATCTTCCTGGCTATGATTCCTGTGAGGGACTGGCTGTTCACAGAGCTGGTTTGTCTACTATGGTTTCAGTGGATCCCATGACTATGTAGAATGTCCTCCCACGGGTATCCTCACCTGTGTGAACAATCTCTATGCCTAGAATGGGGGTATAGAGGGATGGGGTTGCAAAGGAAGCATGTATGGAAATTCTTCCTATGTAAATAGGGAAAAGAGGTTAGAGTTTTGCAGGACTTTCCTAAAGTCTAAATGTTTTATTTTGTCTGGTTTTGAGTCTCACAGTGATCTTAATGCTCAAGGATCCTGGCCCGGAGAGAACCTCAGATAAGTTTAAGCAAAGCTGTGAACCTTCTCGATACGGTTGATTGCCTTATTTCCTTTCTGTGCTTGCTATGGTTTTTATATTGGTATTTGAACAAGGCATTAAAGTAAGTCCTTGTAAGAATGGGCAATAATGAATTTTAGACCATTAGTGAAAATCTGCTGGGTTTACAGCACTGAAAGAATATTTTAATTTACTTTGTCTAAAATTCCACAATGACATGAGACCTAGGCCAAAGGCTTCACAGATGCCCGTATTATTTAGAAGGCTATGTCCCATTTCCCAGTTTACTTCACGCAGGTAAGTGTATCCACCTTCAGAGCATGGTTAAGTTAAGAAATCACTGACCAGTTTTTAAGTTACAAAAGATGCAAGTAGGCACCTTCAGGTATTTACAAAAAAGCTTAAAAGTGATAGGGGTGCTCTTGAAAATGGGATGTAGGTACTTAAATTTTGTCTCCTGTGATTTCTGTGCCAATTGGTGTATAGTTATGAACACTTCCAGCTTTTAAAGGGGCTTCATCTATGGGTGTCTATGATCGAAGCAATAGGGCAGTAGATGGCAGAGCAGTACTCAGAGCCTTGAATTTAAGCAAAAGAGATAAACAGACATTAAACTGTAGATGTGTATGTAGTTCCAGTGGTTTGAATACATGAACTGATACACTTCTTTGTAAGCACATGCTGAAGCATCTCTCTGACTCAAGGCTTAAACAGTAACCACATCAACCTGCCAAAGACAGCTCAAAAATAGGAAAGTTGTCCTTGTGTTTTGGAATGGGCAGGCTGAAAATGAAATGAAATTAGAAAGGATGTCTTTGAAATAAATCATAGAAACTGAAAGCAGCAACAGTATTCTGGGAGTTGCAATGACATTGGCTACATTGCGACTACCACTAGATGAGGGCAATTGGGAGCGCAGGCTGTTGAGATGACTGGCCAGAAGGCTGGAAGTTTAGTCACCAAGCACAGACGGACACCACCAACTGTCTAAATGCTTTCTCCCTCATTTGTAATTGGCCTAATTTGTGGCTGAACTCACTGGCTCTGCCTGCAGTTCCCAGCTCTGCTGTTGGCAGCCCTCTTGGTGTACACCCTGCGGCTAGCGTGGAAGCTCCCATCAGAGTAACATTCCCTGAAGGAGCTGTGGGTTTGCTGGTCGTGCATTACTCTCACAAGATTAGCAGTGTAAAACACCCACGGCAACATTTCTTTCCACTCTCCTTTACTTTTTTTCAATTTTTTTTTGTCTTCTTGTATTCGTGTCAGATGTTGTGATGCGCCACAAAGAGTCATTTAGTGATGTTGGTACAGGAATGCTGACATTTGCCACCTAAGATGCAGTTTTGTGCCCAAATCAGCCAGGTAGACCTCCCTGGCTTCTCCCCAGTAATCCAAATTGAGTGCTTTTCTGGCCTATTGGCTATAGGGCTGCTCTGGTCCCTGCTTGTTGCCTCAATGCATGCCTCCTGCTAAATGTTTAGAAATTGTAGCATCAAGGTCAGGAAGTCCTCTTGCACAAAACCCTCCTGCATTCCCTTGTTCCTTCTTCCACTGGCATGTCCTCTTTGGGAAGTACCAAAGTGTGAGGGCCAAGATGTCACTGAAAATTTCAATTTCTGTGAAAAAAAAGGTAACCTGGGAAGGAACTTGTGGGGCAGGGACTCTGCTGCCTGCCAGGCTCAGCTCAGGCTGCCTCGTGGAGCTCCCCACGGTGCTGTGGGGAGAAGCTGCAGGTGGATGGAGCCACTCCCAGCAGGGCAGGGTCCTGCTGCTGCTGAGAGGGTGCTGGGAATGTCAGGGGTGCTCACAGCTGCAGGTCACCCCCAGGACACTGGCAGAGGCAACTTTTCACAAAGTACATCAGGGCAGGGGCAGCCTGGAAGGAAAGGTGCATGGCTTGACTAATAGAAGGACATGATCACAATTTAGATAAGAGAACATGAGTTGTATGGTTCGGGCTACTTTTGGAATGGCTTGAAGTTTGAACCTAAAGATGATAGAAACATCTGCTTGTCTTAGAAAAGCTGGTCAAGCAACAACTGCTGATGCAAAGACTCAGCCCAGGAGGTGGTTGCTGTCCCACACAGAGCTTGAGGGGTGCTCTCGTGTTGCAGAGGATGGTTCCTACCTGGCCCTACAGCACAGTTCTCACCATCATGTTTTCATATCATTATTTCTGCCTAGGGCTGGTTCAGGTGGGTGCCATCGAGACAGAAAGTAGAAATTGTTTTCAAAGGTACCAGGCAAACTACCTCATCACTGTTTTCCTTGTGTTACAGTCACCTGGGAAAGAAAACAAAGGAGTGAGGCTGCTTTTGAACAGTTACAGATATGAAAACGTCCAACACACACTAAAAAAGACACAGGACAAAGGACGAAAGTGTTTTCCTCTAACAGCACACCAGCAAGAGCTGGGAGAGACATATTTATTTTATCATGTCCATGGACATGATGCAGGTTATTGTGGATTGATTATTTTCACCCAGAAACGTAAGTCTAGAAGTTGTAGCTTGTACAACTTGTATCCTGTTTGAGGTCACTCAGTCCTCCAGAAGGGTGGCTGAAGTTGTGCTTTAGCCCACATTTGCAGAGGGCTAGTGCTCGGTGGTCGCTCATGGCCATGGCTCATCTGGAGCATGGAGAGGTGATGCACTCTGGTAACCTGACCATGAGTTCGAGCTCTTCCTTTCCCTCTGTTTCAAACTCCTACCTCTGAAATCAGTATTTCAGTAAATATCTGCTTGATAGAGAGTTCTCTCAAAGACTGTGGCCAAGAGGACCAAGAAAATACTACAGAAAGACACACCATTTTAACAGATAGTGCTAAGTTTCCATAGCCAGTAATTATTTCCTCTTTTTCTCATTATCCCTTGGCTTTCTTGTGTGTCTCCTTTGCCAAGCTTTGGCTCTTTCCATAACAGATTGTGCGGAGTTCTATATCAATGCATAGAAATTACTTATGAGCGTTTTTTTTACCCCCAATAAAAACAATACAACAAATTTCCAGATGTACATGCTAAATATACCACCTAGGGACCTTGGGAGTGCTGCAGAATGGCTCCAAATGCTAAATTTGACTTGTGCTCCTGCACCAGTTTGTAAAAAGAGAGTATTATCATGAATGTCACATACTAGCTTCCCTTTCTGCTCCCCATTCCTGCTGTGTGCTATGTGGCTTGCTTTGGTAATCAAAAGAATTTCTCTGAAGACCAAGTGCCACTGCCCAGGGAACACAAGCAGATCTACCACAACAGTGGAGAACCAAGGAGAGGAGTCCAGGTACAGCTATTAAAAGGAAAATAATAGTGAAAAAATCCCTACCAGTGCATTCCTGACCAGATTTCAGGAGGTGGGATTGCGTGAGGAAGAGTTTCTCTGCAGTGTACAGGGCCATCTAGTGAGCTCAGGCATTGTAACAGCTCTGTTTTCTCCACTGTACTCTTTGTCGTACTCCCAAGGCAAGACTTCACACACTAGCTGCTAGCAAGGAACCCATACACTTTAACAATATTTTCCACTGCGAAGAGAAAGGAGCAAAAGTGCTGCAGGAGGGGAGAGGATGATAGCAGAAAGTACCCTTTCTGGCTGATGCCAGAAAGCTTGGCACTCTGGGTTTCTGTGGGAAGTCAGAAATTCAGCTACACTGGCAGTGGAAAGGCAGCTGCAAGTTTCCCCTGAACTGTATTCTTAGCTGCAGAGCTGGTGATGACAAGGGAGAACACTCAGCAAGAGGACACCACAGCAACTGGGCCAGTGACAAAACCTTGTGAGGAGCAATGAGATGCTGGCTCCTCAATACTATGTGGTGTTTTCCCTGACAAACACCTGGTGAGGGGGCAAGGCAATGGGAATCATAGAATCAGAATGGCTTGACTTGGAAGGGATCCTAAAGATCATCCAGTTCCACCTCCCTGCCATGGGCAGAGGGACCTCCCATCAGACCAGGTTGCTCAGAGCCTCATCCAGCCTGGTCTTTTACACTTAGAGGGACGAGGTGTCCACAACTTCTCTGGGCAACCCATTCCAGGGTGTCATCGCTCTCACAGTAAAGAACTTCTTCCTGAAAATAGTGATGTGTCTATAATGTCCTGTCACCATTCTTCACCTCTAAGCAGACTGGACTGATTGGGGATGAACACGTGACCAGCTATACTGTGCATTCACGCTCCTGCATCTCCTGAGAGCCTGCCAGATTATGAGATGAACAATAAACATCTGGGGATTTTGGTAGCTTTTTAGTGGCTGCTCAAAGAACCCTTGAACATGCCTGAACCCACAGCCAACTCCAAAACCTATAGCCAGTGCCATTCTTTTCTGATATAAACTATGCTTATTCAGCCACAGGTACAATGTTGGAGAATGTGAGCGTAGGATGGTATTGGGTCATCTCAGATGCCTGCGCATGCGTCCGGTCTCCCCAGTGACACTTTCCACTTGTGGCATAGACACAAGAGCATTTAAGGAAGTTTGTTCTGTTCCATTAGCGGTACCTCAGAAAACTAGAAGAGGAAGGTTGGAATATCCTCATCTAGTGAACATCAGTTTAATCTCATTAAATGATGGGAGCCAGGTAAGCACATGGTTCACTAGTTTATCTACTTTAAGTAGAATGAATGCATTCACTTCCTTATCTTTTGGATACTTATTTGACTTGATTGGACCTTCCTCAAGGGTGAACTCTTCAAGTCCCCCAGACTGTCTCTGTAGCAGCTGAAAATCTGAAGTTTGCTAATTACAATAATTGCCAGTGAATATGATTGTGCACATCTGGTAGCATTTGCTCTTTCAGTATGCATCTGTGTGTGTTTACACGGGCCATGGACAGGAGAAACAAGATGTAATTACCTTTGTAGCCCTGTAGCCCAGTAAATACAGTATCGCCATTGCTAATAACAGGTCCCAAGCTTTGCAATAGCTTTGCAAGGCCTTTAGAACTTGTCAGGCTCTGTCTATACTTGCCTCATTTGTCCTACTTCTGCGTATTTCTATAATCATATATATCAAGTAATTACATTTGTATAATCATATCATACAATCACAACTTTCAGATGACAGTGCAAAGAATTTTTTTTATGCAGAAAGAAATTTTTATGACAGCACTGTAGTGATTTGGTGCAGAGGAAGATGAAGTGAAGCCTGGAAACAGGAACACAGAGTGCAGTGAAGAGGATGATGGGGCGGAATGACAAGAGATGTGACACAGGCTGGCCCTGGAGACTGGCTTTGAGCAAATTCATAATGGTCAGATAAAGACGCACAGACTTAAAGACGCACAGACCTAAAGCTGGACAAAACTGCTTCAGAAGCAACAAACTTGACATGGTATCTATAATACGCTCCATATAAAGCAAATTTGTACTTGACATGGAATTACAGATCCATGAAGAAAGACCAAGATATAAAAGGGTGTTAGAATGTATACACAAGTGGCCTCAAGTGGATTCAGAATGAGAGATAAGGAAACCACCACTGTCCACAACATATTCCTCCTGGTAAAGGGAATAAACATTCAGCAGCCACATCATATTTGCCCTGATGAGGAGCTTGAGATGCTGATGACTTCCTGTTATCTTTTATTTCTCTCTGTCCAGGACTAATCCAAACGTGTTGGAAGAATGACTGAAAGAACAGAAAGGGGCAGGTACTAGGAAGGCCTAACAGTTTTTACTATTACTCTGGAGACTTTTTATGTAATACCGTTCCTTTTTCTCCTCCTATAATTGTTTGATTGAGACTAAAACCAATTCTGCTGTCGGATTGGTAGGTTTTAAATTACCTCAACAAACAGTTCGTAGCTTTGCATAAAAGTGTGCTTATTTTTCATCATAAGTTTTTGAGTGCAACTTTATCACATCGCATACCTATTTTCCAGCTCTATGCCTTAAGCACTGGACTGTCTTGGATTTTTCTGTGATTAAGAGGGCTGTGAGGAAAATCTTCAGAAGAGTCTTTTTTTCAGCAGCATAAGGGAGAGGAACATCCCCCTTCTGAGGAAAGGCTGAGGGAGCTGGGTCTTTTTTAGCTTGGAGAAGAGGAGACTGAGGGGTGACCTCATGAATGTTTATAAATATGGAAAGGGTGAGTGTCAGGAGGACGGAGCCAGGCTCTTCTCAGTGATGTCCAGTGATAGGACAAGGGGCAATGGGTGTAAGCTGGAGCACAAGAGGTTCCACATGAATATAAGGAAAAACTTTGTCTCTGTGAAGGTGACTGAGCGCTGGAACAGCCTGCTCAGAGATGTGGAGTCTCCTTCTCTGGAGACTTTCAAAACCCGCCTGGACGTGTTCCTGTGTGACCTAATCTAGATGATCCTGCTCTGGCAGAGGGGGTGGACTAGATGATATTTTAAGGTCCCTTCCAACCCCTAACATTCTGTGATCCTGTGATTCTGTAATTTCTCCACAGCTAATTTAAGGAGATAATTTTCTAATCCTCAAATTTAAACTAAAAAAAACCCCAAAACTGGAAATGCTGCAACAATACAACGCCTTGTGTGAGTTGCCTGTTATTGGATGTGACAGCAAACATTATTTCACAGCCTGTATAAGAAAGACCAGACCACAATGAAATGCCAGTTTTGGATGAAGGTTGTTTGCTGAGTCTGAGTTTGTAAACTAGAAGATTAGGAAGTAGATGCACGACAGTGCCTGTGGGTAGGTGTTGCATAAAAATAGAAAGCTTTTATGGAGAAAGAAAAACTAGATCTTTTTACTATAGGTTACGTAAAACCACTTATTTGTTCTTTTTACAGGTTATGTACTGTTTAAGTAATATTTCCCTGCACTTTGATTTCTGAAATAGCCATAATTTTGTAGCAAATCCAGGTCTTATGAAACAGCAAAGTGTTAAAACATAACATTTCTGCATTTTAAAAACCCTCCTCACTTTTCTGTCCATTGAATTCACCAGATGATTTTGGTGTACCTCATATGGTACTTTTTTTGTATTTATGAAAAACAATTGCTCATCTTGAATCACAATTCTCATGTCCAGCTCCTTAGAGTGTCTTCAGTCTAGGAAGGATGTTACACAGATGTGAGACTTTCAGTATGTCAACTCACACAGAAGGGCTATGTCATTCTTCTAAAGAACATCAGGCTGACATTTCAAAAACCTGAAGCAATTGTGAAGGCATGAGATCAAAAATTTTTTATGAAACTTTTCCTAATTTAGAGAATTACTATTATATCTTTATAATTATAGTAGGATTTGTTACATGAAAGCAACTTTGTATTATTGCATGTTAACGAATAGAAAACATCTTCTGTAACGCTGCTATGAAAAAATCTAATCTTTGGATTATTTCAGTGGAGGATGGATAAATTTTGTTTCTAGATTAAAGACCAGAATCTATGATATAACAGTGGTATTATTTACATGCAAACAAAATCCAGACTTGTTCTCAAAATTTTCTCCTTGTTCCACATTTTTTTTTCGCCAGAAGGTTTTAATGCTTGAAATATTTCAGGTGATCTGTTAGTCCCTTAAGCAGACAAAACCACTCTGTTTCTTTAGGAGTTTGAATGCCCACATTCCTGAATAGAACTGTCTGGGAGACCACAGAATACATCTTCCAGTGGATGGACACAAACGGACATTAAAACTTGGTGGCAGATTTTAGGAAAGCAGACTTCTCTGGTATTGCTGCTCCAATATTATGCAAATTTATTTTTACTCCAGGTAGAGCTGCCTTCTTAATATTCTTCTTGGTAGCATTCAGTGTAAGATAAATAAATGCAAGCCACCTTGTTATTACACCAGAAACAAGGCATAAAACACAATCTTTAGGACCATATACTTGCACTATTGAATAAATAACTTTTGACAGCAATCCATTTTAAGCTTTTTCATGCAGGCCATACATACATCAGCTTTTGCCTGGCAGAGAACAAGACTTTGTCCTTTAAAATGTGGCAAAAGCTCATGGTTTCATATTCCATTGGTTACATTCACTGAACTTCTTGCCCTAAAGCATCCCTTTGTGAATCTTCTGGAAACATGAAAACAGAAGTTATTTGATTAACAAATGGCATCTTCTTTATTCTTAGTGAGATGCCAGCTGCCATTGTGTTTCACCAAATTAAAAAGAAGACTGCAAGCTACTGCCCTCAGTCTGCCATGTGGGTGCATACAGTAGACCCCTCTTTACTATCCAGTTAGTGAGTCATCCTCATGATTTCTGCAAGTTACAAACTCTAAAGCAAGTGACATTTCCACCAACTGAGGCATCAGGACAACCACACCTGGAGTATCTTCTCACATGCTACCTTTCACTTGGAAAATACAATGAAAATGCTGTTATTTGCATATATTGTACTTCCAGTTCTTGCCAACATCTCCTTGGTATAAAAAACAGCTAGACAGACCATGCATTGCTCTCCTATGTCAAGGAGGAGGCTATTAATAGCTCTCATCAAAACTAATCACACAGTCCACAATAAGACATTGAACCTTCCAGCTGTAAATGTTTTAATAGGATAGAAGCTGTTCCAGATGTGGAGTTGGCCTATGAGTTGGAAATCTGCATCTTAACCCTCCAGTGGTTATAATTATTTAGGAGTTAAGCCCTGGACTGCAGTCAGAGCACTGGCAGTGATGTGCAGAAGGCAGAAAGCTCATGTTAAAAGGCCAGACTGTAAGAAGAAAGCTATAGAGGTGATGTAAAACCCTAGTGTACTGCATGGATGTTGCATAGTGAGGTCATGGGGATTCCCCAAAGGATGGAAGGAAATGTTCATTAATGACAATTTTAAAGGGCTATGTTAAACGTAATGAGTTTCTAGAGGCCTGTCAAAATGAGCCTTGATACTGCTGAGCACACTTCAGTGTAATGTTTGTTGTTATTTTGGTCCTTGATTTCCACCAGAATTTTATCTTGAATTTTGTCACAGTATTTTTAACAGAGGAAATAGTCCATGTTATTCTAGGTAGCTTTTGGGAGGCACCTTGATTCAGTTGATTTATTTGTGGATTTCTCCTGTTTGTCTGGGCTAGTTATAAAAATTTTTAAGCAAGAAACGCATTTAAAATGTGTTTAAGCATGGTAAAAACTGTGCTGAAACCCTCTTCTGACCTGCGGCCAAGTGCAGCAAAGCCATGCTGGTGTGAGCTTTTCAGCTGGCAAGCAGTGGGATACGGCAGCAGGGCATTCCACTTTCCCTTAGGGCTGGAGCAGCAGCACTTTTCAGTGAGCCTGGATGCTCTGTGCATCACTGCAGCCTGTTCCCACGCCACACTGACCGGTAGCTGACCTGTGTGGCCCACATCCAAAAATAGATGAAATGTACAGCCTCCTTCCAGTTTTAGCTGGGGACGTGAGGTACATAAAGATACTTTTCTGTGGTAAACCAGAGCCTTCCCACGGATGTTTCCTGGTGGTTGCAGACAACCACCCACTCTCTGGAGTGGGATCCTAACATTATTTCATGGAAACTGAGTCATATAAGCTCCAGTGTTTTAGTTGACTACTTGTGGACGCTCCAATCAGGATCTAGACTCCTGTAGTTTAAAAAAAAAAAAAAAAGAAAAGTGCATGCAAAAAGCGCATACTTTATGACATTACATTTCCATTGGGAAACAGATGTGGGGTCAGGCTGCTGCTAGCCCTTTCCACATGTCCTCAGAAGGGGCTGTAGTGAGAAGCGCCTGTTTTTCATAGGAGAAATGTTCTAGAATTTTGCTCTTTTTGACTTTAAATGTGCAGTTAATGGGGAATGAAGTCTTCTGAAGACAGAAGACCACTATGTAGTAAAAAAGACATGAAAGGGAGAGGCAGGCAGTTGTATTGTTAGGAAGGGTGACCTGGTAGCATTTAGGTCACAGGAGCCTCTAAGGAAGGCAGGTACCATTCTATTATGGTAAACACTCAGCACCTCTCGTGAAAACCTCATTCCTGATTTGCGTGCGGGCATGCACACTTCAGGACACATCCACCTGGCAGCCTTGAAAAGCAGAATGTCCTCTGCTCACCTCAGGACACCACACATTCTCGTATAGCTTCACCTCAGGCTTAACACAAAGCATGTCAGGAGAGCTATTTTATATCTAAAATCTACTTATGGGACAGGACAGAGCAGGGAGCAGAAGTCACTACTAAACACAACCCTGATGAAGTCTTCTCTGGAGGAAGAAACCCTTGCTATGCTGGAGTGGCTGCCGAGTGGTCATGCCCCAGCAGCACTGCTGGCAGCCACAGTGCTATCACAACATCAAGTCGGGAATGCCAAATATATGTTTCAGGACACGGAAGGCAGCTTAATGAGAGTATGACAAAGGGGCAAAAGGAAGAGGAGTAGAGAAGCCATTTCCACATTCTCCACACTGCAATCAATCACAGCTGGGATCAATCACAGCTACATTATTGCTAAAAGGAGAGGGNGCATGCACAGAAACCTCGCTCGGGAAAGGCGGAATTTGGCAGAAATCCATGGGACCAAGGAGGAGCAAGGTGTGTTGCCTGACGTAAAAGATGGCTTCGTAGCAACTGAACTTCGGGAAATTTCCCCACTAAGGATCATGATGATTGGAAGGGCCAGTGGGATGCTGCCTGGACCTGGGACTATAGGGATGCCTTGGACCCGTGGTGGTAGCTATAATTCTCTTTCTCTCTCTTTATCTTTTCTTCTTCCTCTGTCACTCTTTCTGTCTATGGTGTGCTGCTTTACAGGCAAAACCAATAAAGTTGCACTGTTTGATGGAAGCATAACCCCTTGGCGTGGTCGCCTTCATTTTTGTGCTTCGAGATCACAGCAAATGAACCATCACGCGTCCACTGAGTGGACCGTGACAAGCAGACCAGCTAAGAAACACCATGGTTTCTGGCTGGAGGTATGGGCAGCAGCAGGCAGAGGGCTGGGCTCCCCTCCTGGCTCCAGTACCCCTCCCAGGTGGCTTTCTGTGAGGTGCCCATCCTATCCACGCCAAGGATGAGGCGCTGGGGCAGGACTGACAGGCCCTGAAAGTCTACAGGTGTATGGTCCCAGCAGGGTGCCGTGGGGTGGCTGCTCTGACAGCCCCAAAGCAGTATAAAGGAAGGGAATTTGCTGATGACAAGATTAGTGATATTGCATAACTTAGGAAAGTAGCTTAATAAATTCTCTGTTGCCTTGGATGTTGCTATTATTAATAGTGGACTGGAAAATTCTCCTGGCATTTCTATGTAGAAATCTGGAAGATATGAAATGAAGAGATATAACAAATTACCTAAGAGAAGTACAATACTCATAAGACCCAGTTGTATACAGCAACTGCTAAGACAGAAAAGAGATGTTTAATTCTCCTCACAGATACAATGTGATAAATAGCTGTTAAACAATTGCACAGCATTTAGACACAGTATTAAGCAGTTGTTTCACTCTGAAAATGGTTTTGTATCTGTCTGACCACAGATTATTTTTCTGTCTTTGTTTAGAAGTATACACCATTTTGACATTTGTGGGGTTAAAGGACACTAGAAAATGACAGCATATGGTTGATGATTTCCCTGAAAAGTGTTATTCCTCTGTAAAACATTGACTAAAGTAAATGTAAAATGTTTACTGGAATGTATCCATTTCATGATAATCTTACAGGAGAATATCTCAATATTTTGTTTCCATGAAGCAAAAACCATCTGTTTTTTTACATTAATATTTAAACTACGAACAGATAAAAGTGTTAAACAGGCAATTTTGATAATGTTCCAGTATTATCAAAATTAATGATTCCAGGTCAAATGCATAGTATTAAATCCTATTTCTGATAACATTTTTTATAAACTTATGTTTCATCTGTATTTGAGACAAGGTGGAATTTCATAGCCTTGGCATTTTCTGCAAGATGGAAATTTTAAATTTTGACCCTTTCAAAACAACACTTTATGCTACCACTTCTTTTATTGCTTCAGCTTTTCATCATCCTATCCTCTAGGATCTGTTTTCTGTTCCTCTTCATGGATGTCTATTCCAACTCCAATGACAAAGGATCAAAATCCACAGTCTGTTTGAGACCAAAGAAACAATGTAAAATTATTTGGAGAAGAAAACTGGAGCTCTGAATGCAAGCAGCAGATTTATTTATGCATTCAAATAAGAACTCCAAAACAAGTGACTACAACACAGAAATATTTTGCCAGCTATCGAGTAGAGGGGGAATGGAAAAAAAACTCCATCATGATTTCAAGCCATTGTACTGGGAGCCGGCAGGCCTACTTGCACTGGTAGTCCACCCAATTCTGTGCCTGGCTGTGGCTGTTTCCAGATATTTCATGGAAACATACTAAAAATTCAGGGTTGACTTGCATGCAGGAAAGTTTTTCCTTACCTGCAATGCATGAAGTTGTCTTTGTCTTACATTGTAAGAGCCAACACCTTTTCCTAAACACCGATTTACTCTGTATATCCCTGGAGACTCTTCTTTGAATTCTGCAAAACACACCACTGTGATGACTAAGTAAGTGCAACAAGCTGAATGAAAAAAAATTGGGTTCCTTCATTTTCAATGGTTTGTGTTTCACCGGCTGTCATTTGCTCAGGTAAAAAGAAGTGCTTGCTCTCACTTCTCTGCTTCATTTCCATATACTTTTAGCACTTCCCTTCTCCAAGAGAACTACAGAAAGAAACACAGAAAATAGTGCAGCAGTCCCCCCTGATCTCAAATATCTCAACAAATCTCTGTCAAGCCCATTCCTAAAATTGTTCAGAAGTGGAGATCCCCCTGTGACAACGGACAACCTATCCCCTGCCTTCACTGTGCTCACTCTTGGAAAAGATTTAGGAAAAGTGTGCTTGAGTCTTTTTTCACAGGTCTCGTCTTCTGGCATTTTAATCCCACTTGCTCATCTTTGGAATTTATTTATCTTTATAGGTATTTTCAAATTACTGGCAGACATTATCTTGTTCCTATTCATCTTTTCCCTAACTAGTTAGTTTTCCCTTGCAGGTGCGGATCTTTCTGATTGGAAACAAGGAGCAATCTGGGAGGGGGCTCTGATGCAAGTGCCAAGGCCCGGCAGACTGGGAGAAGGGGTCCGGGCAGGTCCTTAGTGGCAGGTTGCACTGGTTGAACTAGAGCTGCTCCTGATGACTGTATCTCTGACTTTGTCTCAGAGACATGAAATGATGGAGACTCCATGGCCTCCCCAGTGCTTCACTGTCCTGATCGTTGGAAGGATTTCCCTAATGAATTTCCATTGCCAACACTTAATCTCAGTAGTTGCTGTCCTTTCTACCGTGAATACAAAGAACATGTTATTCCTTTCCATTGCAAGGGCTGATGAAATATCTGAAGACCTAGTCTCTGCATTAGAATGAGCAGTCTTTCCTTGTAGAAAATTTGCCCCAACCACTTCCATTTTCTCCTCCTGATTTTCTGGCAGTACTTCCAGTGCAGCACTCCAACTGCACATTAATCCAGCTGAAGCCTTATTACTGATCAGCAGAGGAGGTTTCTTTCATGTCTCATTACCTACATACCAAAGTGTCTTTACAGCATAAAATCCTTGACTCACATCCAGCTTCTTATTCACTCTGATTCCCACATGCTTTTGAGAGAACTAGAACATAGCCCACTCTGTCTGCACAGTTGGACATGTCTGCCTAAAGGTAAAATTTTGCACTTGGCTTCTACTGTGTTTTTAAGACCATCTCTGATTTGTAATCGCCATGCTATTCTCCACTGTGTGCTCCCAGGTTTGATGTTGTCTTTAAATTTAATGAATAGATCCTTTACCTTCTCATCATCTAAGGTGATAATGAGAATATTAAATTGTTTCAGACCCAGCATCAAGTCCATCAAAACTTTTTCCTTCAATTTTGATTGAATAACTTCTTGCCAGTATTGTACCCGCCTTACAGAAGTTTTGTCCAAACCATATTTCTACTACATGATTACAAAAATATCAAAATGTCCTTACTGTCAAGTTAATTGCCATCCTCAATTGCCCCAAAGCTATAAGGTCTGCCAGCTGCCTGTCAAGGAAGCTTGTGTACCTTGATGTCCTGGGTTCAGCTACCTAATCCTAGGATAGGGTCAATTTTCACCAGAAGTTGAAAGGTGGGCCGCAGTCAGAATAGACAATCAAGGAGAAAATGGAATATTTGATACCATATTGATATCATGTCCGCTATACAAGGGCAGGGAGCAGGCTGGATGAAACACGGGCATTCGGACCTGTTGGGGCACTGCTGCCGTTCCTCGGTTCATTCGGTACCACTCTTTTGGTACATTGTTTCATTGCTCTTACTGTTGCTGTTACTTCTGCTTTTGTGTTGTATTAAAATCTCCTTATCTCAACCTGTGAGGTTTTTTAATTTTCTCCTTCCCATTTAGGGGCTGGGGGTCAGTGGGCGAGAGGCCACCTGGTGCTCATCTCTCTGCTGGGTCTAAACCACAACACGTGACAGGCCTTATTTGATAAATTCAAGTTGTTTATAATCCACTATGTATTCTTCTAGACCACCACAAGCAATTCTCTAAGAACTGAAGTTTGGCTGGTATTTCCTAATTCCTCTTTTCCATGTACGCTTGATAAAGTTAAGTGCGACATTTGCTGTTCCTATGAACAGCCCTTTTCAAGATCTCAAAGTGGAAAGGCTCTGGGATGGCTTCAGGCAATTTGGGGACAGATCTCACCATGCTCAGATGATCTGAAATCAGTTTGGTTTGTTTCACTACTCTCCAACTTGTTTTTCCCAGTTCTGGTCTGGATATGTACCTTGTGTAACCGCATTTGTCATCTGATCGCAACACACCTTTCCAGTGAACACTGAAGCGCACACACAAAAAGGCTCTTATCTCAGTGTCATCTATTGTCTTTCCTTTCTGTGGAACAGATCAACATTTTCCTTTGCTTGCTCTCTACCGGTAATGCTACTGCAGAATTATTTACTATTACAGTACAGGACACAGCCTTTTGGTTTTTTGTCCTCACATGCTTTTGCAACTCTATTTTTATGCTTAGTGATCTGAATTATATTCCATTTTCTGTGAACTTATTTATTTACTTAAAGCCAAACAAAAGTCAGTGATTTAGTACAGTAAGTCTCTTACTACACCTCTTACCTTTCCTCCGAGCCAGTCTGTGCTTTTATGGTAATTTGCCCTGTATAACTTCCCTATACATCAAAGCTTTCAGTTACAAACTCTCTTTAGTTTGTTGAAATCTGCCTACCCCAATTCCATTCTTTTTAGCTAGTTTTTCCACTTGTAAGTCACAGACTTTGTAATTTCATAGTTATCCTAGAGGCTCACTAACCTTTCCATTTTGAGGGGTCTTGCCATGGACTAATCGTTCTGGTTCACAGATCATGAAATTCCTCTTTCTGCACAGTTAACTAAAAAGATGAGTTCATGCTCCAAAGACCTGCTTACCTGTGCAAGGTAAGGTTAAGATGACTTTTTTTTTTTTTTTTTTTTTTCCCAACAAGCAGGATTTTTTCATGAGTTGCTCTTCCTCTACGTATTTCTTCTGCTGGACCTGTCAATGGGTGTTACTACTTAGATAAATTTGAGAATGGAGAGTGCTTTCCGAAATATTTTCCAGTATCATTAGGGAATCTCAGAAGCTTTTGGTTAGGAGAAAATTAAAATGAAAAAGCTATTGTTTCTTCAGTCAAACCACAGCTTCTTTTTAGATAAGCAAACAGAAAAGCTACAAGAATGCTAATCAATTTGGGACATGAGGAACAAAGACTTTCCCTCTGTTCTGTAAAGCTGCCCTACCACTTAATTAAAAAATAGTCTTCCTTGGAGGATAATGAGGAAAAAGGGGGAAGCGGCAAGCTGAAGTAGTAAGATTCAGAGAAGAAAACTGCTGAAACAGAAAGCATAATTTTGACATTTCTTGATTCCTTCTGGAATTAAACAATCAGCCCAACGGCACCTGTGATCCATCTTTTCTGGATTAATTGGATAGATCCACATTGTTCAGTCCTCTCCAGACATGCTCACACTGCCTGGGCAATGCCTGAAGCCTGTCACAGTCCCTGCCCAGCGAACATGGATGACATAGCTGGCAGATACAACCGTCTGAAATGCCACTGAGGAAAATTCACCCCTTCAGGATTCCTGGGACCAAAGGAGGCGAAAAGGCTAAAGGAAAACCCTGGATAAGCTTCTTGAATTCTGTAGCACAAACTCTACTGAAGAGGGCAAGAGCATCCCTGCCTGCTGCCCCAGGGGGAAGTGGATATGGCACAAGACGGGGACAGAGAGCACCACAGCACCACCACCTGCAGAGTGTGAAGGGGGTGCAGAGGGAAAGGAGGGTTTTGCCATGGAGCCATGCCACACTACTGTTCAAAGATAAAAGGGGGTTTGGTGGTGAAAGGAATGCAGGAACCCAAATTTTGCCTACATATCTCGCTGCCTGCTTTGAGAAGTGCCTGTAAGGCAGATCACCTTACTGAAATGTAGGAGAGAGCAGAGGAGAGAAATCTGCAAAAAACAGCTGTTTCCCCAAAGTCCTTTGAATTACGATCTTGAAGAAGCTATCAAACTCTTAAAAATAAAACAAGGAAATAAAACAGAAACTAGAGGCTTGGCAGGAGAGAAAAGATGGAGATGAACAGCAATTAAGAGAGAGAAAGCTGTTAGACTGGGTGACTTAAATAGCCCTGAGAACTATAAATCCTTATGATGCATCCTACCAACAGAAAGCTAAGTCCACCCAACTGCAGCAAAAAGGCAATGCCTCTTTGTTCCTTTCCCTTTCTCTCATATGTTCTGGTTGATGGGGAGAGAATAAGGATAATAAGGACCATCAAATAACCAGAGCATGCTCCTTAGGCTGTATTTCAGGTATCTCACAAGCAGTATCCACCACATTAAATGAGCCTGGCTCTGAAAAGCAGAAGTGCAGCTAACCACAACAGAGCAGCTAGTTATATAAAAAGCAGAAACGGGAGCTGCTGGAGCACTTTAAATGATTTTGAAGGTGATGCTTTATCACTTCACCTTGATTCTCCTTGGGAAACTCTCTCCTCTGCCTGCCAAGGTTTTTCTGTTCTTTATTAAAGGTAAATTTTCATCCAGCAAAAACTGGACTCTTGCTCTCCAGGAAAAGCTGCAGAAAATGGAATTTTCAAGCTCCTCATTATGCAAACCCTCTCAGCACAGTCTCACAAAAAAAACCCATGATTCAGCATCCCTGGGGCAAATGGACACATTAACACACTTGTACACTCTGGGCTATTTCCCAGCTAGCATTTCTCCCACGGTAGACACAAAATGCTATTATTTGTTTTGAAGATACTTCCCTGTGAAGGAAAAAAAATCCTTCAAAGAGTTACATAAGATTGGACCATGTCCAAAATAGATGTGTTGAGATGAAAATAATAATTCCTTCTGAAATATGCAGCTTTACAAATTGTTCTTAGTACATAGAACAGTATGAACGTTTCACCAATAAATCATAAAGCAGGATATTTAGGTAAAATCAAGATGATCCATGTCCTATTTCATGGTCCAGCTACTACTAGGAAAAGCTTCCCTTGCCAAAAAGTCAGATTAATCCAACATTTGCCCCAAATTTGCTCAAAATACCTAGGGTTAAAATTTCTATATTACTGGCTACTACAGACTCTGAGAATCTCTACAAAATTTTTGTGCCAACCAGTACAAATTTTCTTGTATTTCAAAGAATACTTGAATGAAAAAACATGTTGCTTCCTTAATGACTGTTCTTTGAAAGAATTTGTCTTGAGAAAATTTGTCTTCACAAAAGGAGTAAAAAGACCACTTACAACCCCTTTTCAGCTTTGTTCATGCACAGTCACTTAGGCTATGTATGCATCTAATACAAGGACAAGCAGCTCAACTAGAGATTACTAAACACAGTCTACCTCTTTCCTAATCAAACACAAGCTATCACTACTTCTTCCTTTTAACTTTTTTTTTATTGCATTGAATCCTTTTCAGCTCAGCAGCATGAAAAGCAGACTAATGAAGAAAGAGTCACCCTTCAGAAATGTTGGATATTTTAATCAGGTTTTTTAAAATGTTTTCTACTTTGGGAGATGAAGTGGCTCAGCAGGGGCTGCTAGGATTGAAAAATATCAATATATTCCTCATCTTGTTCAAGATGCCAGTATGATCTTTGCAGTCTTTACTGATGCAGGAAGTGTTAAGACAAGTTACTTAATGAAACTGTGAAATGATTAAATACCATTGCTCTTAATGAGAAAAAAGACATTTTCAGGATAGGTAATTTTGCAGCCACCCTCTATAGACACTACAGATGACAAAATAAATACTGGAAATAAGGAATTAGTAGTAGACACACTACTTTACTTCATGTAGTTTGTTCCATATCCATTCCTGTACAAGGATATTGTTGATCTTGTAATGTTCCGAAAGAAAAGCCACATTACCTCATTTGCAAATGAGGCAAGCCTAGAACAGCTTCACTGAAGCAAGTAAGTTTGTCATTTAGTTGGGAAAACCCAGCGGTGCTCCTGTGCTACATAAGGCAAACCTAGTCCCCAGGGAAGGTCTGGTGGTGCTTGCTGCAGCCTGCTAAGCATGTGTCGGTACCAAGGGGTCATCTGTAAGAGACATCTTGTTTACTAAATGTCTTCATTCATCACACACTGTCTTTAAGCAAGTGTTTCACTGCCTGAGAACTACAGTGCTCTTTCCTGTCATCCATTCACACTCGAGAAGGAGAAAGTGTGGATATTCTGCTCTTCTTTCTTCTTTGAAATGCTCCAAGAGTGAAATGACTGCCTACAAAATGCTGTGCAACAGCAGTCTTAAAAAAAGTGGTTTGTAGCAACCTGTGCTGCAGGCAAGGAATTTGTTTGATCCTGGGATCTCTGGTAGACTCCAGCACTATGAGACAGGACATCAGGATACATGTTGCTTATTGCTTATTGCTTATGTCAAAGCATTTGTCAGCTATCACATTCCCAGTTGTAAGAGGAGAAAGTTGAGGCATAGATGAAGGGAAGGGAATTTTTCAGTTCAGATTTAGTTCTGAAGTTCTTCCTCTCATTTCTGCTGAAAAAAAATAATGATTTTTGGCTTTCCTGTGATAGTTCAAGCCTGTCTCTTCTGCAAGGAAAATGACACACTGATCAGAGAGAGCAAGTCCTCTTCTGTGTGTAGGGAGGTTTGGGCAACTCTTACACGACGGACATTGTTCTAATCTGCAGGGGTCACCTCTGTGAGTTTTGAACAAAAGCATTTAGAATCATAGAATCATTAAAGTTGGAAATGACCTTCAAGATCATCAAGTCCAATCATCTATTAAACATTATCATAATCACTAAACCAAGTCCTGAACCTCCACATCTACATGGTTTTTGAACACCTCCAGGGATGGTAATTCCACCACCTCCCTGGGCAGCTTGTTCCAATGCCCCAGCCACCCTCTCTGTAAAAAACAATTTCCTGATATCCAATCTAAACCTCTCCTGGAGCAACTTAAGCCCATTTCCTCTCATCACTAGTTACCTGGGAGAAGAGACCAATACTCACCTCACTACAACCTCCCTTCAGGTAGTTGTAGAAAGCAGTAAGGTCTCCTCTCAGCCTTCTTTTCTCCAGACTAAACAATCCCAGCTCCCTCAGGCACTCCTCACCAGACATGTTACCCAGACCTTTCACCAGCTTGGTTGCCCT
>VWZK01020875.1:43865-58273 GCA_013396935.1 Baryphthengus martii | reverse complement strand
TAACCAAACTTGCACTTCTGCAACCTCCTGAAAAAATCTATTACATAAATTCTACCTACCAATCTAAAGGGTAGATATAGTCAAATCTAGGATTCTAGGATCTAAGAATCTGTATTTTCAGAGAGCAACATAGTAATAAAAAAAAAAATCAAAGAGAGAAAACTTAAATCTGGACTGTCATAAAAGTAGTAAATTTAGCATTTAAAAGGTGGAACTTTAAGAGCATCTTGAATCATTTTAAATAGATATACAGAGACTAGAAGAAGCCTTGTGTAGTCTTTAGCACAAGGAAGTGAAAAAAAAATTAACATTGAATACTCATTCTACACAATTCTGAAGCATCACATTTTCTGGTTCCATATTATGAGACCCAGCAGGCAATAAACAGCAGTAATAGAGGAGTTACAGAAAGACTCAACTGACTGAGAACATCAGGGAAGAATGAAGAAATGCTCTTATACAAAATCTGAAGATAAACAGCTCAAAAGATGAGAAAATCCACTCTGAAACGAACAATGCTAACACCTAAGAAATCATCCAATTACTTGCACATTTTACTTGTACTAATTTTAAAATGTGGTTCAAACACACAGAGGAAGTGCTGATTGCACTGTGCATCTCTCTGCAGAATTGTCATGCTTGGATTTTTAAGGTGTGTGTGGGCAATATTGGGTGGTGGTTCAAATGGGTATTCAACATTTAATTATGGTCGCATTGCAGGCTTTAACTGGTGAACTTGTGTTCTGTTGTTTTTTGTAAAAGTGCAATTAGTTATGCTATTGGACCCTTTCCTGTGCTTGAAATTCTAGCTGATCTTGCATCCCATGACAACGATGTTCTACAGGAGAAGAGAGCTTGAAGTTTTGCATAAATGCAGTAAGAGATTACTTCAAAATTAAAACAAACAAGTATGTGTTTGTATGACAAATTTTTTGAAAAGTGTGTGATGGATTCGATTTTTATTTACGTGCCCAGCTTCCTGAGACATGTTTGAGCAAGGGGGTCTGAAATCTAGTGGGTCTCAGAAGGTAGTGGAAAGCTTCTGTGCTATCAGGTCTGAAGGTGCACTCTGCATCCCATCCGTGGATTCTCATTTCCACACCAAGTTGGTCAGGATACTACTGTTTTCATCCAGACCATGTATGATCAGAGCACCGGGACATGGCAAAGTTCCATCCTGACTTGTGATTATACACTGCCCATAATAACTGCAATTATAATGCTAACTATAACATAAAGATGCAGCTCTCAAAATCCTGCACAAAACATGCAACTTCATTTGCTCAGAACTGATTGAATATAGAATTACATAGAAACTTTCAGTTCTTTCTTACTTCCAGTTCATAGAGTTATTTAAGTTAGAAAAGATTCCCAAGATCAGAGTCCCACCATAATCCTAACACTACCAAGTCCACAACTAAACCACATCTGTAAGCACCACATCTACAGTCTTTTAATTCCCTCCAGGGATGATGACTCCACCACTTCCCTGGGTAGCCTGCTCCACTGCTTGGTAACTCTTTCAGTGAAAAAAATGATTCCTAATATCCAATCTAAACCTCCCCTGATGCAACTTGAGGCCATTTTCTCTCATCCTATCACTTGGCAGAAGAAAGTGACCCCCCCTCTCTATATCCTCCTTTCAGGTAGCTGTAGAGAGTGATAACATCTTGCCTCAGTCTCCTTTTCCCCCAGCAGCTCCTCATGAGACATGCTTTCTCGACCCCTCACCAGCTTCATTGCCCTTCTTTGGACATGCTCCAGCACCTTGATGTCCTTGTAGCGAGTGGCCCAAAACCGAACACACTATTTGAGATGCGGCCTCATCAGTGCTGAGTACAGGGGGATGATCACTTCCCTAGTCCTGTTGGACACACTATTTCTGATACTTAAATATTGCCAGAATATTTCTAGATAAGCAGAGAATGCTTTTACTTATCCATCAAGCAATGTTTGTCAGACGAAACATTTGAAAATGATCATTTTCACTGAGTAAACATCCAGCACCAGTAGAATCCCATAAGAAAAAAAAACAACAAAACGATTAAGTAAATCTTGTTGCTTTTCAGTTCTTTTAAGAAAAAGAAGCGATAAAGCATCCAAACTCTGGCAGCAATATTTGACTTAGGCTTTAGTGGTTTTTTTGGGAGAGCACTTAATTGTATTATTGTATTTACTGAAACATTCATCATCTATTTAAGTTTCAGTGATAACCTTAGTAGTTTAATCTTTCTCTTTTTCTAACATACTGTGGTGACAATCACTGCTACTTGTACAAATAACACAAACCAATACAGATTAGTATTTCCAATTTTTAACAAGCCTTAGACACAAGACTCTTTTGGTGAAAGTCTGGCCTCCCTCAACATACAGGTGGAGAAATTGTTCAGCGTAGTATTGTAGTTGCAAAGAAAAGGTAGAGATCGGCTCTACAAACTCTACAAAACTTTGGTACTTTTAAAGAGAAATTTGAAATAAATTATCTCTTCATTGAATAAAATATTTAGATATAATTATTCGGTATTTAACAGGCATTTAAAAATCAGTCACAAGCTAAAATGTTAAAAGCTCAGCAAGACAATGTTGCTTAACTTTTTTTTCTGCATAGAAACCTGAAAGATATATTGTAGTGGGAATTTTAAATGGAAAATATGTTACTGGTTTTGATATTGTCATGTTTGAACCATCCTTTGGTTTGAATTAGCAAGCTGTTAGCCATTTCATAGGAAAGAAACAGCATCCAAATGTCTTAGGCTAAACAATGCAACTCAAGAAGTCTGAACAACTCACAGCACCGAGTCCCTTCCAGATTTTTATAACATAGTTTTCTCAAGCAGAAATCATCTGTTCCTTGAAGTTTGGCTATGATGACAGGATACATTGCGAGGCATATAAACATTTCAGTCAGTTATGTCTTGAGGCTGCCTTGGGTTTAATTCTGAATTCCTTGTGCATGCCAGTGCTCCAAAATGCAAAAAATAAGGAGGAAAATGTCCAGGAAACGGAAGACTGAGCTGTGAAACTCTGGTTGTGCAAGAGGAAGCAAGCAGGCAGATGCCTTCACCTGCCTTTCTTATGTGGCATGAAACCAGGGACCCTTTGATTCCAGGAAATAGACCTTTATTATTGCTGGTCTTTCAGTGACATCTAATCAGGTACGGTATTTATTTTCATATTGATACGCTCATTTTTTTCCTTTGAAGAGTCATCAGACTCACCAGTTGTTTCAACTGTCCTTTCAAAACATGCTGGAAATGAGACAGCAAAACTGAAATTACACTGACTGTCACCATTTACTACAAGAGGCATCTGACATGATGCATATTCTCCTAACTTTATTGTGTATCTCTTTAGTTAAAAAAGACGACATGTTTTAAGATCAGGCCTAGCTAGCTGAAAAACAGCCTCGTAACTATCTCCTGTCTTTTTCAGATAATAACGCTGTGTTACTTTTCCTAAGATCTTACCTTTTCAGTCGCTGCACTACAAAAACATTGAACTTATGTGTAGTTGAACAGCCAAGATGTCACGTAGACAATTTAAGAATCTACAGGAAAAATGTGTTAAACAGCCTACATGAAGACTGTTTGTACATTTACACTTAAGGTTCTGAAACATCCCTTAGTAGCTTCAGTATTACCAACAGAGTTTTACATCCATGCTGATGGCAAAACAAGAGGAGAGATAATCTACATGACCAAGTCAGAAACTGCAGGATATAGGAAACAGCCAAGCAGTGCATTTGGAGGGCGGTGACCTGCCAAGCATCACACCAGGAGTCATGATACGCTCACCAGGGTGCAAGATAATTTGTGGTAACATCTCTACGAAGGATATTATCCATATTATGTATTATTATTGGTTATCTTCCAGTCAGCAGTGGATGACTCAAGGCCATCACAAGAATATTTGTCCGAGAACTATGAAGAAAAATTTAATTAAAACTGACACAAAAAAGCTAGCAGTCAAATTAAAATAAGGTACATTCTCCACAAAACTGATTCTTTCACTTAAGCTGAAATAAAATCTTAGCTTCAGAGATTGCATCAGATTTATTCTTTGCTTTATTTCTTCTGCCTCTGTCAGACTAAATCAAAAGCTGTAAAGCAGATATTTTTAGAGTGCAGCACCTCAGGTATGGCCATAAATCCATATTTAGTTATTTAGTGAAAAATAGCTCAATTGTGAATGGTGTTACAATCATTCAAAATTGTTTGCTTCCACCTCTTCTGTTAAAGAAGTTGTCATTCTTATTTTTAATGATCAAATCTTGATATTCAACTGTGCCTCATTTCTTTGGGTTAAATTCTCCAATGACAGATGCAGGAACAACACTTTGTTTACAGAATAAAGCTGGATCTGCCAGTGGCTGTAGTGAATTTATCTAGCTTAGGAAATATGAAGACTAACCTCCTTTTTCTGACATCCTGTTCAGGCCTGATGTAGTCTTTTTGTAGGTTTTTAGTTTAAACATATAATATCTTCTGGGTTTGTTTTTTTGTGTGTGTATGTTCTTTTCTGTGCATTTGGTTTGTTGTGGGTTTTTTTGTTTTGTTTTTGTTTTGGTTGTTGTTGTCTTCTTAATTCCTTCATTCCTTAAAGCCCCTAGAGGTTTGGATTCATAAAAAACCACAAAAGTTTATCAGGGATCCAGAGTCTCTAAAACTAAAGGTTAGTGGTCATTCTGGCAAACAACAACAACAACAAAAAAAAGGAGCTGGACTAGAAACATATTTTTTGTGTGTGTCAGGATATAGCCAGCGTTTATGTACCATTTATAGTCCATATCCTTGCTTATGGCAACATCAAAAGGGCCATTTCAGATTCAAATAGCACTGAGGTGAAGTCTGAAGAACAAAGTTTCTAAGCAGTTAGCTCCTGTTGTATATGCATCAGCAAAAAAAAAAAAAAGAAAAGAAAAGGAAAAAAAAAGAAATATAGATAAAGTATTCTTAATGCATCCAGGGTCAAAAGGAAGTACTTATTCACATAGCACATAATTAAATTGTGGAACTCATGGCCACAGGATGTTGCGAAGGCCAAAAGGATAAATGAGTTAAAAAAATAATTAGGCAAATGATTAGAAAAAAAAAGATCCATTAAGGGCCATTAAGCACAAAGATGTGCATGCAGCCTCTGGCTCAGGAAATCTCGATGCCACAGATTGTCTGAAAATGGGAAAATATACTAAGAGAATGCTCTATAGTTAGCCCTTTATGAAATTCCTTTCCTAAGCACTTTTACTGACTACTCTCTGAGGTAGACAGTGACTATATAACAGTACAGCTGTTCTTATATCATTACGCAGTAACTTTATATGTATACAGTCCAAATAACTCCAGCGGCAAAAAAAAAGTTGTCTATTACATGCTAAAATTTTAGTATCATAATTATATTCATTTTCTTATTATTTTATCAGGAGAGTTTTGTGATTTATTTTCAAGGAGATTACCTTGCAATTTGCATATAAGAATATTTAAAAAAGAAATAGTTCTTCTAGACAGGGAAGAAGTTGTTTGGACCATGATACAGCTGTTGCTATAAAATTAGTTATTCATAGAATGGTTTGGGTTGGAAAGGACATTAAAGGTCATCTAGTTCCAAACCCCCATCCATGGGCAGGGACACCTCCCACCAGACCAGGTCACTCAAAGCCCAGGTCTCAACCTGGTCTTGAACACATCCAGTGTTGGGGCATCTACAATCTCTCTGGACAATCTGTTCCAGTGTCTCAACACCCTCATAGTGAAAAAACTTCTGCCGAATTTCTAATCTGAACCTACCCTGCTCTAATTTAAAGCCACTACCCCTCCTCCTATTCTACACTCAATGTAAGTTATAATTTCAGTCAGAATGATAGCAAGAAGTCAGTGTAATAGATTTCTGCTATAGTTTTATCCTATTTATATAAATGTGTCTGTGTATGTATCAGTGCACGTGCAGAGGCAGAAAGAGGAATTCATATGTGTATAAACACGTAAATCTTGACAACATACTAAAGCAGCTCCTTCTACTAGTACTGCTTGGAATTATAATTTTTTTAGCATCCTATCATCACAAGAATCATACTGCATATTAATTGAAGCATGGAAATGTCAGTGGCCAGATTGTGGAGGTATATGTATTTAGATTGCAATTAATTCCATGTCATCCATTTCTACTCCGAAAAGCCAAATCCATAGCTTTTTGTGTGTTTCGCTTTGTTTTGAGCCAAGAAGGTGAGCACGAGGAAAGGATTCTGGGTATTTGGCCTATTAAGCTTTCTTTTATTGGGTATTTTCAAAGGCAGAATACCGACTGCATAATCTAATTTGATATTACTGCCCTTATGTTATCTGTTCAGTAAGATTTACATATCTTATAGCCCATCACATATTTACACTAATGTAACCATTCCTCCTTGCTTATAGTCCTCATGATTACAGAGGTTCCATTTGCTTTTCTATTATTAAAATTTTAGCCTGTGGTTCAGTGGCTATTCAGGTTGGAGGCCCATTTTGCAATACAACGTAAAATCATGGCTGCTCGCTGAGAGCGCTTACATTTGACAAAAACGTGACAGATGGATCAGGCAGGCATATGGGATGTGAAGTTGGTAGTGAGAAAGGCTAATGGAGTGTCTGCAGTTGTTAAATGAACCATATACTGTGCTTTGAACTTCAATGGCAGTGTATAAGCAAACCGGAATATTTTAAATAGGAGGAATCTAAAAGTGCTGCATGATATCAACCTGCTTAACACCATTTGGATTTCTTTATTTTAGTAGAGCTTGGGATTGACTTAAGTGGGGTTGCACATTTCAAAATCTTCACTTTCTACTGGAAGAAAATCTACGGAAAAGGAAGTAGTGCCACGCCAAAGATGTAGTGTCTCTACCCGGATTGGCCACAAAAGCTTTGGTGCTTTCATGCTTGGATCAAGTCTAAGAAAGGATTCATTCCTTCTGGACTGAAAAGTCACACTGCAAACTTAAAATACAAAACCGCGATTTGTAGCGAATGTCATTTCCACTCCTGCAAGGGGATAGCTTCTGCATTGCTAAGCATCTTCAATGGACAATTCTGTGATTCTGTGACTTCAAATGCAATCGCCTTGCATTACACAGATAATAAATTAATTTACATTAGATGCTAAATCTGCAGTAATTCGGTTAGCTTTATTAGCAACTACTGGTTTAGAATGAAAAAAGCTTCACCAACAATTCAAACCACTCAAAATAACAGGGACTTTTTTTTATCCTAACTTAGATTTTATTTCTGTAACATCGTGCTGATGAATGATGAATATACTCTGGGTGTGGGAATGGAGATGTCATGTTTTCAATCACTTTTATATAAATTATTATACTCTATTAATCTTGATTTGTGGCACCAAAGTTAGATGGAAATTGTATTAAACCATTTATTGTTGTTGTGTTGTTTTGGGTTTTTTTTCCCTACAACTCGTTAACACTAGAGATATAGCTGTACTCACAGTTGGTGGTCTGTTTGGTATTCAGACTCAAAGGGAGGATGCAGATGAACTAACTTTGCTTGCCTCTTTTAAGATAATGTCAATCTGGGAAGGCTCAGTGCCTCTCAGCAGATCACTTTCATTTGTGTTAGGAGGTAGGTATGAATTTAGTAGGACACACATTACTGGAATGCTGTTATTATGTACCGATATAATACGAACTCTGCTTTCCAGAAATGTGTTTTCTCCAGCTGTCAGCAGTATGACAACTCCTGTTAGGCACACTGTGGAGGACTTTAGTTTTCTTGATCCAGCTGTGGAGCTGATTTCCTTAGACTGTTAACTGCATAGCTAGTTAATTTGGGAAGATGGGTAAACTAAGAAGAAAGCAGGTACTTCATTTAGAAAAGGATCCATGTTTAGGTACATTTAGCCATGCTGTTCTTGCTGCAAATTAGTCTAAGGTGACCAAAAGGCAGAATCCCTCCTGACTTCTGTCGGCTGCTTCCCAGCTGCATGCTCACATATCCTCGGCACAGAAGAAAAGTCCCCAGATCAGCTGCTTGCCCTTCTCAGATACAGCTTCCTATAAACCTGGCCTAGCTACCACGTGAAAGCTGACTTCCAGATAACAGCTTCCACAGTCTGGGAGTCGCTACTGAGATGATCTTACCCATGCCAATATCCGTAATTGCTACATATAGAGGGCTGACTGACCACCGCCTCTGATGCGGGAGCACAGGCAGCCACACAAAATACTGAAGTTGCTGACGTACACTTAGCCTCATTTATTGTAGCCCAAAATGCCAGAGTACAAAGACCTGGCCACCCATTCGCTCTGTCTTCCCTTTTGGACATATCATGTAGGAAGACAGCTGGGCTGATGTCCAGGGAGACTTAGGTATGTGGTGCTCTACTTTTCCTTTGGAAATCTCCCCAAATCCAACAGACTCAAGAAGGTAAGGTCCTTATATTTCAAAATAACAACTCAGATCCTTATCTACTGTCTACTAAAAAAAGTATCTGGTTAGCTGAAATTATTCAAGAAAACAGTACAATAGGATTCCAGTTGAGCCACGCCATCATAAAATTCCTGTGATGAATTGTCTATGGAGGAATGATCTGCCTTATTTCTTTTTCATTATCTTACTGAATATGAAGAAATAATTCCCAAAGAATTAATTTTCACCTTTTAAAGCATTCAACTGAAATGAAACATTTTGCAAAGATAATATATATACATGGTATAAAAAATAAGCTGTTAAAATTTTCAAAGCAGTACTCAAGGTTCAAAAAATCTTAAATACCTGAACCAGAAATCTCTTATTCCATTAAACAGATACCAATTATTAAAGACGACTGGCATATGAGATAACTAAAACAGTAAACAAAAATTTCTATTATGAAAACATAAACCCTTATAAATTTACCATAATTTTCATAAGAAGAAAAATAGTTAGAAGGTATTAAAGCATTTTCAGTCGCCACACGATAACACAAAGTTGCTAAAAGAAACCTTGGAAGAAAACTAACTCCAAAAAGAGTAAGAACTAAATACAAATCTAAAGCTTACTCCATTTTTGTATACCACTGTTTACCGTAACACTATCTCAGTGACACAAGTAATTCTCTTTTCATCTCTGTTTCAAACATTTTCTTAATTATATCTCAGTCCTGGCATCCAGTATGCTAGCCATATACCTTCACTTCTGAGTTTTCCCAAACTTGAGTTTTCCTATCTTTTTCTTGATTAAAGCTCATTGAAGGATTAAAAGAGACTATTTCTTTTAAAAATTTAACTCACATACAAATCTTTACATTTTCATTTCAGTAATTTTTTTTTTTTTTTTTTAGTTGATTAGTCCTGTCTTTGAGTGCACCGAAACATTTTTAAGCATATTGCTCTTCAGTGCAGTTTTAGTCTAATCAAAATCTAGGACAAAAGATGGTTGTGTTACCTCTGTCAGTGTAGATAGGAGTGGAAACGTTCACTCTAGATCTAAAAGCAGAGAAATTGCAGGCAGAGAGAATGCTCAAATAAAAAAAAAAAGTAATATAGTTTTTAATTTCATTAATTCCCTTGAGGATAGAGCATTTCAATGACCTAGATCGGCTAAGAAATGGAGGTCTAAAATATTTTATTGATTTACTTATATTTATAGATCAATTGTATACAAAGTTCTTTGTCCACTAACTGCTTCACTGAAACAAGTAAATGTTGGGCTTTTTAGACTTTGGTGCCCATTTTAAAATTAAATTGATTTCATATATAGTTCATTCATTTCTCTTGAAATACTTTTTTGCTTTGTAGATGCAATTGGACTTTAAAAACTCAACAGAGGTTGCTTATGGTATCAGTAGTCACTAAAGAGATCTATTCAAATCATGTAATTCAAGTAAAAGAAAAAGTTCCATACTGCCTTTCTTTTTATAGACTTTAAAAAAAAAAAATAAGAAAATGGATCAACTCCTTAGTATAACACGAGAACAGAATTCTATCACAATTAATAGATACACTACCTTACTCCAGATACCACTTTCTATGACAAAAGAATTCAACACCTCTAATAATGTGAGGAAAGAAGAGGCCTATAGTTCCAGAAATGAGAAGTGACATTCTAGCATACATAGTTTCTACTTTCTGAAATAGCATAGCAGGTGAAAATACACCAAGGATCTATTAACTGTTGCTAAAGGAGACCAAAGCAAAATCCAGATTTAAACCTGAAACATTTCAGATCTATAAATGCAGAAACACAGGTGACAAAGGAGTGTCTCACTCAAAGCCTGTGTTAACCATGGAAGGTTTTAACTCAGATTTTGTAGTGAAATAAATGGATTCACATGCTACACCTTAATAAGCTGAAGCGGTACAAGTGAGAAGGCTGTTCTAACACACTGGCTTCATTCAAAAACTGTGGAAAACAAGTAGCATGTTTCAAATGCACCACGGTGTAAGAGAAACAAATTGCTAAATACACGGCAAAGCAACTATAAGGTCTCATTATGTCTTGTCTAAAATTCAGTTCCCGTCATACTTCGGATTTGTATGTACTGTTTGCACACTGTAGGTCTTACAGAGTTTTATAAGAATGTAGGGTTGAACTTTCAACTTGAAATGAACCTCATAATAAAACTAATTTAGAATTTGCCTCAATGCCAATCAGAAACTTTTGTTCTGGAAATTTGTGTGTTCATTGAAATTCACTGAAATAATGAACAAAATCACTAACCACCAACTATTCACCAAAGCTCCAGCCTTTCTGTACATCAAAAAGAAACCACACCATGGAAGTCTCAAAACTCACATAAAGCCAAGGATCTGGTTTGTGGTTTTCTCATAAATCAGAAATGGAGTCCAGGTTCATAAATCTTTTGGGAAATTTGGGCCAAGTTTTGACTGAATTTTGGAAAATTATAGTTTTTAATGAAAACTCTGTGCAAATAATACTTTTGACAGTCTCTTTTTTGGACAGTATTTAAATATTAACCTTGAAATAAAATTCAAGGAGCTCATAATAAAATAAAAGGCTTATTGAACATCTTAATTCTCAAATATATATATTTTTTACACACACATTCTATATGCTGTTTCAGCAGTGAAATGTTTAGAAGATTGTTTTTCTTCCAGTACCAAGACAGAGAATAATGTTTAAGAAACAAAAAACACATCTAGCATTGATTCTTTTAATAATTACATTATTGCAAGAGGATGGGAGTAGACTGTTATTAAAAATATTCTGGACCTTTTCTATACTTTAAACACCCTTCCGTGGACCAAGACTTTTCCTAAAGGAACTAGGAAATACATTCTTGCAGCTGAACATATATGGGAATCTCTTTTCTCAGAAAAAGAATTAGGTTTCAAAATTATGATAGGTCTACCTGGGAACAAAAATTAGAAACATGCAACCTAGTGTTCATGTGCTTCCATTCAGGTAGAGAAACAACTTCGACATAAGTCTTTTACTTAGAGGAAAATGACGGGTTATTGACTACATCTTTCTCTCTCAATATTTTACAGGGAAACCTTCCCAATTAAAATTTCTTGCGTCTGATAAGTTCCCATTACAACCAAAGGAGCGGCAATATGGTGACTGAAAAGATCGTGATAGAGCTAGGCAATGGATAACGGCAGTAGGTTGTTACTCACTAAAATGTAAATCCCAACTTCCAGTACTTACTATTTTCATTTGCAACTTAAAACCTTAAAAAAACTTAAAAAACAAAACAAAAAACAAAGCACAGCTCTTTTTCTACCTTACAAACCCAATATGCCAATCCCAAACAGTAATGTGCTAGTATATATGTTCTCTCACTGATAAACACTCCACAGTAGATAGTAAGAATTATATGTGTACTTTAACAGAGGAATAGTCTTGGATTTCTTTAGGTCATCTTTCTCATAAAAAAGCTATTTCGTTTGCCAATGCATTTATACTTGTCTTGTATCTCCTTATATCAGACGATTATATATGTACGTGGGCCTGAATATCTTGTTTGTTTTCACTTATATGCAGCTCACACAAAGAGTGGCACTGTTGATACTCAATGAACCAGCCACTAAATTTGTCCTCCACAATGAGCCTAAGATCAATAACTAATTTTGAAAACTGATTAGTTTGCAGCAGGGAAGTAGACACTGTCCGAATCTTGCCAGAGGATATAATCAGCCAGTAAATAGCAATATTAGTGCTGTAGGTAATAGGCTGAGAACAGCAGAGGAATGGAGTATGGCCCAACTCTCCAAAATAAAGGCCTTGACATAAGGCCAATTCAAATTCTCTCTTTTACGCCACATGACTTGTAAACTGAACTCTGTATTTTAATTTTTTGTGTTGGAGTAAAGCTTATTTTTATCACACTCCATGCTTGGTGACAAAGAAGTGTTTGTAAATGCATCCTAATAAAGCTCGCAAGTGCAGCCTTGGGTGATTATTAAAGAGCTACAGACATTTTTACAGATCTTTGCTGGTTGTGAACCCCAGATGTTTCCAACATGAAAAATGTTATGTTCTAACAGTTAATGTTGTATCACCAGCCATTCAGAAGATGTATCTTCTTATTATAGCTGGAATGTTGCTATGGTGATAATTGTAAAACTGTGACCTAGAAGGAAGAAAACAAATGCATTTGGCACAAAAGAGGATAGGCAGTGTATCAATTAAGTCAATGAATGGGAAGATAACAAAAAGGTAATAGGAAATTAAAAAATTATGTACGAATCTAGGATACCATATGATATACTGTAATTAGCGCTTCCTTTTATTTTCATGTGGAACGCATCCTCGGTTAGCTTTGTGGACAGCTATCATCCTGTCTACACACACATAGATGTCAGTACTGCGCAAAATGACAATGCTTTTCCTTTTCCATAAAGCCCATACCTAAAAAGCATCCCTACTCAAGACTTGCTCACGTATTTATATTCCCCTTCCAAAGAATCCATGCGTTCCTTGAAAAATGGGTTTGTACAAGTAAGGTTTTGTATTTTGTTTTTTTGGCATGAAGACTGAAGTTGACCACGAGAGCAGATACAAATAGCTACAGTTTGAACTCTCAAGCCCTAAGGAACTTAAAGGAGCAGAATATAATTAGACTTCATGCAAGTCTAGCCATGGATTGTTTTGGAAACAGTCTATTCTTGGGATCATCATGATTCTGAATTTCTGGTGAGTCTAGTAGCGGTAAATCGACTCAGGCTTTTCACGGGGGAGTCACAGGGCTTTTGGGGCTCAAACCACTGAAGAACCCGAGTCCTCTGTCGCCTCTTCCGGCAGTCTGCTCATCACCTTGAGCTAGTTTTCCTCTTTGTCTGCTCATCCATTTCATCATTTGTGCAATGGGAATAAAAGCGCTGACCCTTTTTACAAAGAGCTTTTTCAGATCGATGGATGAAGCACGCTGTTATTTTCTAAGCTCTTAAGCAGTCCTATACGTGAAAAAACAGTGACTCCCATTATGAGGGTAATGATCAAATATCCCATCTTAAGGCAACTCCTATTGCTGCAGTAAACTGCAAATGGTTTCCAGCTTGCAAGCAAAGAAAATTTCTGGTATGTGTTAAAGACTCCACCATTATCATTCATCCCAATCAGCTTGATTAGACCAGAAACAAACAACGGGAAATCATCTGTGTGCACATCAGCCCCGATTCAGGAGTCCTTGTCACTGCAAAAGAGAGTGAAGCCTTGTCACTTGTCCTTAAATGTATATTCTCCATAGTTCTTTCCTACGTATCAGGAAAGGAAGGAAACAGAGTAGATTACATCTCTTATTAAATTTATGTGTTGCAAGAGTATGCAATGTGCTTGGAAATAAATCGCACAACAAAGGACAAAATTACGGAAAGAACTGTCACACTGTAAATCTCTTGATGTTTTCACACAGAAACGGAATGTCTTTCTGCAAGTTATGCATTAGTCAAAACACTATCGAGATAAAGGCATTCAAGTGATATTTTTGAAGCCATGCTAGTCGTCCTGTAGCTCTGCACTTCACTCAGACTGGAAAGTAGCCAACAAGCATGGCTTGAAATCTGTTAGCTTATGTCTTGAGGGATTTTTTCCAGCTGTATTAAAGAATTAAGACTGAGCTCCCCAACTCTCACTGCGCTGCCTGCATGCT
The DNA here is from genome assembly GCA_013396935.1 of Baryphthengus martii. Classification (NCBI taxonomy): domain Eukaryota; kingdom Metazoa; phylum Chordata; class Aves; order Coraciiformes; family Momotidae; genus Baryphthengus; species Baryphthengus martii. The sequence continues at coordinate 44,194 of VWZK01020875.1, read as the reverse complement.
GATCTGGGGCAAGAAAGGAAACGGAGGCATGGTGAGGTAAAGGGATTAATCCAAGGTCAGATTGAAAGTTAAATGTAGGATTTAGGCATAGACGCTTGCTGCTTGATTATGTTGAAGTCAGAGAAAACAGTGAAGCCCTTTTATTTTAACTTCAAAGCAATACAACTGTTTTGCACATGGAAGTGCAACAGCATGCTGTTGTGGAAGGTTTTACATCAAGGCAAACCACAACTATGACTCGGACCAAAAAAAAAAATCTCACATTAAATTTGTCCACACATACATACTGGTGGAAATAGCTTATAACTAAAGATAAATATAAAAAAATA
>VWZK01020875.1:0-42950 GCA_013396935.1 Baryphthengus martii | reverse complement strand
TTCTGGTCTGGCAACTCCCTTTACTTGCTCTTTTCCTTCCAGTGCCTCTGGGTATATATGTGATAAAATGACAGTCCAGTCAATAGCAGGGTCACAAGTTGGTTTCTCAGGCCCCTTCCAGTCAGTGGCTGTGACTCAGCAACAGCTTTTTTGGGCAGGGGAAAGTTGCTTGGGAGACCAGGATCACAGGCAAAACCAAGCTGGCAGCTGTCTTTTATAACCCTGAGCTTCTCAGGGTGGGTTTGATTCCAGCAGACCCTGCATAATTTGCACACAGGAGGCAGAAGTACTTGAGAATAAGCATGTACTCACACATCCTACAAGGACTGATGCTCCACAAAGTGTGTACACAGCAAGCAGCAAAAATGTGCCTCCTATTAATACTCAGCGAGACTCTAGGATAAAAATTATTTGTGTCATGAATACAGTCACACAGAGGAGAAAGACAGAGAGAAAAGCAGAATAAAATAGACCACAAAGGGAGAGCAAAGGCAGAGAGAGAGAAAAACTGGAGGAGTGGAAGAAAAAGGAACTGTCAGACACAGAACCTAGCTAAGTGTAAGAGGAAGAATGAGACAATTTTGTGGTGCTGGTTAAAACAAAATATAAAAGGGAAATGTGATGCTTAAACATACAGTAATCTCCTTTTATCCAGTATATAGAAAACAGTCAACTAATTAAAGTACACAAGTAGCCTCTGAAATATTTTACCTATTTTACACTTGACAAAGCAGAAACAATGGGCTTATATAACTTGTTCAGGTCACATATTAAGTCAGCAGTGAGCCAGACGTGGCTCTCTGACCTACCTCCATGCAATACTTCTCCAGGGGAAGTAAAAGACATGTTTTCACTCCAACTTTTTCACTATACGCAGCACTTAGGGCCCCAGAAGGAGCCATAAATCTTGGCAGTTCCTCGTTTAAAGTTTGCACGCAAGTCGATTTAAACAGTTTGCAAATAAAGCAACTGCCCTTGGTTTCATGCTCAGGAAGGCCCCACCACATGTCATTTTTTCTATGGCTTGCCATTTAACGCACACTGCTCTAGGTCTTTGGCATTATAGAACTAATGCAAGAGGTACAGCTAATAAATTTCCCAGCATTATTGTTGGAACAAGCAATGTGCAGCACAAAACTTGGATAATTACAAGAGGCCAACATAGTATCAAATTCTTAATAAACACACCAATTAGTTTCCTCTCAAGGTTCATCCACTCATTCTTCGATTTTTATCAGTCAATTAAATGGCTTGTCAGAAGAACGTAACATAGTCAATCCACATACATGCTTATGTGTTACATACTGTCAGAAATTACTAATGCACGGGGGCTTGGCAGGAATGACTGTCACTGTTAACCATCAGCTGGCAGAGGCAAATTGCACCAATTTTAGTCAACTAGTACTGACCTGTAAAACTGGTAAAATCTGTAGGAGGAAAACAAACTACCACCACGCAAATTAAAATAGCGAGTGACAACCCAATGGAATACTGCATTACATTTGCTGAAAAACTCAGCAGAGAACCAGAACTTGGGATCATGGACGAAGGCATCAGTACATAGGAGGTATACAATATATGGTATATGACATACAGTATATATATATATCCTTACTACCTGGGAAGTGAGGGCAAACTTTGCAACTATGACTTGAATTAGGCTAAATGCCAGTACCAGTGAATTCTTTCAGATGTCACCTTACATACTCTACACAGAACAAAATGACCACGACAAAGCAGCAATCCCTTACTTGACCTTCTAGCCTCTGAATGCAATGCCTTTCAGAAAAACTTATATCCCATCTGACAGAACTGGGTGACCTTGACCCAGAGGAATAAGAGAGATTGGATTAGCTAGGTATATGAGCATAGACCTTCTTTCTTCAAGAGATTATAAACAACTGAAGGAAAAAATAAGTAGTTTTCTGAAGCTGCACAAGCAGATTCTCTAGTTTGTTAAGGCTGCTTCACACTGATGTCAGTGAGCAGCACACCCTGTGCAAAAGGATCCAGTGGTTTCTTTAAGTTTTCCGTAATGGCTTTTCCTGCCTGTGAAACCAGATCCTGCACTGTTTGACCTTGAATGAATTATTTGACCATGATCTGTCTGCAACTTAATCATAGACTAAAAGCTACAGATAACATTACAAATGTGGATGACCCAGGGATTTAGGCAGTGGACTAGGTTTGTGATAATTTGGCATGCAGAAGGAACGTACGTGCGCAGTTGATGGGCATTGCAATGGTATGAATAAATTCGACTTTCGTAAAGGTGTACATTATAACTGTGTAAGTGTGTCCCAATGCCTAGTCAAAAGCTGTGCCCAAATATCTCAAACCCACCAGTACAGCTTAGTACTGTATCTTACCTAAGATTTTCTGAAATAAGGGATTTAAGCAACAAGGTATCAACAACTTGGTAGAATTATTCTACGAACTAGTTTTTTGAAATTGAAATAACTATAACCTGCACTGTTATAGACTGTTTCTTGCTCCTTTTTTTCAGAGTATATATATTTTTTTAGTAAAGTTAGGAAGCTTGCCATTCACTGACAGGCAAGGCAGTAAGTAATAGTGAGAATACAGGACAAAATGATTGACAGTTCTAACTGTAAACACAGATTTTTTTCCAGCTAGAGAGTAGTGCTTCTTGCTGAAGATGCTGATAAAGCTTCTGCCAGAGATAGTGATGAGTGGTGTGCAATGTCAACTTGAGATAAGGAGGTTACAACACTGTGCAAAGAACCATCCTGATACCATGGCACCAAAGCAGCAGTTAACAGTACAGACCCTCCTGACTTCCTGGGGAATTTCTGACTTAAGAGATGGGAATATCATTAATGAGTTATTGACAGAATGTGTAAAAAAATAAATAAAAAAATTAAAAGAATACTAAAGCCAAGCTTACTGTTTACATATTAATTTCTACCTGTGTTGGAGATTATTTGGATATAGGATTTGCTCTTTAGTGTGGAGTAGCTGTGGAAAAAGTTACTTAGTATTCTGGTCTTTTGGTCTTTGTACAGTTAGATTTTTAAAAAAAATATAAAGTTCTCCCAAATCTGTAGTCCCATCAGTGCACTAAAACCAATTTATCTGTGGGAGGAAATGCCATTTTCCACTCTTTCTGTGCACTAGTCAATACATAATTTGGATACATCTACTTCAGTCACCTCGGTGTGTTAATATAGCCATAGCATTCTAAAGCCACTATCAGCAATGCCACTGTGGCAGCACAGAACGGGGCACGGGCTGCAGAACTGCCCCAAGGAACAAGAATATGCTCTTCTGCAGTGACTCAGCTGCCACGTGTACTGGTCTCAGCCACCACACGTACTGCTGTGTCGAACTTTAACAAACCCTGTAAAGGCTCAGTTTGCACGCTAGTTTTCAAACTAATTTATACTCTCCTTTCATACTGTTTGTGGCTCGTATTTTGGCGATGCGCTGCTGCATTTTCTTCCTACTCCATAACCTGATAGAGAAAACCAAATCACCACCTCTTCTTGTAATTGATAAACACAGTAATAGCAGGGAGGAAGGCATAACCTCTGCTAATGCTCTACACTAAAGGGACCCCTTAGGCGAGACCTCCTGCTTAGAACCACCTCACAACTGGGGCTTCACTCCTTTGTGTGGGAAGTGAACAAGAGCTGTGGGGATGAACAAGTACCTCCGCAAAATTAAGCTTTAATGACCAAGGAAGTTAAAATGACTGGCTATGACCACCACTGTGGAATCTACTTTCTACCTGGAAGGGACAGTTTTCTTGAGAGCTTAACATGCACATCACAGGTCATGCCTTTAGATACTTTCTCTTATGCCAGTTACTCTTATTTTCATTGACCTTTTCTGGGTAAAAATTATTTCCTGACCACTGGCCCATGACAATCTGGGGCACCGTCATGTGTACATGTCTTTTTTACCTCACAAAGGTGAAAAAGAAAGTCCTCATGAGTGAAGAGCTTATCACCAATGGAACTGCAAATGGAAGGATGAAGGGTAGTAAGGAATCTAATATGTAAGCATGTCATTCTTTCACAGTGTTTACAGGAAGAAAAATGTCACATCTAATCAGTTTTGCTTTGTTTTCTAGTGTAAATTTTGGGAACGGTCCTGAAAGTTAGCCATATTCAACTTGAAGTATACCTGCAAACCTGCAGATATCAGGATTTACTGGTCTGGTTCAAGATCACCTTTAAACCTAAGTGCAGCCTGAAGTGAGTTTAGATATTGCAATACTTTACAGATTCTTATAATAGATATGCCCAAATTACTTATTTTCAAAGTTGGCCTCAAGCAAATGAGCTCCTTACAGTCCCACACTTGTCGAGTGCCAGGCTTTGCTCAGATCAGCAGTTTCACCCTGACTTCCACTGACAGAAAACAATGTGTTCTTGTGAAACAAAATGCTCCAAGACAAAATTTACTACCCTGTGTTCATCTCCTTTACACCTGGGGATATTTTTTTATCATGCTGCTTCTTGAGTATGTTTCTAAGGTTAAGTTAGAAACTTGTGAAAAGAAATATTTTTATCAGAAATATTATTCTAATCTCAAATGTAATGCCACAGTTGAAACTGCTGTAATACAATATTTTTGTGACTACCTTTTAGATCTACATAACTGCAACATTTAATGATTTCTGATGTCTGGAAGGTATTAGACTGTGGTTGTAATAATCTCTATAATTGTAACAGTTCATGCTAGCTAGACTGCACATCTATTCTTCATCTGTCCTTAAACTAATTTGTTCTATGTATGAATATATCACACTCATCAATTTAAAGTGCCATCCTTTGGCTATGCAGGTCATTACGAAATATACATTATGTATGAGTCAAACACACCAAAGTTACACAAATGCTTTTTAGCAATGTACGAGAGAGCTGCTTTCTGTTAGAGTTTTTAAGTTATTATTCTAATCAAAACCCAAGCCACGGCTACAACTAACCAGCAATCAATTACTTCTTGCCGAACGTAACGCCTTGGATGCTGGGAGTTATACTGTGGCTCTGTGCTGAATTCTAAAAATAACAATGCATTAAAAAAAAAATAAAAATAAATCCCCAAACCCTGAAACCCACTCATTGCTGCCCATAAAGTTTTCATTGCAATTAGTGCAGTGCTGGACTCTTAAAATTCTTTTCCTGGAAGGGAAACTACACTCAATAATGCAGCTATACATGCATCTATAGAGGGCATCTAGTATAACAAGACCCACCATACAGTATGTGTCTAGTTGTAGGCCTGATGAAGAAATCAAGAAAATCTTAAGGTAATGATTTCTCGCAGGACACAAGTCCTATCTGAAGTTTCAAGGCTGTATTTGGCAAAAAACTTTAAAGAGGCTCAGGACTGTGGTGAAGACCAAGCAGCGCTGTGCAGAGGGCTCATAGTATTAATCTGTACCAAAAGGTGCTCAGGTAGCAACACCATTTGTTTGTTATCTGATTGACATCTTGTAGCTGACAGGAAATCAGATGCCTGCCTCAGTTATATTCCCAGCAGGCAGAGGGTCAACACCAAAGTACCACAGAAACACCAGTCCTCTGGGGAGCCTCAGAATCTAACAGGAGTGTAAAATGAAACCCTTTATTTTCAGTATATTTGTCCAGGGGCCCTTGAAAACTTTACACATGGTTTTGCCCAAGTTTCCTTTGTTCAGGATCAGATTTGTGTCCACTCGTAAGATACTCTCCTTCTTCCAGTCAGAATATGTAGATGAGCAACTAGAATGATCTATGTAACACTTATCCCATGAAACAGAGGAATGAAACTTTGCTTTCTTCACCATCTTTCCAAGCTGTGCATGCTCAAAGTTACTGAAGAGAAGGATGCACATAAAACAAGATAAAGTAAAACCATTTCCTGCCAGTACAAGAGGAGCGTCTCTTTGGGGACAACATCTCCAAGAGTGATTAAGTGACAATCACTTCATTCCCACAGTTAGCTACAAAGAGCAAAACCTAGCCCTCAATAAATTAAAGAGGTTGACAGCACCGAATTCGTTTTGTGTGTAAAAGCTGTTAAAAGAAAGAGAGAACTAGATATGTGCATATGTTGTATGCATTTACATGGGAGAGGGGAGATTGTGCATGGGATGAGACAATCACACCCTTTACTTTTCAGGCAGGTAGTATATATTTTATTTTTTCGGTGTTTCACAACCACACTAGACAAACTCTTGAGGAAAACTATTAATAATTATCTATCCCTGTGTCTAAGACTCAAAAAAACCCCAGATGTTACTACGAAATCCCTTTATAAAATTGTGTAAAATGTCAGTTGCCAAAATACATGTACTTTGCATTTTTCTCAGCAAAGATATGTTTTGCCATTATATATACCTCTGGGCAGGATACTACGGCAATGAGTCATGCAGATATCATATATACTTGCCTTCATATATTAGTATGTATATAGTTTTCATTTCTTTGAGTATTATCTTAGTAACGCCTTTTTCTTTTAAACCTCGGAGAACAGAAAGAAACAAAACCCCCTGTATCTAGTGGATTACTACTGATCAGACTAATTTCATCTAAATTATCACATCATAATAATCACTGCAAAGTTAGTCTTTGAATCTCTAATTCAATGGGATGATCACTACCCTTTCTCATCAACCACATGAGAAGAGATATGGAAAATCAGGGGTCTGGGAAAACATGTTGGAAACACAATCATTTCACTTTCTTTTGCACAGGTGCCAGGTTATACTGTAGAATAAGAAACAGTCAATTATTAGGAAGATCATTACTATTTCTTAAGTTATTTGAAGAGTTAAAGAGACCTTTTTCTCCCCAGAAAAACATAAGTTCAAAGTGGAAGTTCAGGCTTGACTTAATGGCATTTGTTCATAGAAACTCTGATAGTTAATAATGACTACAGGACTTGCCTAAGTATTTCTATTAGATAAAAGAAGTGGGTAAGATTTTGATGACAAGCTCAGTTGCAAACAGAAGATAAATTTGGGTATTTGCAGGCACTACGCTCTTTCTGAGCAAATGCCTGATGTTTTTCTTAGAAAAAAAAAATTGGATTAAGTTCCCTGGCTCAGATTTCTTAGGATCCATTTTGCTTTTACAAAGGTGGTATCAGCTCTGATTTAACACAGCACAAGAGAACACATTAAAACTACATTCAGATTAATTCCTTCAGCCTTCCCGATCCCAGCTAATTTCACATTCATTTGCTAATTGGGAAACAGACTGCACATCAAAGGCAGGCTGGAGGCTATAATGAAGGCTGTAAATGTTTGCTGTTTCAGGAGTTATTGTTTTCATTTCTGAAATAGAGGGAAACTGTCATTATTAACAGTGGAAGGAAATATATGAATAAAGGGAAAAAAAGAAAGACAAAAAGAGCAAGGCTAGTTCTTTGAGAGGTAGATACATGTGTACACGCTAAGTAGAAAGCCTTTCCCAATATTAAGTGAAACATGCTGCAAATCTGACATCAGAATCAAATGCTCAGCATGCCTGCTTGAGAAATTATGTTTGCTACCAAGCATTTGTGATAGTCAAAATGTAGTTAGCAAAAAAACGCTTTCCCCATACCAACAGTCTTAAAGAATGATAAGCAAGTTTTGAGAAATAGGAAGGCCAAACCATCCATTGCTCGCTTAGTCTTCCTATTCTTCACACTGATATCAAATAGCAGTAAGTGGTAGCAAAATACTTGAGAATGGATGTTCTTTTCATCAGTATCTGATTAAATAATCCAATACATTCCACCAAAAGGAAAAATAAAAGCCACAAATCATTTTTAAGCTAAGGGAATAACACAAAGCTTAAATAAAACCTCAGGTGTTTCCAAACCTTTTAATGTCATCCCAGGTCCGAGCAAAGACTGATGAGAGCAAACAGTTTGAAATTGAAAATGGCCAATATTAGTCTACTATAGAATAGACTGCTATGATTTGTGTCCAGCGTCCATGGGGGATGTATTTGGTTTGGAAAAAGGTCCCTCAAGCTGAAAGCTATGTTTCCTGATACCATGATACTGTTAATGTGCCATAAAAATGATTTAGCAGTTAGGATCAATGTACTGCATTCTAACAAGACAATAAAATACCCCATATGGTAGCCCATCGTTATTATAGGGTCCTATTAAGAAAATGGAAAAAAATGCTCAGATATAAACAACTCATATTCTCTATATAAGAAAGATATATTTCAACAGGCTAGCACATTTTTAACAGTCTAAAAGAGATCAGTATGGTGCCACAGCCCTCACGGTTTTCAGTTGGCTACACACTAGCCCAGTGTTCTGGCATTGCACATGAACACAAAGCTCATAGACATGAGGAGGAGTAGCAGAGACAACGTGTGATGAACTGACCGCAACCCCCGTTCCTGGTCTCCCTACCCTGCTGGCGTGGCAAGGAGGTAGAGACAATCAGAAGCAAGGCTGAGCCCAGGAAGAAGAGAAGGGTGGGGGAAAAGGTGTTTTGAGATTTAGGTTTTATTTCTCATTATCCTACTCTGATTTGATTGGTAATAAATTAAATTTTCCCCAAGTTGAGTCTGTTTTGCTCATTACGGTAATTGCTGAGTGATCTCTCCCTGTCCTTATTTCAACCCATGAGCCTTTCGTTATATTTTCTCCTGTCCATCTGAGGAGGCGAGTGATAAAGCAGCTACGGTGGGCACCCAGAGTGCAGCCAGAGTCAACCCACCATAGAATGTTTAGCGTAATCTTTGGTTTCATTTTTAACATATGGTAGTTTCATTTTCTAGGAAAATACTGTTTCTAGTGGTGCATAAGGGTTTTTATCTTTAAATTAATTGTATCTTTAAATGTGTATATGCATAGACTCAGTTTAGGAAACAAGAAATAACAAGCTTTCATTTGATCATTTATTTGTTCCATGTGTGTGAAAAAAAAATAGGTTCACAACTGAGAAAGATCACATTGTTTATAAAAACAACCACCTACCCAGTTAAAATTCAGTGACTCCTCATGTCACGTTTGCTGTAGAAAGATACACTTATTCCTAAAAAAAGCATAGGTAAAACAAAATACCATTCTCCTTAGCGTTCCTAATCAAACATCTGTAACAAATACATGGACAACTTTCCAAGGGATTAAAGCATTGCTATTCACATTTACATATAGTTTCTTCATAATTTTCCACTGGAAATATGTACAATAATACCCTTTTTCCTGTAGGGTAATTTTCCCCCCAAAGTAGTTTTTCATTCCTTTTTTTCTCTGATAATTTTCAGCCCCTTCAGGGGTGCTGATAAGTCACCACCACTCTCCAGACTGAACCAGATCAAGTGAAACTGAGTTTTAGATTTCTAGGAGTTAATTTTACTGATGGGTGTACAGCTCATTCTCCAGAAATTCGATGCCAGAATTGTTGGGAGTCCCCCCGGTCAGCTCTCCAATCAGACGGATGCTGTGTGGAAACGGGTAGGATTGGTAGCAGCAGCACTGCACGGGGCACTGGGGGGGTCCTTGTCAAGTGCCTAAGGGTGGTGGCCCTCCAACAAAGTCCCCGTTGGGACAGGGATGGCAGGCTGCCTACACCTCCAATGTTACACCACCAGCAGGAGATAACACCAGACTGAAGCCCTGATTGAGGTGTTGGGAGCAATTGGCACGACTGATGAGCTGAACAAGTTAGGTACCCTTCCAGTGCTGCCTGTCCATGAGTACTTGAAGAGGAGCCTGGGCAGTGCACTCCTTTTTTTAGGGTCCACACAAACATGGAGGGGAGGGAAATAAAAGCAGGGCTGTCAGCACCTGTCCAAAAATATATCCATTATCAATGATTACAGTTGGTCTAAGTTGTTCAAGGAAATGTGTAGGTTACACACCTCTGTACTTCCCTGATAACTTACATCGCTAAAGACTTTCTTTCAACTCAACACACAGTGAATATGTACAGCCTGTGAGGAGTCACCAACCTCCCCCAGATCCCTTTTTCAAATGAAAATCAAAAACTACTGAAAATTGAACCAAATTTTAAGAAACCTAGATGCCTAGGCAGCTTCCACTAGTTTCATCAAATTGCTCCCCCATTACCACAGCGCAGAACGGAAACATGGAAAAGTCATTGCCATTGCACTCTGAAAGGCTCCTATTTCTTTGGCTCCCACAAGATTACTTATAGAAAGAATATACCAGAACTGTAATGCAATAAGCTATAATGTGAAACAACTGTAAGCACTTGAAGACCTTTAATACAGATGACACACTGGTCTTTTAAAGAATTAAACCATAATTTATAGAATAAACTATTAGATACACAGGACCTAAATGGCATTTGAGCACACAGCTTGCTTGCTTGTAGGGATATCAATCAATTTTTTAAGAATTAATCTGCACCCCAGTGTTCTCCTAAAACTGCCTAATGTTTTGGCAAGCTACTTGAAAGGGTTCAGTAAGAATTTACAAGGGCAGCTTGGAAACAGGATTTTTTTTCTGGCTCAACAAAGGGGATACTGTTTCCCCTCTGAACGTATCTCTGTTATAGTTTAACACAGTAATGGATAGGTTTGCCAAAAATCACAGTTTTTAATGGCCTTCAGCGAAACAGTAGATTTGTCTTTGCCTTCATACTGCGTCCTGCATTTATGCTGTTAGAATTGCTCTTAATCTGCCTGGAAGTATCAAATGCTCTTGGCCTTGAGAACACAAACTTGCACACACAGTAAAAAGTACAGTTTGTAGAGTAACCACATTTTTCCATGCGTGCAGAAAAATAAGCAGGACTGAAACTAAAGGATCTAATTTCGAGTATTTTCCAGCTCTTGACATAAAAATGGCAAGAAGGCCTGGACAAATTTAATATGTGGTATTCGTATTGCCTCCATAAAATGTGCTAAAGTTGCCTGAATGATGTCACTTGAGCAACACATCCAAGCTACAGATATTTTTGAACTCTCTGAACACTTAACACTTGGCACTGACCACAGGTATGTGGGGTGTGCAAGGCTGCACACACAGAATCATCTCAGGCCATTAGTAAGCAATGCATGCCTTTGACTACAAAGAGCAGAAAGTGCTATCGCAGATGTCATACAAAGTCACCGCAACTTTCTGGTTTTCAAACATTTCTCTTTGACAAAGGCAATCAATAAAACATCAAAGTGGTATTTGGAAAACATGAACCCTTACTTGTTTGGCATTAGGTTCAAGGGAAAATTAAACAGATAATGGTTATCAATGGTCTGTCAGTTCCCAGGACTTAATTTTTTTCAGAGTTAATGTGTGTGTGCTCGCTCACACACACATCCATTTTAGAGTACTACAGGAATAGATTTATTAGAAACAGCTTATTTTGCACTCGACTCATGAAAAAGCTGCTTGGTATGGAATATGATTTTTGTCTCCATTTTGTGAAAATCTCAGGGGAATGGAGCTTAAACCATTTCTTCAGCTAGCTTCATTGCTTTTCACTCCAGTGACAACACCCTCTAACACATCAAATGAAAATGGAGGACTTCTATTCCTAAAAAAATCCAGAAAAATTTGCAACAGCTGGACACATTTCTTTCTCTTGTATTCTGTGAAATCGGTGGCATTCTGCCACTGATTCCACTTTGGGAATTTCAGTTTACTAAAACAGGTTTTTTGGGTTTTTTTAATCATTATTTTTTTTTTTAAAAATATCTTTTTCTACTTTCCTCTCTTCGCTTTTGGAACCCACCACCCAAGTGGCTACTCCGCTGCCTCCCAATGGAGTGTTGACAAGGTTGGAGACTTATACTTTGCAGCACAATTGTAAGGGTTGTGCCAAAACTTCTGAAGAGGAAGATTTCTTTATATCTAAGATTATCTTAAACAATAGAACATCTTTTACCTTATCCACTTTAAATCCTACCGCTGTCCATTTTACTTAAGTAATTCATCATGTCTTAATGCTGAATAAAATGCAGTAGGAGTAAACAAATTGCCTGCTTAGTTGCATAATGCTAGACAGATAAGAAATAAGGCCACAACTATGAAATCCTTTCTAACAACAGTTTTATTCTAATATCAATAAAATCAGAATTGCCTTTTTTTTTTAAGACAGCATGTTTCAGCCAACACATTTTTGTGGAACAGTTCTTATAATTTCTTCTGAATTCAAGAGCAAACAAAGGATTTTAAAGGTGAAGCTATGCCCTTGAAACGCACACTCTACTCCTTATTTCTTCTACCTTATTAATTCAGAACTTTGCATGAAAAAAGTGGCAGTAATTAGCCTTGACATGGACCAGCGCCAGGCTCTTCTATCAAGTTTCTTTCCTGTTTATGTTTGAATTACTCAGGGGCTGCCTGTGTGTGCCCTTTGGTCTCAACAAATGTGGTTTTTTCCCCCTACTCTCATGGTACAAAGAAATGTAATCTTAGCTGACTGGAGTCTGCAGAACATCATATTATTTCCTTGACTCAGTTGAAGATTCACAAGTCGGAGTGGGGAAAAATGCTTTCACTGAATATATGCTGGAACAGTAAGTGGATTTGCTCTTCAGAGAAGAGCTGCTTTGCCTGAAAGCCTTTTGCTCTGCATTTCTAGACAAAGTTTTAGAACAGACACGGTGTAGAATTTGAATGATGAGGCTTCCAGTTAGCAGTTCTTTCCCTCTGCAAATCTGGCACACAAGGGATGTCTAATACTGGATGAGAACCACAGTCCACCTAGTCTACTGTCTTACTTACACCTCCTACCAGATGCTTATGACCAGACATACGAGTTTCACTTTTCTTACTATAACCAAAAACATAACTGTAAGTATTAAAAAACAACAGGCTGTGCACAGAATATTTGTTTCAGTAAAAATACGTTGCTATTTTAAAGTGAAGAAGTTATTAAGTTTTGTTATCTATGGCTACTCAATTTCCAATTTAGCTGTTACTGTGTTTCACCTGGTGAACAAAAATTATTATCATAATATAAAGGAAAACACAAGGAAATGAAACTCTCTATAAGCATTATTTTAAATCATAAAACCCGCAGGTGAATAACATTCCTAAGCAGCTATCACAACGTAGTTCAAGATAAGTGATCATACCCAAATCTTACAGGGTACCCTTCCATAGAAAAGAAACTTCTAATATCCATAGGGATCATAATGACAATAACTGGAAACACTGTAGGAAACATGATGTCTCACTTTTCAGCTTATTTTTAAACACAGGTCCAAAGGAGAATTCTGACATCCAAGCTCTCCTTTCTTCATTTTTTGCACTGGACATTTTGTACCTGTGAAGTGATTTGCTTTTCCAAGAACCTGGACCTACCAGGTTATCAGATTATGCATGTAATGGATAAAAAATTACTTGTTCAAATATCAGATTTTTAACAAGACAGAATTCAATTAAGATTGTATAAGCATTTCTGAACTGTATGTAGATGATTAATTATTTTGAAATGTTCTCAGTGTCACATCCACCCATCCCCCCAAATCTCTTAGAAGTGTCATTGGGAACTATTGATTTTTCTTTCAGGATTTGGCTTGCCCAGGTCATGACATCTAACTTTGGAGGCTCTTCCCTAAAACAAGGTTAGAACTGAGGCCTCTTCTAAAAACCAACAAAAAGTTAAGCCATGGAGAAAGGAATGATGTGTATACTATTTCAACAACTCTTTATACTCATTGAGTTGTAAATATATCTAAATCTCAAGAAAAGGCACTGAAACAAGACATCAATATGAACGTACATCTATACCCAAGTGGTTTTGAGTGCCACCTCAAGCTGCTGGAGTAGCAGTGGTCTCATCTTCATACTGTTCCTGGTGTAGTTGTCTGAGATTTAGTCTCGGGGTACTGTTACTGTGCAAGAGTTGAGACATTCTGCAACTGGTCTGGTTAGATATATTCCTAAATACGGTTTGATCGGATGACCTAATTGAGGATTGAACTGAAGTTCCCTGGCTTCTGTCTCAGTACTGTCATAGGTGACTTAATGGGTCAACAACATAGTCTGAATTGTCTGTTCCCTGAGCACACACAATTTTTCTCTGTCTAATTCCTCTAGCCTCCAGCTATTTACATAGTAGCCTATAGATTTTTTCGTGTGTGAACTCTAAAACTATCCCTCAGCTATCATTCTATTTGTAAGGTTCACTGAGCTCAAAGCTACTCAGTATGAAGGCTATTTTGGAGATTATTATGTGTGGAATTTTCTAGACATACAAATGCATGCAACACACAGACATATTCAGCGTCAGGAAAAGCATATTTACATATTTTTCCAGCCATATGGGAAAACATTTAGCATTTCAGAGAACTGGTTATGGCTAACTGAACTGTAAGCATGAATTTCAAATCACAGATTGTGAAGGTTAAAATTAATAATCATCATAATAATAAAAAACTACTAAGAAATTATCTTTCCAAGCTGAAACATCCAGAGGTTAGGTCTTTCTATTACTAGGGTACAATTGTCAGACGTTGTAACAACAGATTCAAGACAGAATGAGCATGATGATTATCCATTAGTTATTGTTATTATTATTCTCTATTATTATTTTATACACTATATTGTATTGTGGTACTAATGGAAGATAATGTGCCTTGGGAACAGAGCATCCCTGGATCTCATTAGAAATTAAATATATAGAATGAGAATATGAGAGATAAAATTGCTTTTCTGCCTGACAGGATAAATGGAATGGTGTGTGACAGGGATGGAATAACGGAATGCTCTCAGCCCTATAGTCTGTGTATGAATGTCTCTACTACCCGCTGAGGAAAATAAAGTTTAACCTCATACACACACACGGGAAAGGAAGTGCAATGCTGAGGAAGGAGAGTTGACTAGAATTAAACTTTTCACTTGGAAAAGACGGTAAATCTCTGCACTAGTTTTATACCTTTGGGATCTTGGCATAAATCCAATCAGAGGTTCTAATTAAAACGAGTTTGATGGTCTCAGCTTAGTTCCTAATTGATGGCAGTTCACACTACAAAACACATAAGAATTCATTACAGTCCTGCTCAGCTGGCAATTTCTGCTCAGAGGGAGCAAGAGGTGGCAAGTAATGTGGATTACAGAAACTGTCTTGCATTTTAGGCAGGGTGGTACTTTCTGAGGGTCATCAATAGAGCATTAGGGATCTAAAAATCAAAGCATTGCTCTAGAATTAACTCAAATGTAGATTAGTAAGTGTACTTATATCAGGCATTTTTTTTAAGACTCAAAAAAATGGAAATGGAAATTATGACATGTTTCCAGGGGAAATCTGCACAGTAGTTCTTGGTCTTAAATTGTGTATACTGTTTACAAAATGCAATCTACTTCAAACAGAACTTTCTGTTTATACTCTCCTGAAAAAAGTTTTACTCAAGCTCACAAAAAACATTTTTTTTTTCTTCCAAACCCACCATTTGGTGCTTTGTGTCAAGATGGTCACAGTTTTTTTATATAAATAATAATTAGCAAAATACCCATGTCATACTAAATAATGCTAATGAGGATAAGTAATTGTAAACTCTCGTGCCAGCCAGTAGAAAGATTTTGTAACTAGCAGCGTACAGTGAAATGCACAATTCACCACTTTGTGAAAAAACAAACCAATCTTTATTTTTGGGTTTGTTTTCCTGACCTAATCACATTCGCTTCTAAGTTTCTTGATGTCAGCTTTCCCAGAATAAAGAGGATCAAATAATTTGCATTAAAACTTTGGGGCCTTTTTTGCAAAGTGACGTTCCTTCTTCAAAGACTTTTTTTTATCACTCCTAATAACATGTATACTCTCTTACTACTAATGATTTTGGATAGAACAAAAAGGAACTGCTACCTGTACAAGGAGTATTTGGCCTTGTCTTATCTTCACCAGACCCATAGAGCGCCTTTGCTCTTCTTTTGAGGGAGTCTTATCTAATCTTCCTGGAGAAGTAATGAGAATGTCCTCGTTGGCCTCAAAGGCCCCAGAATAACGCACTAGAGATCCAAGTTTTGAGTTTAGATGCAGATTACATACTGGTCTCAGCTTCTGTGCCTCAGCTTCTTCCCCCCCAGCCCCAAAAATAACATGATTTGCCTATAAAGGAATACACATTCCAGAGAGGGGCACTAGGGAAACAACCCAACAAATACCACGTAATAACATGTATATAAGCAATTCTGACAACACAGAAACAAGATAGCAAAGATGAGAAGAATCTTGAGCATAACATAAGGTCTGCTACCCATGCACAATAACAACAAATTACAGCCAATAACTGTCTGAACTAACTATAAATTTGTAAAATACCTCTGACATTTTATTGTAATGCTACAGGGGTGTGACTTCACATTGTATTTTGAAGACCTAGAAGGTCTTGGGATGGGTTTTCTGAAGCATCTGCATGCTCCACTCCTCTTGATTTCCAACCAACTGCTAAAACTCAAATGGTGAAATGTCTACAACAATATAGCATATTCATTCGGGCACTTTGTTTGCCCAAAAGAAAAGAAGCCATTACTTTGTGCCAGGTGCACTTTTTCTGCTTGGCAAGTGGTGTTACCTTCAGGATATATCATTTTTCCAGGAATAGCACTCACTTCCTAGTCACTTCTGGACACAGTTCAAGCTGTTGACAAGGTCTCTGTATAGCTCTGGTCATAAGTCTTGGCACAAGGAGAATTAAAGGGGAACGTACCTGCTGCTAAAATTATTTTCCCTTTGTAGTCAAATTAATTCTATGACTTCAGAGCTTTAAAAAGCACTTTCCTAAGACTTTCTTACATTCAAAAGAATAGATATGCAGCCATCAGCAAAATAGGCTTTTGTGGAAAAGTGTTGCTTTTTCGGTTTTCAACATTTTTCCCCCCTCAGTTTCATTCAATAAACATTTCTGTTCCTTGAGGTGAAATTCACCTCAGCGTGGTGAAGGTACAGACTATTCTTTATGTAGACAACAAATTATTTACAGTGTTTTAAAGACGGTATTCTAAAATATTAAATGTAAAGCAGATGTAAACCCCTTATTGTAGAGATAACACACTGTATAAAAAGACAAATAAGCTCCATTTGGTCTTTCAAGAAAATCTTATCGACCTCTTGATACACATACATGACTGAAATCCATATTTGCAAATTGCACGCATTTTGAGAGATGAATTGTGTCCACACAGTATGTGCCATTTTCCATGGGCTTGGCATTTCCAAAACATTTTCTAACATTTATGTTAATAAAAACAACATCTCAGTAAACTTGAATCGCAAACTGTCTATCCACTATGTCATCTAGAGGGAAATAATGATGAAATAAAAAATAAAAAAAAGAAGAAACATTTCTTGCTCCATTATTCCCCTGCCTTGGAGCGGTGCAGGGTGTATCACCCACTACCCCCCAACCGGTCCATTTTATTACGGCATTAGCTTTCCCACTTATATTTCTTTTTAGTTGTTCGTGTTTGGGTTGGTTTGTTGTCTTTTTTCAAAACACTCATTCTTTACTTGGTAATCACAACTCAATTTTTTTTCCCCTCAGCTTTTACCTACATATCACTTCTCAATCCAATGCATCCACATATTGCAAGTACTTCTATGCCTGGAGTGTAATTTTTATTTGCCACACAGGTTTAGTTTCACGCCGGACGCTGTTCAGAGACAAATTAATATTACCTACTGTTTTTTTTCAGACGATGGTGTGTACTGTCTACAGTCTTTTCATTGTCTACAGAGAACACCTAGCAGGGCTCACGCTACGCTACATACACAAAACTGCCACACAAATCATGTGTTTTCCATCTGTCGTGAAAAATCTTGTGACAATATTGGACTATTTCACTAACTCCACTGCACAACAAGATTTCTTGCTTCTCCAGATGAAAGGCACACAGTAAGATCAAATCACTTTGGTAGAGTTGTGACAGAGTCACACAATAAAAATGAAGCGTAGCTGGATTGGCAGATAGAAATTCTGGGTTCCAGTTCGGCGACTTAAACACAGTAATTCTTAAATGTAATTGTTTTGAAAGGAATTGAATCACTTCACTGATTTTTAATATTTTAAAACTTAGGTTTGATTTGAAAGTTTCATGAAATACAGTGGTGTTTTCTTTTTTCAAAGAAGAGCCTTTTCTTTTTTGAGGCCAGTGAAATTCTTTACTCACAGAATTCTGAATTAGACTTGATTTTTTTTGTCTCCTTTCAAATGTTTCTATTTTGAGCAAAGTTGAAATTAAGCTTCAGGGTTTTTTTGCATATTGAGCAAAAGTATCCAGTCAAACAACACCTCTCAATGTAAAAAATACCCATTTCTGAAATTTGAGCCATAATCCAATCTTCACTAGCCACATACAAAGCATAAGCTGTATAAACTTTTATGCACACATCTAAACACCACACACAGTCTCTAAATTTCTCATGCAGAGCTACGACTTCTTATTCCACATGGAAAATTAAAACAATCCTTACTCTACGACCATCAGTTGAATAAAAGCATTAATCCAAGAGGTCTGGGTATCAAAGCTAAAAAAACCTTCCTGGCTTTAGTCCCAGTGCTATACTAACATATCTGCAAGCAGATAGGGAAAGCAAAGGGGATTTGGTTTGGATGGGATTTTTTTTTTTCCTTTTGGGGATAGGAAGACCATTTGTAGCATATGTCCTACATCTGGCAGTAGCACACTGATAAACATGTGTAACAGCAGGAACCCAATTATCCCTGTTGCCCTTTTTAGAATTACTATGACTCGTGTTCTTCTAGGCAGCAGAAATAACACGTGAAGGCAAAAGGCGCTGTTCAGAAGTTTCCACACTTCATAGGCACAAGTCCACAAATTACATGCAGTAACTCTCTCCCTGCTTTGGAAGTCCATTTATGTTCACTGTCTGGGCAGTCTGGGAGCAAGGGAAGTGGCTCTCCACATACAACTAGGAGGGAATGACCCAGGCTGTTTGGGTATGTGCTTTGAAAAGATAAAGCATCTCAGTAGTTGTGCTAGTTAGCCTAGAGGAGTGATTCCTAAATGATGTATACATAGATGTTCGCCCCAACTGAAAATCGTTAATCCTGGACACAGGAAGACTTGCATGTACTGGTTTTCATACCAGAGTTCCATAGCTGAGTCATTTCCAAGTTTAAAATGAGATGAAAGCAGTTTTAGTTCAGTAAATCAGCATCACTGAATTAACACGGAAACAACCACAATGCCACGGGCAATTAGTACTAGGCTTTATAGTGTTCTTCATGAACCAAGGTAAGTATTATTACATTTATTTTAAAAGGCTGTAAAACCAAGTGTAGGCACCTAAATAATCCATCTGATGACGTTGCCAAGAACTGCTGCTAGAGCTGCAATCAAGATGCGAACCCGCTCTCTCCCAGCGCCATCCCTCATTGCCTGCAGTGCAGCTGCAGACTCCCANACTAAGGCTAACACCTTTAACTTGGCACAAGCATGATGTTTAAACGACCACAAATTTTATGAGGACCTCAGATTTCACCTCTCCTTTAAAGGATCGGTGCCCTAGTGGAAAAATATGGTGAGAGGCTGATTCTTTATTAGTTCAGGTGGGAATTCGGGCTTTGCTTTTTACTTCATTAACTTAACAGAATCACAACACTCCTGCATAGAAGTTGGTGGTAAACAAAATTTGTTCCTGAAGGTTTTACTGGGGATTCATTGCAAGAACCAATTAAGCTAATCATGTCTTACCTATGGAGTGAATTGAAAAAGAAATGACACATCTCACAGAGGTTTCTTACTTTCTGCAAGAAAGTTTCTTACCTACATAAGGAAAATAAAAAACAACCTTCTGCTTTTTTTAAACTCTCCTCCAGAACTTAAAATAATAATAATAAAAAATCATCACAAAAAGCTTCAAAGGAAAAAGTAAGCAAATAGTTTGAATAAAGTTAGCATCCTGTATAAAAAACTTTGCTTAGTAATTAGAATCTATTTATAGTAAACATTCTTGTAGAGTGATGCCACCTCTTCTATTTTTTAGTGGGAATACTGCGATTAGCAGAAGTCAGAATAAATCCAGCAAGCGGTAAAAATTCTTTCAGATACAGAGATCCTTAACAATGTGGCACCTTCTCAATTTAAGCACAGTGGGTTTTAGACAAATAATTGACAAATCTTGGCTAACTAACTTCAGTACTACCGCAAAGAAGACTACGAAAGAGACGTTGTTTTGAAGCCAGTAGTGCAATCTGTCAGAGAAAACTTCATAGGCACCAATGCAACCGTTTTATATACATTCAGTACCTCATTTGTGTAGTGAAATGAAGCAAGAAGTAAAAACACACACAATTAATTTTATAGGGTGTGGTCTGCAAGTGGTTTTAGGAGGAAGTTCACACTTTTCTCATTAAAGCTGGTTGGGAATATATCTTCCAATTAATGTGATTCTTAAGTACTGTGAGAAGTTGAACACTGGAAAAAATGAGCTTAAAGAGTTTCAACAATGACAAGATTTTCAATATGCTGCATGTGTGAATGTCTACACTAGACAATTAACTAATAAATCAACATCCTCCTCTATTTATGGCACTGATTAAAACCTGGAGCCATTTTGAGATAAAGCCATTCTTCTAGGGCACATGTCCAGATAGTGATTTACAAAGACCATGATGTCATTTGGAAAACCTCAACCCTGTCCCAGCTAATGCAGCTGTTCTGATACGCAACAACAATTGCGATACGCAACAACAATTGCAAGCATAAGCTCTAGTTCAACTTAACATGTAATTTTACTATATGATTATGCAACTGAGATGACAAAGTAACGATGTTAATCTCATTTGCAAATATTCATAATCTCCGCAGCAGTAGTTGTTTATCATGATGTTAGACCAGCATAACAGATCGAGATCCTGACCAAGAACATCCAGACGGGCCCAATGTGAGGTTCACGAGAAGCTGCACCAGACTTGCACAGTATCAAAAAGAGGCCAGAGATTTGCTTTACTTCTATTTTCTCTCCTCTTATTCTGCATATCCCCCAAAATCTTCTGATCCACTTAGTTTTTCTCTACACTTGAACTCAGATGTTTTTCAGAAGTTGTAAAAAGTGATCACCAGAGTCACTGAGCTAAAGCAACAACGAAGAACTCAACAATACAGCACATCTATTTCAACACGTTTCTTTGTTCAAGAACAATACAAATAATTAAATATTTAATTGCCTCTCATTATTTTGAACAAGCAAATTAGAGGTGTACAATACCAACCAGTAAAGAGAAGACAGAGAGATTATATAGTTTCTAATAGTTGTAAGAATATTCTGTTGACTTCTTTTTTTTAATCTCAAAGTAGCAACTAGAGCCTGGTGAACACGAAAATATACTAGATAGTATTTAAGAACGCTCAGGTTAGAAAATACCACACCAGTAAACAAATTCAAATAGTCCAATTGGAAAAGTATTGCACATTCAATGTTTACATGTACATTATCATTAGGGTATAACGACTAGCTTCCCTGGTAGAGAAATTGGACTAAATTAGCCAAAGTGAGTGAAATTCGGTGACAAAAGTCTCTTACTTAAATGGGACAAGAATTTTATGCCCATACATGCAGAAAGAGGCAAAAAAGGTTCAATAATCCTCCTTCAAGGACAATACCGAGTAAGTATATATATTTTTTTTCCTGCTTCTGTGTAGCATACCTGATTCTTAAAATGAGACTTTAGCTCTTGGGAAAGTTGTATAATTTCCTCTCATTTAGACAGACTGCTCAGAGAAACATGCTAGCAATAAAGATAAGCTTTATTTATCATAATTATAGTGACTTGTTCTTTTAATTAATTTTCCAATTCATGCTAGTGTTTACATATTAAACAATTTACATCGCTGCTTAGCGGAAGTAATGTGATATTACTCATCTATATATAAAATAGTCTCCATTTATGGTATAAACGTACACTGTTGTGTAATACAACATAGGAAATCCGCTTTGTGTACCACAGCGGAAATTGGCTCATCAAATGTGTTGTATTTGGTAGAGACTAAAGGCTGTTAGAAGCATTATGTCTTTTACTCATCAACTTATCAAATTGTTGCCTGACTGGTGTTTCCTGATTACACACTATCTTTTTTATGTATTTTCTTACACTTCAGTACCCAGCTCTGTCAGAAAATGATGGCGTCTTCAAATTAACATCCATCCATCTTTAAATTACTTCCATTCATAACTCCTTTGAGCCAGAGCCAAATTAAATTCCAAGAAGTCTGGAAGGGGAAGAGCTTATAAAGAAAGTGAGGATTAATGTTGTTTAAATGCACATTTTCATAATATCTCAAAGTTTCCTTGCCGATCGTGCTTAGATGCTTACTATTGTTCTGCCAAGTTGCTGACATTTGTGACTTTTAAATTGATTTCATTGTTATAACAGTCAGATAAATGGCAATTAAATTTAGTCACTATATAATCAGCACTACTATCAGAAATAACGGTGTCTCTCTCAGGATGTACTTTGCACCACGCCTCGATTTTTGATATTTGCAGGCAGGATGGGAATTTAATTCAGCCCATTCAGAAAGCAATGCAGTGTTTAGCACTGGATGACAGGAAGGGGTATGTAATGTTTGTAAAAAGAAATCAAAGAAAAAAAAATATCAGTCTTTATGGAGCATTTGGTTCAATGCCTTGTTCACAGACAGGAAGAATCAGGGAAACCTCCTTGGAAGCACTGGGGATCAGCTGTGGGGCTTGCAGGGAGAGCTGGCCCCACGGCAGCTACCCTGGCACCGCTGCCTGAAACAGGGCTATGGGCAGGGCAGGAGCTTTCCCTTCACTGGGCACTCTGACCTCTTTTTTTGTTTGGTAGGCTTATTTGGTGAATTGTTTGCCTCTACCATCGAAAACGTAGACTGACAACAGGCTGCTGACTACTCTAATAACACTGGGAAATAACTGGGGTACAAGCCTGTAACTACCTCATGGTTTGTATGTGTCTTTTGCTCTCTCTGCGGAGTGAATGCAAACACATAAAATTTATTTTTATGAATATTTTCCTACTGTTTAACAGGTATCTTTCAAGTAACATCCATCTGACTGTTAAACTTACTAACTATGCTAAAATTCACTTTGATATTTATCACTTTTTCTAGTCTTAATACTTCATCTTCTTTCAGTTTGAGTGACAGAAGTCTCCACAACATGTACTGCCTTGAAAAGAACTACTTAAGCAGCTTTAAGTAGAGTTTACAACTACTAATCCTTGCTCTTGAAGTATGTATTTATACTTCCTATTCCACTTTCCTACCAACTAATATTATTCTCACAATACTTATTGACACCAAGTTCAGTGATGCTAAGATTTCATCAAAAGTTAGTTTTCAACATTGGAATCTCAGCTGTGGTAAGGACACCTCTCTGTAGTAAACACAACTCAACAGGGATGAATCTTGATACCTTTCAAATTCTGTCAAGTATTTCACTTGACAAATAGAGGATATATACACATATATACAACCATATCTATGTATTTTAGGGTGTGGCATACTCAATTTCCACAACAAAATAGGACAATCTTAAAAATTGTGTTTGGTAGTGTTCAACCTTTAAAAAAAGAAAAGGAGCATGGAAGGAACCTGGCTGAATACAGACAGACAACACATAGGTAATCACAAAGAACATTCATTGTGTTTTTGACACTGCTGTATTTGACTCTGTTCCCACTTTAGTCTAGGACAAGAGCACACTCTTTGGAGAAAGAGAGGGATTGACAGAACTGGTTTCTCAGGGAACTTGCACTGTGTTGTCTCCTTTGCAAGGATCCAGTCGTCTCAGGTTCAAATACGCAGAACCTAGAAGTGAGACAGCTCTTCCCTTCAGGGCTGCCCTCTCCAATCAACTGCAGTGCCAGTTTGGTCTCCGTTTATGCTTTTCCCTGAGAAGCTGCATTGTGCTCTTAATTGTACTCCCCCAAATCAAATGACTTTCACTGTCTCCTTAATTTCTACTTGTATGCAAAACAGAATAGTTGAGGAATGGCTATTATTCAGCTTCTGCTGGCAAATTAGCAAACAAGAAATAGTGCTCCAAGGAGGCTTTTCATGTTGTTTAAAGAGAATAACATTCTTCAGCTTTAAATTTTCTCTATTTCAACAGATTACCAAGAGTCAAAAACAATCACTCAAAAATGCAGAATGCTAATTTCATCACAAGACATGTCAAACAGCTAGCAACAACAAGCCTCTGTTTTTTTATATCATACCTCAAAGGTGGAAAAAGTAGTCCTTCTCTTAGAAGTAAGGGCAAATTTCATATTGTGAAAAATGTATTTTCATTTCCACCACAAATTAAAACTGATATTTTTCATTTTTGTGTGTCACTTACAGCACCTTAAAAAAAATGTGATAACAATCACATGCTGCTTGTAGAGATACAGAAAACATTGGGGATATTTCCAGTCGGTGAAAATAACATGTTTTATTCAAACACTTTGAGGCTCTTGAGGTGGCATGCACAGAAAAATAGTGTTCTGTGTCAGCACCTGAGTGAGAGGAAGTATAATGGAGTATTAGTTTAAACATCATTTAACTAATTTGGCATCAGTAGGCTTCTTGTTTAAAAAGAAATAATTCCAGCATCTTGTGTTATTCAGAATTTAAAGAAAGAATACATGCTTGATTTGCAGCATTCCAGCTTCATAACCAGTGCTACCTTTTATTTAAACAGTGCTTGCTCGCTTCTGAAGCACTTTAGTTTGTCAAAATCTCATGCTCTAAATGCAAACAAAGCTCATGCTCTTCAGGAGGGAGGATAGAATAACCAGACCCAGTTTCTTTGTTCCTAAGCAGCCTTTGTTGTTAATCAATTTTTGTTGTCCTCTAAATCTGTAATTATGGTGTCGCTTTCAGATTGCAATAGAATACCAGGTTTACAAAGCACAGGGAGAGATAAACAAGTACTCAGTGCAATTTGAAAGGTTTTGACCTTTAAAAGCTGTTAATCTACACGTGAATTATAATTAATCAATTAAAAGACATTCAGTCTAGTACCAACATAATTAGATACAATTTTACTGCTGAGTAAGCCATGCTAACCCCAAACAAATGAAGACAAGAGTCCATTGCTTCCTTCTATTTTCAAATACCCCAACACCAGAGTTTTAGCAAAAATATGTATGTTTCTCAAGTGGGATTTTTACAGTTTTGGATAGCAGAAGTGTTGGACGGCTAAACTGCGTTCCAAGTTCAATTCTATAGAATAGTGTTTGGAAAAGACTTGCTTTAGCCTACATACTGTCTTTCAGTATTTCCCTGGGAAAGAAGGGAAGAAGGAAAATGTGACCCAAAGAATTGCAGTTATGAAAAGAAGTGATCGCTGCTGACTGTTTGCTGGAGTCTTTGAGACCAAATTCCGGGATAAAACAGTAAACAAACCCCACATAATGTGTGTGGTATTTAACCACCAGAGCTAATAGCCCTCAACCTACACCCAATGGGAATATGCAGTGATTAGAGACACCTGCAGGTTAATAATTGGAGGCATCTAAGCACAGAGGCAATTAATATAGGAAAACTCTCCTGAGGTTGGAAAGGCAGCACGGCTTAAATAAATAAATAAATGCATATATATGCATACATTAAAGGGAGCACTTCCAATTCCTCTGAACAGTCCAGCTTTCTAAAGGGACCAACAAAGTTATCACTGAGGCATCCTTCAATGTCAACAGGAGTCTTGACCCAGCAAAAAGGCTGAAATAAATATTCTCATCTGTTTTCAAAACTTTGGTAGCCTGAAAAGTTCAAGTGTTTGATTTGGATACATATTTTGTGACAGTTTGAAATTTCATTTTGGAATGTACTCTTATGGACCCCTGACTTTGAAGCTTCCCTGTGGAAACTTCACATTAATTTCAGAGGAATTTTTATGCCTTGTTACATACCATAAGAAATACATCTAAAATTCAGAGATGGGAGAAACTGTCAAAAAACAGTTTTACAAGCCTGAATCCACAGAAAAATGAATGATCTGAGATCTATAGCTTACTGGAAGGCTTAACTGCTGGTTAAGCTTTATAGAAGAACTGGAAGGTGGCCACTGTGACACTATGATGTCCAGCTCTACTGTCAAATCTGTAATTCCTTTCCTAGCAGCTTGAACACAAACACCCATTTAAAAAAAGAAAGAGCTGATATTTGAATCTTTAGAAGAAATCTGAACTTTGGTTTTAATACATAAAGTTAACATGGTTGGCATTTCAAGAAATTACATGTAAGCCAGAAGAGACAGGGTTTTTTTTCCTGGACATTTTCAATCTTTAAGTTAAAGTTTCTCCCCCAACTATAAATGATGCAACTAATGTTTCACTATTCATTTTCTCTTCAAAGCCTGCTGTTAAAGTAGATGTTTCAAGGGTAAGTAGCAAAAGGCTAATGTATTCCCCAGCAAAATGGAAAAATGATAACATGAAAAAATACATTAAAGGACATTAAAGGATAACTCTGACCATGTGACCTAGTCATAAAAAACATTTTCAGAGAAAGAAATCAAAAACATTATAGAAATGTAAGGACATGAATTATTTATAGGCATAAGGGTCCCTGTGAAACATACAAAATTTGCCCTGAAATGATTCAGGTTAAGAACTATTCCTGGTGCTTTACCTTGACTTCTAATGAATAAATATCTTGTTTCAATCTTCCTATATATTCTCACCTCTCAGGTGATTTTGACCTGAAAACAGGCATCCAAGTTATCTAATACTTCTCCAATTTCTGGTCAGAAGACTTTGTAGAGTGCACAAGTATTTGGGGCTGAATTCACAAGTGAACCATATTGAAAAAAAAAAATACAGCCTCACAACTAATCCCAAACAAAACACAACCTAACCATTGTTTCCTCCTACCAGCCTGGGGCACTTTTCCCATCCCGTCATTAGTGGAAAGGGGTGAAGAAACCTCCTTCTCATCTTCACCTTTCCACATGCGGCACTGAGGGCAGTAAGGCTACCACCTCAGGTGCACCGGTTACCCTCCTTGGCCACAGGCTGGCCAGTAGTTCAGCTCCAAAGTCAGAATCAAGGCACAGAGCAGATGCCTTATGCAAAGAACACACTTTTCCAAAGCAGTAAGAAGCACTGCCGGGTATGCGTCTGAACTGCCAGGCCATATACATCTTGCTTCCTTCTTACAAAATACACCACGCCAATCTGCATTCTCCCACTCAATGTACATTTTCTTGATTAAGATTAAAATGCAACTAATTAGAAACATATTCTAAAATGCTGGAAAGAAGGGCGGAGACTTGCTTCCAGCTCTCAAATTAACCCTGTTAGCTGACAGTAGACGTACTCCAGCTTTCTTGCACTAAATTTCCAGAGCGTTTTAGCTAACACTTTTTAGCATGATGACATGTTCAAATGCAATCAGGATGTGGCAGAAAGGTCTCTCTGAGAAGGGCAAATCATTTTTTTTTCCATATGACTTGCTCATTTTTGTTCTTTACTTGTCAGATTAAGTGGGCCACACTGAATTTAATGGCGAAAATAAGCTATTATTAAATTGTGTTCCAAAATCTTCAGAGAAATACCAGAGATGATTGCCTTTAATGTTAATTTAATAAGCAACATTCTTGTGTGTAATGTATCTGCACTGTGTATTCTGGAGTGGAATTACTAATCCTAGAAATAATTTGTGTTTACAGAAAGCCAAAATATAAGCAGCATAACTTATCTAACAAAAGTCTCCTACTGTAAGCATTTTCCATGAAAAACTAAGTTATAAGCAAAGAGAAAAAGGACATGTGAATTCACTCAGAAACATACAAGATGTGTAACAGAAACGGTGAAATGGTGGTTAAGGCCCTTCTGTATTCTTCCCCAAACATCCTCTTGACAAAATAATTTTCCTCCACAAACTTCTTCACAGGACTTAGTTGTAAACAATTTAATTCTTATTTACAATGATGTACAATCTAAATCAAGATTGAACCAGAAGAGCTTCAAGGCCTCTAGTAGAGAGAGGGGCAATAGTTTTGTGAAAAAAAAAAAGGATGTAATCTGTTTGTTACCTAGTCTGTAAATTTTTAGGGTAAACGTTTATCCAGGTAAACGTAATCCTCGCTGAAATGTAGACATTACTGAGACAGTAAAACACTACAGATATATACCTACCTAATAAAACTGTATGAATAATATGACATCGAAGGAAGGAATAATGATCTCCTAAACTCAAAAATCTGACTTAGAGTCGTGAGGTTGGGGCAAGTTAACTGCGTCCAGTGGGCTGCGTAAGTGCTTTCACATGCCTCTCGGCCTGTTGAAGGGATTGAAGGATAGTAAATTAAGTGGTGACATTCATGGGGGTGGGATTTGTTCTCCCAGCTCTCTTCGGGATGATGGATGATTACAATCTGTAGCAGAGATTTTTCCAGTCTCAGTTGAACTCTGCCATTTGGCTTTCTTTGAAAATACAGAAAGGCTACGTGGTACAAATCACTTTGTGCAGTGGTGGGACCATGGACTTTTCCAGAAAATGCTTTTATATGTTTATTTTCCTGAAAACGTTAGTGCCCACTTCTCCATCTCCAAGCCTCTTACAAGCCTAACTTGCTAAGAAGTTGAGTTACAGGTGCCAAGTGGAGACTAACCGGTTTGTCCAGGACCATACCCACAGAGCAAGATTTGAATAGGGTATTAGTCCTCATCCTAGAGTAGCACTGTAAGGCTAGGATTTTCCTTTGATTTTGGGATAAATGTAACACAGAGACATTAAAGATTCAAGAGGCATCTGGATGCTTTCTCAAAGAAAATCTCTAAGAAGCTGCTTTTCTAAGTGATTTGATTGAGAATTGCTCACATTCCTCAAGATGTCTCTGATTTATTTGTTTTCGTGTTACCAGTGGAATATTGCTTCCTATAGTACATAGTTTAAGAATTACATGAATGCTGGTGGTGCAGTTTGTGGAACCTGAGAGACTGAAAGACAACCGCTTTTTCAAAAATTCTCACTGTCGTTGCCGCCAGCATTAACTGCATTATACGTACATCTTTGGGATCACTTTCCTCAGGATCTCTCACTCATTCTGAACCATGAGGACCTCAATGAAAAGAATGGAAAAAGTGCAGAGCCTTGGCCCTGTGAATGGCAAGTAAAACCTCAGAAGAATCTCCCTCTCCGTTAGAAGCCTCCTGCCAGCACAATCAGTAAAATAGGCCATTATCACTCTAGGTGAGCTTTTAGACAAGAGGAAATATAGCAGCCAACAAACAGGGAGACACTGTATTTTGAGAGCTAAACTTAGCCAAAACTTAATTAAAAAGCAGGTATTAGGCAAAGACTATCTCTGCCTAACAGTAGTTCACATCCCATTTTCCTCTGACTCTACCCTAAGTATTTACCACTAACACACTACACACATTAACAGAGGAAACAGTAAAACAAATGTCTCTTACACTCTACAAAGAATATACAGACATGTGCCTTAGTGTTTTAACACTTTGTTTTGCTGTCTTACGTCAAGTCCAACTTCAACAAACTAACTAACAAATTTGGAAAGTGATCTTAACATTATTGGACATTTAATGATGTCATATCAATCAGTGCAACCTCTTTCTGCCAAGAACGTGCAAACTGTAAAGAGATTATAAACCAGACATCTTAAACTTGAAAGAATGGACTCTTATTCCTAATAACAGTATCTGGGGTTGGAGCTTTTAAAATTAAACTTTATAGAACCCTAGAAATTGATGTTGGCAAGTAAGATAAGTTTAGAGTACTAATATCTGTTTGAATAACCTATATGTTTCTGAATAAGTCAATATCACAGGTCTCTAGAGAATGCTTCCAAATTATAGAATAAACTTTATCACACATTTTCTCTTCCAACCTTGAAAACTACAGAAAGGTTTAATAAAAAATAAAGGTTTTGTAGCTTGGACCAAGTCTTTAATAAAAGTGAAATACTTATAAAATGTTTTTGATTGTTCTAGGAGACACAAGCTTAGTCTCAACAGAGACTTAGCATTTATGAAGTGACCATCACCAATGGATATTAATTAGCCTTTGCAATGCTTAATGTGGACTGCAAGATATCTTTGGTTAATACTGCACTCCTGAAAGTATTTTTTGGATGTTTGGGATGCTTCTATGGCTTACCAGGCCTATACTACTGAAGGATGGCAATGGCATAGTAATATTAACATGATATGGCATAGCAACGTACAGCACATGTTTGTGGTTTTCACTTTAAAGGGAACACGCTCATGAAGATGCAAAGATCCCAAGTTACCTCTTGTAATTATTGTAAGGTACAGAGACGGTATCCTTTGGTAAATGGTCAAGAAAGGAAAGAAAACAGAGGAAGTGAGGAAAGACAAAGATAATATATTCCTTAAATAAATATATTATCTCCTTTAACTTCTCATGATTCAGAATTTTGAGTTTCATCTCATGTTGAGGCAGAACCTCCTGTGTTCTAGCTTGTACCTGTTATTTCTTGTCCTATTACTGGGCATC
Organism: Baryphthengus martii; assembly: GCA_013396935.1. Lineage (NCBI taxonomy): Eukaryota > Metazoa > Chordata > Aves > Coraciiformes > Momotidae > Baryphthengus > Baryphthengus martii. Next base: position 12,599 of record VWZK01020875.1, on the reverse strand, counting down.
ACAGAAAAGAGCCTGGCTCCTTCCACTTGACACCTACCCCTCAGATATTTATAGGCATTAATAAGATCCCCTCTCAGCTTTCTCTTCTCCAGGCTAAGCAGCCCCAGTTCTCTCAGCCTTTCCTCACAGATGGGGATGTTCAAGTCCCTTAATCATCCTTGTAGCTCTCCGTTGAACTCTTCCCAATAGATCCCTGTCTCTTTTGAACTGGGGAACTGTGGTGGGTTGACTTTGGCTGAAGCATCAGGTCCCCACCAAGCCGCTCTATCACTCCCCACTACTTCCTTCAGCACTACAAAGGGGGAGGGAATAAGACGGGAAGAGCTCGTGGCGTACAATAAAGGCAGTTTAATAGGAAAAGGCAAAAAGCAAGCCGCTCACGTGCGAAGCAAAGCAAAACAGGATTTTATTCTCTACTTCCCATCAGCAGGTGATGCCTGGCCTTTCCTGGGAAGCAGAGCTCTGGTACACGTAGAGGTTGCTCAGATGACCCCTGACCCCTCCTCCTTTCTCTCCCTTTTATACTTGAGCTGAAGTCACACGGTGAGGAATAACTCTTTGGGTCAGCTGTCCTGACTGTGTCCCCTCCCAAGATCTTGCCCACCCCATCTCACTGGGCAGGGGAGAGGATGTTGGAAAGCCAGCCTTGGTGCTGTGCGAGCGCTGCTCAGCAGCAGCCACAACACCCGCGTCTTATCTGCCTCCCAATACAAAGCCCAGCACCATAAGAGCTGCTCTGGGGAACATTAACTCCAGCTCACCCAAACCCAATACAGGAGCCCAAAACCGGATTCAGTATTCCAGGTGTGGTCTCACCAGGGCAGAGTAGAGGGGGATATCAAACAAAACTGGAGCCAGTACTGATCCCTGGGGTACACCACTGGCCACAGGCCTCCAACTTGACTCTGTGCCACTGATCACAACCCCCTGAACTCTGTTGAGCCAGTTCTCAATCCACCTCACAGTCTATCGTGATGGTCAGAGTTACTGGCTTAAAATGCTGCACAACTGCAGGGTTGGATAATTAAATGACCACAATTTGTTTACAATTTATGGTATAAAAATATAAAATTTACTAATTCTCTGGTGCAAAATGTTTTCTAGGTCCCTGGACTTAGCCCACTAGAGACAACCTATTTCAGAGACTATGAACAAAACCTCACAGAAGCTACCAAAGACTCTGCTGACCTTATTGATGATCTTTAGATTGGACTATGAGAGTACATCTGCTTTCACTTAACATGAAACTAAAGTGTGATAAAGAGAGAAATATTACCTTTCACATTAGTTTTCTTGAAATCCAATATTACCTTTTTTTTTGGTGGTTCTTTTAACCTTTATAGCTTTTTGTATATGGTTACTTTAGTAAAGGCAGGCTGTTGTAACATATATCCAGTTGATGAAACTAGTAGAAAAAGAGAGGTCAAGAAAGGTGTCTTGGATACTGTCAAAGAAAATCAACATTATTTTTATTTCAGTGTTAATATTTTGAGGGGAAAAGGGGGAAAAACAAATTACTTAGTCTATTACGCCAACAAAGAATTCCAGTAGCATTTTAGGTTAAGCCAGACAGTCTGCTAAGAATGAATACTGAAGATCAACTCATTGCTTCCCAGAATTTTAACACTGTGATGTAAGTTACTATGAGTATCTGGGGGAAGAAAAAAAAAATGGCCTGAGGCTCAGTGGAGGGCATCCCTGAACTATTTAAAACAGAACAGCGGGTTTAGATCTTTAACATCTGCTTGCATACCTTATAGGGGCATTTTATCATATGTAAATTTCCAGCAAACACATCACATGTTGTTCAAGCATGTAAATGGATATGTACTGACTCAAGAGAAATAGGGCTGAGCATATTTGAACCTAGAAAAACACAGGAGCAGATTTTATCTGAATTCCATGCCTGGATTAGAGACTACCTTTTGTCTACACACCACATGGTAACACAGCTGACTCATGCTGAAATGCAGGTAAGATGAAGTGTGAGATAATGGAAGTACAGACATTTATTTTCTTTTAAATAAATAATTGTATTGAAATGTACTATTTGATTATTTAGCAGCAGTTTATAATTCCTAGAGAATTCAGAGTGCTGGAGTGATGGATTAAAAGGAAGCAAAGGGAACGCAATTCACAAAGAAGCAAGTTGTTAATGAGATGTTGCTCTAGCTACATAGTTGAGGTAATTTAAGTCATCCTCTCTTGTAAAACCAGTAGGAATGGCTGAGTGATTAACTCATTTGCTAAATGACTGAACCAGATCAGACTCTTGAGAAATTCATAGGATGAAGTGTAGTTGTTCAGATGTTCAGGTGCTACTACTCAGTTTCTAGAAATTATCCTCTTCTGGCAGCTATTTAATTCAATCTAATTACGTATGAAAATTTGGTTATTTTTCTTATACATGACTCATTTTCCAAAGCATATTTGCATATGGATTATATTGTATGTGTGCCCCAAATACTTGTTGAATATAAATACAACAAACTTCTAAAGGAAATGTACCATACAGCTCAAAATAACTGTCTCAAAGATGCACCTCTACAAACACTCAAAGCAAAAAAAGGCAAAAAAACCCTGCATTTAATGTTTACAGCATTATATTAATATTTCCTTTACATCTCTGATAAAAATCTACTCAATACTTATTTTCTTAAAAGCTATTGATCAGTTTTAGATATTATACAATTTAAGCAGCTAAAAAGAAATGCACTACACAGTAACTGTAAAAGGTCAACTGAATGTACTCAAAGATGAGAAGTAGTAGAAATAATTGTGCTGGAATTAGAGATATATTAGATCACCCAGGTCATCTTTGTAACAAAGCACAGTTTGAAAAAAACTGAACAAATCAGGAAAGACTCATGAATGAAGGTATCTGAACACTCATTTTATCCTAGAATCTAAACCCGATATTGTTGGCTGAAACTTTTCAATCGATAGTTGCAGTTTGAAAGTCACCAGAGATACTTACCACTGAAAAGTCACCTTGCAAATTAGAAAGTTTCTTAGAAAGTTAGAGTAAAACAGAGGAAAGTAATTTTCTACATTCTGTTTTCTTATATTCTTCTTCTAGGCATCTTAAGGCTTCTCATTCAAAACAATGATATTTGGTTAAAAAGGCCTCTTTTTATTCAAATAGCAACTCAAGATTCCCGAGTTGTTAGAGTTCTCCCAAGCATGATTTCGAAAGACGTGCAGAGAGACTAGAGGCAAGAGGGTAACTACTACTGCTTTCACTGCTATTCCAAAACAGTGTTCCATGATAATATTCAAGATAGACTTCTACTGGATTGAAAATCACAAGTGAGTGTTTCAAATTAAAAGCATTAGGAAGAGCCACATCATGAATACATCCTCCACTCTCTAAAGTCCATTTGTTTACTATTAAAAATTTGTGCATAAACCCAAAATGCAATCAAAATAAAATTTGCTTGAATCTATATTTATATGAACTTTGCTAAACATCTACAAACTATACCAGTGAACTGTCTCTGACAAATTTATAGCTGTGCTACTTCGGAAAAAAAATCATTCACTATTAAATGGAAGAGAGTGTGGTGACTAATGGGGTTCATACTAAATCTGTGCTGCTTGTTCTGGATGGTTGAAATCAAAAGAACACTTTTTACCACTTGGAGTCTGGATGTGCTTTGAAAACCCTAGACTTCCCTCTCTTTGATCCAATGAAATGAAGTGAAACATGTAGCCTCTAGGCAGTCTTTAGGTACTGAAAGATCAAATAGATGCTATTACAGTGCAATTTGCTTGGTGAAGCCAAACAGAACGGATCTGCTCAAAAGTTACTGTGTATTTTGCAGATCACATAGAAGATGGAAAAAAGCAACAAACCTGAAATTATAGTACACTTGCAGTGTTGATTCAAATGTTACTGAAAAAAAATGCATTCTTTGCTAGCACTGGTGACATTGAAGATCCAAACGTTTGGCTAAGAAATTACTCTGGGATTCGATCTAGCCTTGCATTGTGCATGATGCTACTTTTGGTTTAATTGAACATTTTTGTTTGTGTTTGTTTTGGTTTTTGTTTGGTTTGTTTTTTATCCATATAAATTGCTCATCAGAATAGAATTATGTTCAATCTATACCTTGCTTTGGTTAATGAACAAGTTCTGGCTTCCGTGCAGGTATTCCTTATGAATTAAATACTTTCATGACTTCGATATTTCTTTAATTTAATTGTTGTCTCATCTCTAATTTTCTAGAGATTTGCTGTGCTAAATGGATAATCATTCCATAAGCTTTTAGGATTCACAAATCTTTTCTTAAATGAAATGGCAAAGTTCCAAATATCTACACAAGCGAAAAACCCTGGAAACTTATATATACAAATATTCCCTCATCATACTTTGTTTGCCATGCTCTGATTATTTTGTTACAGAAAAATGGAGTTAATGTAAGACTAGTAATTATCCAATCAAGATGGCATCCCAACTTTTCATATAAGAATTTGATACAGGACAAAAGAGCTGCATGTGAAATTCAGTGTAATTTAGCACTCTGTACAAGTTTGAATTGGAAATTACAGTATTTTTCCCTGCTTTGCCACGGACCTGTTTTTTGCTCCACTTATGATAATTTGAATAGTTCCATGAAATCACGCTTAACTAAATGCAGTTAGCACTGTCTTTCTTGGCCAATGTCCCTTTAAATACACAGTCATCATGTGTCCTCGTCCCACACCGCTCCCCCCCCCAATAAGACACAGTTTTTACAGAGTCAGTAGACTTCCCCAAGATTTGCAGCAATTCACTTAACTCCTGCTCTTTGACTCGCCCCTGTCTTTCCTTTAGACCTGAGTGCAAATAAGCAATCAATAAGCAAGATGCAGGAACACTTACTCGCATCAGAAGTACTACTGTCATGTTAAGAACTGTATTTTATAAAGGACAAAATAGCCTCAAATCAACTTTTACATTGTGATATAGAAAGCATTAATTTGGTCCATTGCTCCTGAAAAATTAAGGGCTCATCAAATAATCAGTATAGTTCTGCTTTCACAAGGTTAATGGGAGAATCAGTGAAATATGCTTTAATTCTATAGAAAATAGTAGTAAGTGAGGAGATGTTTCACGAATCTCAGGAGATAACTTTTAACTGGGTCTACTAGAGATATCAGGACATGAAGAACCAGATCTGAGATTCTCATAGGCTACCTGGAAAAACAGAATTAATTGCCAACACACTTTGACCTAAACCTTTATCTACACAACTCCTTTTGTTCATCACTATTTTAAAATAAAATTCCGTCTTGCTGATAGTAAACCTCTGATTTAAAAAGAACCACAACAGACAAACAAAGCCAAACACCAAAAACCAACAGGTTTTTTTTTTTAACTAAGATAACACGCACTTCCAATTGCCTTCCGACGCTGTATGGAAATAAAGATCATATCCGTCCTAAAGTATCACCTTCCACCACAATATATCCACACATCTCAGAAGAATCCTTCTGCAGAGAAGAAACTTGTCACAAGCATATCGTGCTCAGCTGGGATCAAATACCATTTTCTTGTAAACCCATCTTAGAACCTTGAAATCTATGTCATTCAAACAAACTCTTCCTAAACTTGTTTACTTTTCCTATGATTTTGGTCATTAGCATGTAAGTAGCNTCAGGGTTCAGACCCCAGCACTTCAATATCTGACTGATGAAAAACTATTCATCAAATCAGATACTGGTGTCAGCTTTCAATAACCCTCAATCTCCAGTGCTGTGTAAGGTAAATGTTCCCCATGTTATGCATTAGCAGAACTGCATATTTTACATTCATTAACAAACCGCTTTCTAGAAAATACATTGTTATTTTTTACTGTTGAAATCTAAAATATACCGCATATACATATGTGTGTTCACAATCAAATTACGCAAAACTGCTGTTCAGCTTTGATATAACATCAGCTGGATCAATTTGCCTCTTTCTGGTGCTGGAAGCTTTTGAATCCCATTTTCTTTTTTCATGAATGTAGTTTTGATTTTACAGATCTAATTTTAGATCTAATTTTCAGCAATGTCTAAGTGACCCAGTAGCTGTAATCCTGCTTTTAAAACTGACTTAACCTTCCAAGCAGCTAATGAATAACATTAGTTTCATTCACCAGTTGCCAGATTCTTCAAGTTGATGAGGAATTGTCAGTGATCCAGAAATAAAACTTTTTTTTTTTTTTAATTTCAAGCTTATTTAAGACTAAGATAAGTGTTATTTTACCTTACTCATATAGTGTTAAAGCCAATAAACGATTCATAATCTCTAAATTGCCTGTGACTGGTAAATTCTGAGACTTGACTGGTGATACTTGAATGTTCAAGGTATAAGTCATGTCCCATCTCTTTAACTAGGGCTACCACATCCTGTGACACAGCTGGAAGGCTTCCTGGAAAGATACAGCTGAAGCAATCCAAGTAACAACTTCAGAGTCAAAAGTATTTCACGGTTTTGCAATAACTCACAGCTGAAGATCTCACTAGACAGCCAACCGTTTACTGTCAAAAGACTAATTTCTACCCTTCGTTTTCATCAATGCCGTAAATCTCATGGCCCAAGCGACATAATGTTTTCTCTGTGAGGAACTTAAACCACATTCAAACATACTTAATTGCTTACAAACTTTGTCTTTCACTCATGTGTGTTGAAGCATTCATTTTGATCTTATCTCCCAGTAGATTAATGGCAGGACATGCTTTTTTATGGCTATTTTACATGACTACTTAAAGAAAAACACCATTAGAATTTTGTCCTTGCCTACCTTTACAGCAGCTTTGGTTTTGTTCCTAATTAAGAGAAAGTATGTAGGCTTAGATTTCCAAAGACACCTACTAGAAGGCACGTGTTCAAATTTCTATGAGATTTATGTAAGTAACTTCCCTAAGATTCTCCTTTGATACCTAGCCTAAAGTTTGATTAGAAAAAAGAGTGGAAATGGCATTAATGTGTAAATTAAAAGGAGAGGAAAGGCTGAGAAATTAAGATTCTTGCTTCTTTCTAAGAAAAAAAAAAGGGGGAAAAAAAATTGCACTCTTTTTTCTTGTCATACATGACTGATCTCAAAGAAAGAAGACCATTGGCAGAAGGAAGCAAAATGAACATACTAGGTCGGTGGCACAGTGCATTTTAAAGGACAAAAGCACTACTTCCCAAACATAGCAGCCAAAATAGTGGTTTATAAGGAGCTTCTACAAACTCTCTCTTATTTTTTTTTTCCTGATGACTAAATAATAAAGCCAGTAGAGAATAAAAATATACTGGAATAACAATTCAGACAAACCGAAGAGAAATGTTTCACTGCCTCTCTTTTTCCCCTTCTATGTTTCAGATAAACAATCAAATAGGATCAGTATTGTGACTGAACAGTAGGAGCTTTAAGAGGCCCTAGTTATTTGCCAAATACAGAAATAATACCAGAGTAAAAGTATGTAGCTGCCTTTTATCATGTAGTCAGTCATTTTATTTTTAAACTATTTCAGCTATGTTTATATTCCAAATTAGTAGTTTGACGTCAATTACATTTACTTACTCAGCAGTACAATGCTGAGGTATCAATTAGAATACATTAGGAAATAAGAAGCATGTCTAAGTTTGCTCTCCTGCTAGAATCGAATAAAAATGTCAAAGTACTGCAATCAGACAGTTCAGATATGAATATTCATTCGCAACTGTTTGTGACAGATTTATGAATGCTTTCACCTGCTGGTGGAAAAACATTAAGTTGCAAAATAAAGCTATTAAAGTAAGTGAAAAGAAAAAAAACCTATATACACAGATGGATGATGAGCTTGGAATTATGCAATCTTGCAAGAAAAGAATGGTTTTATCTTTCATATTATGAAAACATTTGGTTTGTATATGTAGATTGTCAAGGTCTTAGCATTTAATTCACTATCATCACACAATGTTCACCAAATAGTACTCCCAGTTTCTGTGGCATGGTGAGCACAGCTACCTAATCACCACCTTGTGGCAGAAACACATGCAGTGGTGGTTCTGTGAGGATTTTGACCGCTATGCGTACTGCTGGTTTCCTCAACTGTTTCAACAAAAGAGGAAATCAACATTAAGAAAAGAGTATTTTGTTGCCCAGGATAAAGGGTTTGATTATAAATATTCTAGCACTGCTAGATGCTTTCAGCCTGAGGATCTGAAATTGCTTTTAATATATTAAGCCTCAGGGTTTTTAAGAGGAAAGCATTAGCCCCACTTTACAGATGGGGAAACTGATGAATACAGAGGGTAACTAATTAGTTCAATTTAAAAACAAAACACACTGGTTCAAGGCAAATAAACTAATTCAGTTTTTTTATTGATGGATTAAGCAATTTCTGTGAGTTAAAGCTCTATTTTAATGATTTATGCTGGACAAGTGTCATAATCTGAAGCTTGTTAAAAGGTATGTAAAAAAACCTGTGCGCTTTGTAGTTTGCATCATAGGAGACTTTGGTGCACTTTCTTCACATTGGTCTCTTAAATTTTGCAAATTTCACTCCACAGCCCTCTCTTCAACTGTTCATTGCAAACATAAGTGCAATATGCAAAAATCCAGATTATTTTAATAAGCTGCTGCAGGCAGCTAAACAAGTATTTCTATCAATATGTATAAATACCGTACTCACCTCAGTGGATTTGTGTGATACTATCTGACTTGGCTTCATAAAGATAAAATCAGAAGGAAACGAAGTAGCAGAGATAAGGGATCATAACAACAGTTCTAAATGAAACAATATAGGGGAAGCTACTTAGTGGGGAATAACCCAGCCTTGATACAGTGGCAAGGTTTATCAGTCCCTGAAGTAGAAATAAATGTAATAGTAAAAAATGAATTAGGTGAAGCAAGAAGGAAGTTCAAGTGGGTATCTTAACAAGAACTGTATTTGAGACTGGGGGAAAAAAACAAAGAAACACAAAAACCCGTGGTGCAAACAGGGACCAAGTAGAAGAGCAGGTATGAAAAGAATGCCAGATTCACAAAGGAAGGTTCAATCCTTCCTGAGAATAAATTTTTAGAAATGTTTTTTTTCTTGCTTCAAATATTTATCCATATCTGTGAGTGAAAGGGAAGACTGCATTGTCTTGAATAAGATGTTTTATTAAGCTTGCTGGTCTTTTGTTCTCCGGGAGGGAAAAAAAAAATAAAGAAAAAAAAAAAGGAAAAAAAGTCAGGCCAGACAAGTTAACCTGCCTGGCTAACAGAAAAAGGATGCTGAAGTACACTTCCTCTTCCCCTGAATGAGCTATTTACTCATTGAAAAGAAAATGAGACATTTGCTGGAAAGATGTACTCAGAGGGACTAAAAAGAGACTAAAATGTGCTATCCAGCTTTTAGACTGTGGAAACTATGTGTGATCTTGCGTAGGGTCCACACAAGCCAAATGTGGTGTGATACTAAAATACTCTCTGCACTTTTTGGCAATGAAAAGTTTGAGCTGAATCCCAAGACTCTACCTTCTGTAAGGGGTTTTTTCCTAATCCCTTTTTGAGCCCATTTATGCGTTCAGTATCAACAACATCCTCCAGCAATAATTGACATAATTTCAGTAACAGAAGTATGAAGAGAACTTTCTTCCGGTTTAAATACGCTACTTGGCAATTTCACCAGGTGTCTGCAAGATGTTATGAGCAAGAGCAACCTATTATTCTGTACCTTTTCCTTACGCTGCTTTTTAGGAGGGACCCTTACTCCCAGGTGGCTTCCCACTGAAGTCAGAGAGGCTTAGTATGGTTTCATTAGCCCAGTAACATACAGTAGTTTACTAGATTTGTAAACTACAGAAAACACAGCCATCTCTGTAAAACTACATTTTTAATTCTGAGGAAGCCAGAAATAATGTCTGTAATTATATTTTTCACATACAGAATTAGAAAATACTTAAGAACTTGGATAACACATATGTGAACTTTGTCAAACATTGGCAAAAAAAGTCTGGATGACAATTCTTATTTCATTTGACATTCCCTAATTTTATGTAAATATTTAAATAAATCTTAATGTAATCTTATGAAAAATTCACTGAATTTGCATTTCAAAGGAAAAACAAGTCATAAAATCTATCTCCTTAAGGAAATATGAATCGGGAGAGGAAAATTTGGTGGTGTTTTGTTGTTGGGTTTTTTTTGGTTTTAATTTTATTTCTGTAGGCATATCAACACATTGCTGTGGTGTAATTCTAGTTACCCAAATTCTCATCCTTGTTTCCTGCAGGCAATATATACATAGGCTTTTAAAAAGGAGTTACACAAATAAAACCAGCTGCTTCCTCTCTAATTAGGAAATAAAGTAGGCGTTAAATTCATACCATAAAGGTGAGGGAATACCATGGTAACTTAGAAAGAAAACTTAATTCAGAGTGTGTAAAATGCACCTAAACATTCTTAATAGCATACCATTATGAAAACTTCTTCACAGGCTGCATGAATATTACTTTCTTAAAATCAGATTATGAGTGATTGCCTCGCCATATTCTATGCTTTTCAGGTTGAGATGGCTTCCTGTCACTCATTTATGCTGTCATGAAACCTCTTCTCCATTTTATTGAATTCAGTTTGACTGTATATTCCAATCCACTACCATCTGAAACATTTAGTCCCAGATGTTGTCATTTTATTCCCCCTCAAGAAAAGTAAGTTGTGGTAAAACTATTCATGTTCATATTTCATTTCTCCAAATTAACAATGTTAATGTTTTCTTTCTCCTTTTACATTAATTTGAAGGAGGACAGAGGGCTACTATTTAATCTAGGTCATAATCTTAGTTTTTGCTTTTGGAGTTTTAATCAAGAAACCATCACAGAGGGCTAATACTTTCTCGGTTTCTTACATATAAGACTTTCAAGTAGTATGTATAGAAAGGAGAGACAGATAATTTATACTACTTGAGAAGGCTGAAGGAGTACCAGTTCTGAAGAAGGGAAAAAAAAAATTAAATAAAAAAATTTCCTTGCCTTTCACGACCAAAATTTAAATGCAAGGGCATACTGTGTTTTGAGGAAAAACCCAGAGATTTCCACCATTTCATTCACAGTAAAAAAGATTTTGGTAACCTGATCTGATTTTCGAATCTCAGTCATAGCTAGGTATCTATTACATATTTTCTTAGTAATAACTTGACCCACATTATTTTTACTGTAATGTTTTCATTCTTAGGACTCGCATGTGAGACTGGCAACCACTATTATATCTTCATTTTGGGAGATGGAAACAGACCAAATTCTGATCCTGCTATAATCACTGGCAATATTTTCATTGACTTTAGGTTCTTGTTCTAATTATTTTTCCGTTATTATTCAAGATTGTAAAAAAAAAAAAAAAAGATAAATTAAACTCAGTTCTCGCACATCCCAGGCCATCCCAGATGCTCTCTAATAAAAATAATTAAATAAAAAACCTCATATAATGATCTGCAGAATAATTTCTACGACTGCATTACATTTATTAAGAGAGCAAAGCTTATTACAATAGCCAATAGCTTTTAGCATGAAATGTGTTTGTATCATAGTGGAGAAGTTTGTACATCTTTAGGCCTTTTTGCTTAATACAGCTAAACTAAAAAAAAAATAAATTCACTATTAAGACTTCTTTTCTTTAAGCTCTTCTGCCTTCTCCCAAAAATACACCAAATATCCACTGGAGAAATTAAAAAAAACCCAACAAAACAAACCCACAAAAAAACAGGATACCACTTCTATTTGTTTTTTTTTTTTTTAAAGCCAAAACACTATCATGCAGAAACACGTGGATGAAGCATTACTACAGAACAATATGATCTGTACTTGTACGTATGCTGAATGTGCTCATTTTCTAAACAAGCTATATGATAACAGCTCTGGCACATCTCATTAAAGGTCTGTTTTCCATACTATTCAGTCTTGGTGGTTTTTCAGATGTATTGTGTTAGAGATGGATATGTAAATTGAAACAATACGCTTGAAACAGTTGATTCAAGATACGATAAATCACTCACGTCTCCCAAATAAGTTATTTGTCTAGTGATGTAGAGCATTACAAACAAACAAAATGATATTTATTTCCGTTACTTAGAACTTTTCTGGTATGACTGCTATAACTCACGAATTTCAAAGATAATATTCTCACTATTTTCTACAGCGGTTCCCAAAAGGAACTGTTTTGATACTTCACTGAATCGTTATCTATATCATTTTTTTCACCAGATTCCCTCCTCTTTTTCATCACAATATGTGATAAAAATAATCCCTAGTAACAGTCTGACTGCTTTGACCTTACACATACACACGTAAGGACAGAGTTTGGAGTACAGAATCCATCAACTTTCCATGGGCTGCAAGTCCAGCACACTTGTGGCAGGTACAGCCTCCCCCACTGGCAAAAAAGCAGAGGACACGGGCTGGGCTGAGCAGTTTGGTGCCTTGGCAGGAGCAGTTTGAGTCCTTGGCCATTCAGTTGCAGCTCATGGTGCTTAACTGGCACCGCAGGGATGTCCTGGACCCCTTAGCAAACAGGCTCAGGGTTTGGGCTTGTCCCTCAACCAGTGAGAATGACCACAGCGCACCCTCGACTCGGGTATGAATGGGGTCCCGCCTGAGAGCCAGGGGAGCTGGTTCTTGG
>VWZK01020874.1:56974-79130 GCA_013396935.1 Baryphthengus martii | reverse complement strand
TTTTTCTCTTTTCTTTTTTCTTTTCTTTTGTTCTCTGACATTAAGTCTTTATATTTATTTGGTTCAGGAAGAAAATTTTAAAAAAGCAATATCTAACCATATTTCTTTTCTTTAATATTCCAGTAGTGATAGATAAGAAAGAAAATAAATCCTGAAATACTATAGAAATAAACTTTGGTTAAGTTTACAACCTGACTTAAGATAGTATTTTAAGCGCTGCTCACTTAAGAAAGACATATCTTGGAAGGCATACTATCAGACAAGGGCTGTGTCTTAAGAGCACACAGAGCTCTTAAATCCTTTAGAAAAAATTATCATGATTGGAGTGAACAGCAAAATTTACTGAATTACTGATGTGCTTCCCCAGATTGGTAAAGATGTTAAAATATGTAGAGTATATAATTCCAGAAAATTCCATCTATTTTGAAAGTCTCAGCACATAGTTATAAGTAGTAGCATCTATGAAAACTCATGTGTTCAAAACAAATGCAGAATGATAACTGTAAGAACTTCTCATGCCCTGCCTCAACTATTGGCTTTCAGAGCTATTGATCTACAGAGAATATCCATCAGTCATTAAAATCTCCTCTAATTCCTTGCCTTCTCCATTATTGTGCTGTTTTTCTAGCCCTACAGTATGGAAATAGGGAGAACAGAGGAATTTTGGGAAGATGTGTGAAACTAACAGATTTGGGTCCAAAAATTAAATGCTTAGGAAGATTAGAATTAAATACCAAAATCACCTATTTCCTCCTTTCTCATTCCAACATTTTATGCTGTTTCATTTGTACAGTCAGGCGAATTCACCATCATGTATGTTATTTATGTAATAATTATTTGAAGACATAATTGGCTTCAGATGTTTTCTTGCTAGGACTGTGAACAATAGTGAATGATACAAATATTCACCAGATGAGGTGAATGAAGGTATGCCAAGAGTTAAAGAATGGAATATTTTTATTTGAATGGAGTATTGGTAAAAAAGAAGCCTGACAGAGAAACATGAAAGAAATCTCTAAGCACAAATACAGACAGATCTGAATCTATTCTGTTCATGCCCTGAGCAAGCCAACAGCCAGCCTCATCCTGGCCAGAAGCCGCAGAGCAGCATTAGCTGCATGGTGTTGTGTTTAGCTCCTGAGAGGTCGAGTTTATTAGACCAGGCTCAGTGATGCTCCATCAGAGCCACATGGCTTTTGGATGGGAGCTGGAGTAAGGCCAGACAGCTTGCAGAGTGGGCAGAGTGAACTTCGGTCTATCTGCATCTGTCTGTGTAGATCTGCCAGACAGTTTGAAAAGGGTGGGTTTTTGTGTTGCAAAAGGAAAAGTATGAGGAAAGCATAGGGTGGTTTGTTGTTTCATTTTGTTTGTTGGGTTTTTTTCCCCAAATCTAGTTTGTTAGTTGAAGCAGAACACACATTTAAAAGAGATAATTCCCTTAAAAACAAAAAAACCCTCATAGAATCTGTGACTGTAAACACTCTCCCCTCCCCTTGAGTGTCTTTCAGAATTGCAATGTCTTTCAGAATTCTTCCACTATTAGAAGATATTGATTCCTTACTTTTTTAATATTCATAGTTTCTGAATGATGTAAATTAGATTTAGCATGAGAAGAAAAATACCCTTTTGGGAAGGAAGAAAAAGAACAGCTCTGGTGCAGCGATTGCTCTGAAAGACCTGGTAGCAGAGGAGAAAGGAGGTATCAGGTCAAGCACCACAGGCAGGGAGGCAGACGTGCTACTCCTTTATAGGTAAGTTATCTGTGCTGTTAACTGCAGCAGCGTTAGGTAGGCAGGCACAGGTGACCAACTGCTTGCTTGACTAGGCAGCCCAGCGAGGCCTGGTGGGGTCCACCTAGAAGTTAAGAAAAATGAGAGGCTGCAGGCTCTCTCCAGCCAGACAACATGGCAAGTTAGCTGCAGCAGGCCTGGCTATGGCCCAAAACTGCACCTCTTTCCCCTCCTCTCTCTCACACACAACACATGTACGTCTGGAAACAGAGCTTCCTCACTGCACACCCAGCGATTCACCACTAATTGGAATCTCATTTCACACATATGAAGACAGGAAAGAAAACTCATCATTTGCTTCTAGAGATCAATCATGTCAAACAGCAAGAGGCAATCAGCTCTATTTTTTGGAGTACTGCCATTCCATTTACATCTGTTAGGACAAAAATTACTGTAATCGTAGATAACCCATACTGCTTCCAGAGACTGGCATCTCTCAATTATTAACAGTGGCCAAGGAGAGGACACAGGCTTTTATGATAGCTGTATAACTCTGTGTCGTCAGGTGCAAGACTGTTCAGAGGAACATAAAAACCCAATGTAGAATTATGATTGCCTTCAATAGTAAAGCCTAGCAGAGATAAAATCACTGTTTAGATTTATTTTTTCCAGAGGACTCTCCCTCACCATCAAAGAAAAAGAAAAAATATACGTAAAAAAAAAAAAAAAAGAGTAGTGAAATGTTTTTTTCTTATATTGTCAACAGGTGACAGGTTTGGTCTTTATTAATTCAGGTGAATAAAGTAATTAATAATGAATAACTGTTTACAAGAGGGCATATGGACAATGACACAGGCAAGGAGTGCTTAAAGATTGTATTTGAATTGCATGAATTTAGTTAAGAAGCAGTACAATTGAAAAACTAGCCACACTGAAATCACAGCAGAGAAAAGGAAAAAGATTCTTGGTAGTGGTCATTAAGCCTCAGCACAGGTGAAATGTTTATTTTAGAAAGGAGCTAAGTTAGAGTTGCAGTCAGTAAACAACTTTAGCTAACTGAAAGGTCAATGTTACAATACCTTATTTCTATGACATCTCGCACTGGAATGAAAACCCTAAATAACACAATTACTGTAAGTATGATGTAACCAGTATAGATAATTTTCCACCTTAAATGACTTTGGGCAGACAACTACTCCTTGACAAAGCCATAAAAACACCATTCTCATGGCAGAAGCCCATAATCACAGATGCAGAAAAGGTTATGTGAATTTGAAATTTTCTCTGGAATTTTCTTCTATAGATACATTCAGCTCAGACTTAATTGAGTCGAATTCTCAAGAATGTCTAAATCCTGTCACGGTACATTACTCTTGAGAAGGGAAAATTCTGTTGAAGCTATGCTCCTGAGACAACAGAAGTCAAGATTCATTGGTTTATATTGATGGCTAAGGGTTGGGTCTGTTAATCTAAGAATGAGACTTGCACTTGTTCCACCACCACATGCCTCCTTCCCCCCGAGTCTGTTGAATGACATGTCAGTAACAGGGAACATAACAGGGTGTTTAATTTTCTGGGTGCTCAGTGCTGAGTGTCACAAAACCTTCTTTTTCACCTGGTCTCTACACCTTTTTGAAAAATGTTAACCTAAAATACTTTTCCTTAACACAGAAAGTTTTTCTTCTTGAGTATTCACAGCCCAATGTAGTCTCTTATTCAAAGTTCTAAATGTCTAATGTTATTATTTCAATGCAATTGACAGATATTTTGATTTATAAAATTAGAGTTTCAGATTGTATTAACATATATCTTTAATTAATGAAATGTGATATCTGTTGCATGTACTGAATGTAGTTACAAAATTTTAAAATAATAAAAAGCATGAAATTATCATTTTCACAACTCAAAAGCCCTGTATGGCTTCCGTCAATGTTTTTACCTTAAGGAAATTTGGAGGGATTTTTTCCAATTGCAAATGAAATGTAATATGAAGTATTAGCATGAGTGGTAGTAAAGTACTCCATTTCAGCTGGTTCTCTTTTAGATACAGGGAATGGATTTGCCTTAAAGGAGATGAATAGATTTTGTAAACTGGTGTGATTGCAATGTGAAACATTTCTAATACTAAACTACTGCAACATACACATACACACACATACACACACAAAAAAAGTGGAAGTTAAGCATTTCACATGGAAAAGTGTTGAATTAAAATGCTCTCAATATTTTATGTCAGTGGCAACAATTTCCATGATGAAGTTTTCTCTTTTAAAGCACTTATGGATTGCATTTGCAGGAAAATTAAATCATTTTAGGGCCATTTTAACTGGAAACCCAAACCTCATTGCACACTCACTTTTATTTTTTTTTAGTTCATCCATTTATCTGTGAATAGCCAGGTGGGACAGATGTGTCAGTGTCAGGCCATCTCTAATAAAAGTTTGTTGAATATTCACTTGCCTAGATGATGTAGGTATATTATTTTGATAGAAGAGCAGTTATTTAACGTCATGGGTGATGAATGGCACAAGAACAGTTAGAAGGGAAATAATGGTGATAATTTGTCAAAGATGCTAAGAGATAGAGTGGTAGGGCAGGTGAGGTAGAATGATACACTATGTAGTTAGAATAATATGATATAGTGCTGGAGGGCTGGAGAGTAACTTAGTAGGATAGAAAAGAAACAAACAGGTATGGGCAAACACTACTGTGAACTGGAGGAATAAGAAATATTTCTAAAAATATGAGTGCTTGGAATACTGCTACAGTAAAAATAAAGCCTAAGAGTACATAAGGGAATTACAGGAAGAGAAGGGAAAATAAGATACACCAGTGAAAAAGATGCATTTGAGTAAAGCAGAGTTAAGGAAATTTTTAATGTCAAGGGAGTGAATAAATACAATAAGAAGTGTTTCTATATACCATTCTGCTGGATTAAGACTTTCTGAGTTACTCAATTTACATATCTCACTACAGTGAGGCAAAAGAAAGGTAGGCAAAACAAAAATACATAAGAACAGAAAGGTGTGTTTCTGGAAGGTTTCAGACTATTTGTGATTGTTTCTAGCTTTGTGAAGACCTCATTAAAGACATTTATGACTAAAAGAACATTGGAGGGTTTTAAAATGGAATAGAGTTTTGGAAATTAGATTTTTTATTGGGAAAAAAGAAAAGAGTAAATACAGCTGAAAACAGGTTGTGCAAATTTTTCGATGCAACATGCAGAAACTGAAAAGACTGAAATACAGAGGGATGAGTCACATAAAACAGAACAGTTATATGGCAACGAAAGATGAAAAGAAAGGACAAGCAGGAATTTTGAGCAGCCGGTAAGGTTGCTAGAAATCTCATCATTGTTACAGGAAGCATCCCTGTGAAATTTATAATCTACAAAATATAAAAGGAATAATGAAGACTTCTGTTTCTGACTGCTATGAATAGCAACTTATGTGCAAATGAGAAGAAGTGTTTTTGAAAGCCAGAGCTGTCCTTTGAAAGGACAGTTCAGCTCCTTCAGTTCATTCAGCTTTTCATCAAAGAAAAAATTTTTAGTAATAAATAGAACCCAAAAGAACTCAGTTCCCTCAGGCAGTGCAGCCTTCTTCCCTACACCAGCTGTGTGGACTGTTTTAAGAAGAAGATACAGTAAAGTCTCTGCAGCCTCACAGTTTGCTTATCGTTTAGGTGATTTTGTCCTTTATTGCTAAGGAAGCTATGCCTATGCTTTCTCAAATACATAAACTGCTCACACAGTTGCCCAAGCACAGTACCTAATTTAAGTGCCTGGCTTTTCTCTGCCCTCATAGTTCATGCACTGGGATAAAGCAAGGATTATTCCACTGTGGTAAATACAGTTTCATCACTGCAAAATCAATAAGACAGAAGAGTCAGGCTTCTCTTTCCTTGCTTCAGCAACCACTTTCCATTATGTTTTATCCTCTTTTTTTTGACTCAGTTCATGCTGATAACTAGAATTCTTTCGTTTTGGAGTGAAGGGCAGGGGGAGAATGAATTGAAAGTTTTAATAATGATGACATAAATTATGCCAATATACTTCTCTCCACACTGGAGAGATGATTCAAGAGGTGATCTGTCTTCAAAAATCTAATTTACTTTTGCTCTGCACTGAAAAGTAGATTTTTCTTGTGGGATCAGGAAAAAAAAAACAGAAGGTAGTAATGGATTGTCAGTATCTGTGCAATACAGATTCCTAAATCCATTCCTGTGTACTGATTTTTCCTGTTTGTACTATTTAAGTATTCTTTAGACATTTAAGTGTCAACAGGTGTAATCAAGTGTAGGGAGTCGTGTTGAGAGGCAGCCTTGCTGTGACAGAGCAGAGGCTTCCTACTGAAGAACCAGCACATGCAAAGCTCTGCAAACAGCAGAATTTACTTGGCACCTATGCCCTAGTGAAGTTGACATACCACCTTGTGTGTGGGCACAGTGCCATCCTGACAGATGGGGACGACTGAAAGCAGCCAAGAGACCATGTCTGAGCATCAAATATGTTTGTGGAGGGCAGGGTTCCCAGCTAGAAATGTCTAAACAGCTGTTTGTCCTGAGTTTTGTGCGCCTACAGGTTAGGTGGTATATGCCTTCGCTAATTCATCACTGAGCTTGATTAATTTTTTATGAGTTTCTGCTGTAGCAGATAGTCGTTCAGGTTCCAGACTAGCGTTGTGTACAAAGAAGCTGTATCAAGCCTCTTCTCCTTTTAGACTGCTCATGACAAGACTGAAAATTGCATCACTATAGGATGGAAGAGGTTTTCCTCAGGAAGAACCATCTTGTGCCTTCTGCACTTTCCTAAATTATTTTGCTAAATAGAATCTTATAATATTTGGTATTAGTTCATCTCAAGCCCAGCATATTTAAGCTCTCATACTCAAACTCATTAAGAACTGCAAGAGTTATCTGCAAGAGTAATTTAGAACTATTTGCCACTGCTCACAAGATAACATAGCAAAAAGCAATTGGGGCTGAAAAATATGAAAAAAAAGGCAGATCTCTAAAAAACACTCTATCTCAACTTTTCTCTAACTGTAACAAATTATACCTACAACTTTCACTTTCATAAGAACAAAATATATTCTTTCACACTAGGTAGAGGAGCTTCAATGAATTATTTCTTTTAAAAGAAATCTACTCTTTCATCACTTCTTAACCTCTTTCAGAACTCATTTCAGACATGACTGTACTATGACTACTACTAACATAATTTTTATAATTCCTTTGTGTAACACCTCAGTTTCTACAACTAGTGAATAGCTTCATAATGACAGTGAAGTGATTCTTTTTTGTTTAAGGCTGAAAAGATTGTCTTTCCATAAGCATTATCAGAATCACTACCTTTTGTGATTATTATGGGTTCAAGTGCAGTGCAAACTACTACTTAACATGGATTTTAAAATGTCTACTGTATCTACTGCCCCAGTCTGCAGTCTTTAAGTGTTTACTGATATCAGGCTAACAATGGAATGCTTTTATTTTTCAGAAGAAAAAAAAAAAAGAAAATAAAGCTATGCTTCAAAGACTTGTTTCATTATAAAACTTGGTAGAAATACTGACCTCACATAAAAGGTGTAATTTCAGAACACAGGGGACATTCTGCCTTGTAATTTATGGAATGAGGTTAAGACTTTCATACCCAAGCTTCTAAAAATGTGTACTCCAGCAAATGACCTGCCTTCTTTGTATACTCTGTCAGGTGACACTTATTCCCCCTGTAAAGTCTTTCAGAAGGACTATGCTGACCTTGAGCACCAACACAGAGTGGTATTTCTTAATGGGGATACAAACTGTGCTGACAGCTCAGTCTACCGCTTGCATAAGTGCTATATAGATTACCAAGAGGACCATGTTTACACCAGGGGATGAATGCATGGGAAACATCACAGTTTCTGACTGAAGAATGTTGAAGATGACAGACAGTAAGAGATCATGAAATTTAGATCTGTGTGGCTTAATCGACTGCAAATACACCACTATGACAACATGCCTCAGGAGACCCAGGCACCAGAGTCTTTGAAACGAAGGTTGAGTAAGCAACCTCACATTCTTATTCAGAAAATAAGAGCTTAGTGGAGGGGAAAAAAATCAAGTTCATCCAAATCATAAAAGCTATATGGGGATTAGAAATCACTTTGTTTTCTCTGTCTCCTCACTTCAGTGCAAAGCTTTGACTTCTGCTGTCAATACATTCTGCCAACAATGTTCACAGCCACTGAGACATACGCTTGAATGTATGGTTGATTGTTAACCCTTTTGATAACTGTGGCACATTATTTAACCAGCATTTTAGTAACTGTTTTATATTTTAAAAGGCTACCATGCTTTCAGTATGGCTGTAATCTCTTTATCTGGCCTGCTTGTCATCTTCCATTCCCCTTCCTGACAGTATAACATTTCCTCACTGTACACTACAGAGCTCTCCAGCTTGCTACTGCAACTATAGCTGCCTGTGATAAATGTAGTTAACAGCAGTATAAAACTACTGAGACTGAAGAACTATGTGTCTGCCTTTCACTCCCAGGAGTAATGGTGCCATTCAAGTGGCTTCTTCTGGTCACCAGCTCACCACGGGCCTCAGGAAAAAAAGGACATTGCTGTCCTCCCAACTCTCATTCTGAAATTAAGCACACAAGATAAAGAAGGGTGGACAGAAGTAATTACAGCTATTAGTTGTGACTAAACAGCTGAAGATGTAATTATACGAATAACACCAGGTAAAAAGTTTTGAGGGTTTTTTGTTTGTTTGAAGCAGAATGTACAGAGTGTTAAAACAACAAAAAAATCACTGACTAACAAGAATCTAAAGAGCTAGTCTTGCAGATTTGGTTAAATGAGGAAAGGTTTGTAGATAGGAATTTGTTGAATAAAAGCAACAAAATAGTAAGGTGTAATTTTCATTTGAGACCAAAAAGTCAGGTAGACTGCTGAAAAAAAAAAAAAAGTCTGGCAAAGCATGAACTCAGCCAAGTACAAAAGAAGCACACAGACATTTTGATGAAATACATTGGCCAAAACAAATTGACAGACGATATAAAAAAAAACAGAGTGGGCTATATCACCTCACAAGGCTTTGTTGGTAGACAGCACAGCAGAGACAAATCAGGTCTACAAGCACTGTCAGTGCAAGTCTTTACAGGATAAAGGAGGAGAGCTGCAACAGAACTGAATGAAATATCAACAGAAAAATATTTAGGACACCAACAGATTTGAAAACGAATCCATTCAGAACTTCTTAAAACATTTCTGTTAACATTCTGGAAGTTACTGACAATACAGAAGAAATAGGCAAAACTAATAGCTCACTCCAGTAATGCTTTTTGCTTCATGAGAGAGTGGTATATAGACTAACAAGATGTATAAATTAAAAATTGAAGAAAATATTTCCTCATCCTATTAAACACTATATTATCCATTTTTTGCTGACCCCTTGATCATTTCAAGAAAATGAAGACATGAAACAGCCGAAGAGAAACACAACAGGGGAAAAAAATCTAAAATTAGTTCCTGGGGTGGAAGCTCTCAGTGTTGCTGGATAAATAAGGTTTTTGCCATTCCTAGTAAAGTGCCACAGGCTCAGCACTGACCTGAAAGCTCAGTTCTCAGGGCTGGCCTGGGCTGGAACTGGGCTGAGCTGGTTTCAGCTCCTGCCTCGGGGACAAGTGCCTGTTGCCTCCTGTGCCTGAGCTTGAGCTCTGCCAGTGCCTCTGTGGGAAGAGTGTGGCAAATCCAGGGAGTTGCTGCTCAGGAAACAAGAGCCACACAGGCAGGCTAAGTCTAGGGAGGCTCTGGGGCTGTGCTCACGCCTTAGCTGTGAGCAGCCAGAGAGCAGCAGCCTGGGACAAGGGAAGATATGAAAATACACAAAAGAAGGTCCCAGGACTAAAGAGGAATACAGGTCTGTCATTGTCACCCTTCTCTTAAGAAAGACCTCCAGATGTTGACAGCTCATTAAAAACTCACCAAGACCTGCAATTCTTCTCAAGAAAAGCTGGAAGTCTCAGCTTGACACCTAAAAGAATACTGAAAGTGCAAACACAGCACCAGGGAAAAGGAAGATAGTGGGCAAGTTTTGGGAGTTGGGGTGGGATATAACAGTTTAAACTGGTTAGAGAATTTGAACTATTAGAATGTTAAAATATTAACTGGGGTAACAATAAATCCTTAGCTCCATATAGTGAGTTCTTCCTTTCTTAATACCAGGACTTAAAGTTTAACAAGGGTGACCAGAACAAAGATGAAAAAGACCAACTGCTTTAAAATTTATGTCCATTAGCAAGTTTTCCTTGCTCCAAGTTGAAGAGTAGCAGAATAAGCCCATTGTTGGTAGGAAGTTATATAATGAGTAAAAGAAATAACACTTGGTACCATCATTGGTCATTGTATGGGAACAACATGGATGTCTTCAAACAAAAATGTATTGACATATATAAGAAGAAACAGTCTTCCACTAACACAGTGTGAGAATTTCTTGGAAAGACAGCTGACACCAAATATTTTTGTGTCGTGCATGGGTCACATGTTTTTATGTCAGATAACGTAGTATATGGCTCAGCAAAATCACAAAGTGCTGTAACTCTTCTTATGGCAGTCTGTTCAAAAATCAAAAAGACTAGTTTGTGTATAATAGGTACTAACAAGATATAAGTATTAATGTATACTTCAGAGACTAAAGTTATGGACCTAGATTTTTTTTTTAATAGCTATATAGATAGATAGCACTATCAGAAAAATGGTTACACAGTATTTATTGCCATTGCCGGAAAAGAATGCCACTACTTGGCGAAAGAATGGTTGGAAGATTAAATAAACGTGAGATATGGTGTTTGTGGTTCACCATATCATGACATACACGCGTAATACAAGTGCAATAGAACAAAATCCAGATATAAGAGTTTGTAGATGTTATGCAGATAACAGAAATATGATCTGAGACCAGCAGATTTACTGCTTCAAATCAAATGCACAATGTTTTATTATTTTATTTACTTCATGGACAAACAGATAATTGCACTTCTCTGTTATGTTAATAGCATTTCTTGATTGATAATCATGCTGTATTTGGTTAGGAAAAAAAAAAAAAAGAGATGTGGGAAATGTGCTTTTGAAGAGTCTTTAGAAAAACTGTCTGTATTGCTCTGCCCAGATCTATGCCATAGGGGAGAGCATCAGCACTCAGAAACACAACTGTGATTGACTTACTAGATCCTGGTTCTTTTAGATTTAACTTGATGCGCCTGAACATCCAAGTCAGTCTTTTATTAACAGTACAATTAATTTTTATAGTAGCTCACAGAGCAGCAATCTCAGGAAACTACAAAGGTCTCAATTCCTTGTTTATCTTTCCCTATCTTCCACCTCTTGGGCAAAGTCCAATGAGGAAGGAAAGAAAATATTTTCTACAAGGTACAATTCCCAGCCCATCCTTTAGAAACTGAAATGAAAGAAAGAAAGAAATCCAATGACAATAATCTGGTGACATATTCACTAAGAAATTTACCAGCAAATGGGAAAATAAAGGAGAATAAAGACCTGGTCCCCAGTCTTGGTGCAATTTATACCAGGTATACAGTTTATGGACATGCATCTTCATTCTTCCTTTTGCTTGTTTATACTTTATGCAGGCCAGCGGAGAAAGAACACATGCTCAGGCTTTGTAACCATCTCCTCAGAAGGGTTAAGGGAAAAAACATCTCATCCATGACCAGAAAGGCTGATGAATTTCACTTGTGAGCTAAATCCTAACTGAACATCTTTGTTAAGCTATAGAATA
The DNA here is from genome assembly GCA_013396935.1 of Baryphthengus martii. NCBI lineage: Eukaryota > Metazoa > Chordata > Aves > Coraciiformes > Momotidae > Baryphthengus > Baryphthengus martii. The sequence goes on along the minus strand of VWZK01020874.1, from coordinate 67,616 downwards.
TTCTAATCATGTATGGATGCAAGCCTTTATGTACAAAGGAACCTGTAACAGTGGAAAGTGAGGTGCCTGGAGAGTTTAGGCTCCATGGCAGTTGAGAGCTACAAGAAAATCACCATCAGGTACAGGCTTCTGCTGACTCAGACAGACAGGTTATTCTTTGGTAATTCCAGCTCTTGGTTTGCATCCTACTGCAAAAATAAAACCCCAGTGTTTTCAGATGACCTGACCATTGGTCAGACACTTTCTACAAAGTTAATTTTTTTTAAATAATTTGTTACATCCTTGTGTCCTCAGAGATGCCAAGGCTTTTAGTTAGATGTTGTCCTGGTAGGGTTGTAATGACAACAACACACTATCCCATTCCCAAAACATGATTTTTGTACAAACACCTCAAGGCACTGCATGCTTCAAAGGGATTCAAGGGAGTCCGGATAAGGGCTACATGAAAAAGTACAGCCTCGATCTGATCCTTAAAACTGGTAGCAAGGGAACATTTCCTAGACCTGAAAAGGCAGCAAGATCACAGAATCATAGAGTCGCGTGGGTTTGAAGGGACCTTTAAAGATCATCTAGTCCAACCCCTGCAACAATGAGCAGTGATATCTTTAGGTGAGGTTACTCAGAGACCAGTCCAACTTGATTTAGAATGTTTTCACGGATGGAGGATCTACCACGTCTATCAGCAACCTATTCCAGTGTTTCACCATCCTCATCGTGAAGAATTTCTTCCTTACATCTAACCTAAGCCTATCCTCATTTAGTTTAAACTCATTACTCCTTGTCTTATCACAACAGGCTCTACTAGAAGTCTGTCCTCATGTTTCTTGTAAGCCCCCTTTACATATTAAAAGATTGCAATAATATGTCCTCTGAGCCTTCTCTTTTCCAGGCTGAACAATCCCAACTTCCTTAGCCTTTCTACACAGAAGAGGTGTTCCCTCCTTCTCATAATTTCTGTGGCCTTCTTCTGGACCCACTCCAACAGATCCATGTCTTCCCTGTGCTACAGACTTCAGAGCTAGACGCAGGCCAAGTGGGTCTCACCAGAGTGGACTAGACAGATACACATGGCAGAGCAATAACATTCAACTGAACAAATAAGCAGGTTCAAGAAACATGTTTTAATGTCATTTTTAGTCAGAAAACAAGTATCCTGTTTAAGGTGGCCCCCTTGAGGTTAAACATTGTTCTGTGTGGATTATTCTATCAAACTTCGGAACAAAATTTTTGTAAGCAAAATGTGTAAAAAAAGGTCTTAGTAAAATAAATAGATATTTTGCTTGCAATAGAAGTCCATATATTTGTTGACTACATCTTTTATTTTTAATTAATTTATGCAATGATTTTAATGAGAATGGTCCAAAAAAAGAAATATGGAATACTTCTGTCTTAGGGCTGTAAAATACAGTACTTTCACCATAACCAATTTTTTTTTTTTTTTCCTATGAAAATGAGGCAAAGGCAAATAGACTCCATCAAAGAGCTAAAAGAAAGTTTCTAATTAGACAGACATATATATACACACTTTTGTAGATGAGAAATATCAAATTCCATTTGCAACTTTTTTTAGAATAGGCTTTTCCACATAGTCCATATTCTTCTTATATAAAGATGAGGAATGGAACAACAAGCAGCATTTGTAACACAAGTCACAGACTGTCTTTGCTGGATGAACAGTGGCAAAAGACTGTGAAATGAAAGACGTTCTAATCAATACTAGAGACAAGGAGAGCAAAAAAACCCCTACCATCTTTAAAAGGGTACCAGAGTCCATTTCTTCCACCTTCTGAAGAAGTTGCTGAGTCTTTAACCTGATTGCACTGTAAAATGGATTGTACACAACTTGTGGCTCAGGAAACCTGAGATTCAGTTAGCAGCCTTGAGAGGACTCTTGTGTGCTCATGGACAAGGCAACCAATTAATCACACTACTTTCCCTATGTATTAATTAAGGATAATAACACTTGTTTTCTTCCCCCCTCACCTACATAAGGACCTGGAATAGCTGACTCAGATCAGGGAGAAATGTCATTAAGCTGTAAGAGCCTTCTGCTTGTCTCAGGAGATACAGAATATCTCTCCAGATTTTCTTATCACATGCACCAGCATCTCATATGAGAAGCCTTCAGTCTCAGATGGGGCATGGATGTACTGCAGAAATACAAAGATTAAATGCTCTATTTGCTGCTTCAGTAGTTTACAGCTTTCACACACAACAAACAAAAAGTCATTGCTCATGCTATGCATTAAAGATTACTTGAGAAGTTTATACAAATAACCAAGGACGTCTTTTTTTTACGCAGACATTCATAACAACTCTGCTTCACTATTGCCTGATATCTTCCCATCAATTTAAAGGAAACCTCCAGCAAACACCACTCAGATGCATTAGCTGACCAGTAAAAGTCACAAATACCATGCTGACATAGTGCCAGAAAATGAGTTACTCACTTCACCATGAGCCCCTTTGATGCACAGTGACATTAGTGTCTGAGGGGTAGCAGGAACAGTTCAATTTACTTTTTTTGCTTGGGATGTTTGTGATCGGTAAAAACACAGTGTCATTCAGGGAGGCCTAAAAATGAAAAAAAAAGTTGTATATATTCTAAGAGGAAAAAAATCTTTTTTCAAAGGTCTTCTATGTTTTATAGACAACTATTTACTTAGAAATAGCTCCTGCAGTAAATTTTTACAACCACAGCTTAGACAATGCTTCTGTGGATAAATGGTTAAGAGCTATTTTTTCATAAATTAGCAAGAGAGAAAATCCATAAAATTTGTCATCAGGCTTCAAAAATGTGCTATTTTCAAGCAGTACAAACTGTGACTGGCTCAGCACCATATGGTATTTCATTTTCTCTAATGTATGCATGTGCACAAATTGTATTTAGGTAACGGGAATGCTGTCAGTCTGAAGATAATTCTACATACACTTCAACAGGTAGAAAGCAAAGGTCTCTGATAATATCTGACTCATTTCAAAAGATGGACTCTTTTTTTCATGCATCATTCAAGTAAACATGAAGAAATGTAAAGGCGGAGGTTCTTGACTAGATCTAAGATTTTATTTTTGAATAGTGGCTGGATTCAGAAAAGAAATGCTCAAAATAAATATATATGGTTTTCAAAACCATCTTCCTGGATTTTTATTAGGTACATCTTTCATGGAAATCTGATAAATTGCTCTCACTAAGAATAATGCCTGCATTGTACCCTGCCATAGTAACATGATGCAATACAGTAAAAATTCAGGAGAAATCTCTGAGATCTTTTTCTGCTTTAGGTACGACTATTCTGTAAATATTTCTGCTGTATTTCCTCCCTTGTGGTCTTTGAAAGTTTTTGGAAGTAAAGCACAGTAGCCAGATATTGGGCAAGGGCTATGTATAATCCTTCACTGCCTTCTTTACAACTATACCCTCATACACCATCTGAGGGTCGGCTTGACACAATTTAGGTGTGAATATATGAACTAACAAATTTGTAACTAATTTATTTTAAACTCACATTTTGGTTTACTTTATTCCTTAATAATGGTTGGAGACCAATCAGATAAAACTGCATTCTGAATCATGTTTTAGAATGAATGTAGTTTCCTTTCAGAGAAGTTATATTCACCTACATATTCAGAAATCACTACTCTGATAAAATTAATTTGCTGACTTGAGAGAGGGGATCATGGCTGATGTGGAGCAATGTCAGTTGAACCTATGATTGTCTTTTTCACCAACTTAATCCCAATCACCCAATCACAAAATAAATGCCAGAAATAGAATCAGAATTTGGTCAGAAAGAAAAAAATTAGACGTGGACACTTGATGCGTAATACAACAGTACAATGGAGAGGATGCAAGTAATGGGTAAAAAAAAAAAATCTTACCAGATGGCTGGTGAAGTGATACTCTGCTTTGTACTTAGGATAGTGCCCATTCCAGCTGTCACACACACACAAAATACTTAAGACAGAGAAGAATAAAATGACATCCATTAGCAGAATTCAAGTCATGTATGAGACAGTTTGGAAGGAATGGAAATTTGAAATGTAGTGATGGCGCTCATATTAGAAGCTGCAAGCCAGTGTCAAATGGCCAAAATCAGAATAATATGCTCTGCTCTGCTGCTAGGTGAGAGCAGGCCCCTTCCTTTCGAGCTCTGAAACAGATATGGTCTAGAAATATAAAGGAATTCTATCCAAACTTGGGTGATCAGCAGTGATTAACAGTTGACCTTGAACGTTCCATTTGAATAGGTTATTTTATAAACAGTTTGGAGAAGAAAGACTTTGCCTTTCTTTATAGCTATGAATGCTTAAATATTATTGCCGTGATTTAGAAAAACTAATTTTATTGAAATATAAAATGCTATATTATTAACATATACTCAGAATGGAAGTTAGCATTATGCTGTTGAATACAACTACCCTAGTACTACATGTAAAAGCCAACAAAGCCCTAAACCAAGGCATGGTATTTAAGTAGGTTGATTTCTCTGAGATGATGAGAGGCAGCCCATAAACATTGCATTTTAACTAACAAAAAGCAAGAGGATCACAAGCATGCAATAGTAAAAAAATCTTGAATTCTCAGCAGCAGGTAAGACTGATGTAAGGCCAGTAAGGCTTATAGATCTGAAAATGAATGACAGGCTAAGTCACACAGCAACTTCTCAATAACTTTTTTTATGTTGCTGATAGATACCTGTAGAGAAAATGTTTGAAAATAATATTATCCCAACTGCTCCTTTGCAGACTGTGAGGAAGAATGTAAGGTGCAGAGTTCCTGTTCTCTTTCAATACAAAGTCACTCCTGCTAGTTTATGCCATCTGCAATGGAAGTGTCAACTAGTGTGGCAGATTTTGCACTAAAGCTAATGAGGGATACACATATATCTTTTATAAGCCCTGCTGTGGGCAGTCATGTCCAGCAGAAAGCTAATGACAAGTAGCCCAGGAGTAAGAGATAAAAGGTGGGAGACAGCATAGTGGTTTGCAAAATGGATATACATATAAACCTTTATAGAAACAAATCGTAGCTATGTGCATTTAGGGATCAAGATAAATAAATGAAAGTGTTATTAGTTTTCTTTCTCAGAAAGTCTTTGTAGTTCTTAAGTTAGGTTGGAATACTCAGATTGATTGATCTGAAAACGGTATAATATAACCTAAATAACAGACATTAAAAAGATTTTGAGACCCATTGAAATACAACACAACATGTGTATGCAACAATAACTTTATCCTTTTTGTTTGTTCATGTGAAATTATCTTAAATTTCATAGTATTTGCCATAATTAAAATCTCCTGACACCATCTGATCACTTGGAACCTCAGTATTTGCTAAAAATAAGTAGATATCATGTGATTATGAAGAAAAGCTAAGACAAAAATAAAGAAATCAACCAAGTACACATTAAGAGCTTGCAGATTATAAACTCTTACAATTATTGTAATAATTAGACAGATCAAAAAAAGCCACATTCTGAAGTCAGCTAGCAAAACAAATCAAGCTCCTTTCATACCCTTTTTGCAATACTTTGGCAACAAAGGATGAAATGGGGGCTCTGTACGGATGTACACAGCACATTGAGATACAAAGGAGCACCCAGGACAAAATAATTTTGCGGAAGCTAAATACATTATTTTATCTGATAGTGACCATAATAGGAACAGAGAAGGTTCCCATCTGGAATTTCTTGGCAGGTTTGGGGATGGAGAGACTCACGAAAGGCTATATCTGAAGCTGAACTAATGCGGTTATACATAAAGAGACAAAATTAATGTTAGCAGCTTACCAGAATTAAGTGGTATTTACCTAAGACTTCAATAGAACTCAATGATAAAACAGATTAATTGCTAAATGTATCATGTAACTTCAATTAAAGCTCAATACTTGAAGGCTAGAGGGCAGCAGTCATGATATTGATCTTAAAAAAAAACAAACAACGAAACAAACTAAACAACAGAATACAAAAAAAAAAACACAAAAAACTTCCATACCAAGAAAATCAGTAAGGAGCATAGGAAAGCACATATTACTGAATGTCTCTGTAAATATGTTTGTGAAAATGAAATCCAGAGATTCCTGTGAAGTTCTGCTCCAAAAGTATACTAATACTCTCTGACAAAGTCAACAATCACAGAGATAGCAGTGATCAAGTTAATATAGCATGTCAGAATTTCCAAAAGTCTTTCCACAATGATCTTCACTGCAAACTCTTAAGGAAAGCAAGCAACCATTGCATCAGTACAGGGGAGCCTTACATGGACAAATGTAATAAATAAATAGGTAAGAAATCAGAAATGGAAAGCAGGAGTGAAATGTTAATTCCTGTGGTGTAGGGAGATCGGTAGTGGAGGTCTGTGGTATTCAACACTTTCACGAATAGCCTGGTAAGGACACTGAAGAAGTGACTGTGATTCTGATGATGCAAAGTAATTCAAGATACTAAGTATGATGGCAGATCATGAAGGATCTGACAAGCTGAGTAACTGGATATACAAATGGCAGATGAAATTCAGTGCAGGCAGGTGTAAATTGATACACACAGGGAAAAGCAATCCTAGATTCACATAAAAAAAAATGAGAGTCTGACCAATAGCACTCAGAAGCAAAACTCTGGAGTTATTACAAACTATTCTATGAAAGCTATCCAGCTAAGTGTTGGATAGTATTAAATAAAGAAATAAAAATCTGTTAAATATACAATATTCTTGTTATCCAAACGTTCTGTTAGGAAATGAAGTGGTTCCTCATCCTGCATGTAAAATTGTGGACAAAATATTTTGTGAATGCAAACAATTTCTCAGAGTTGAAAGAACAACCAGACAATTTCTGAGAAGAGATATTCACTGGACACCACCAAGAGAAATTGCCAGAGGCTCAGGAAATTTCCACATCTGAGAATAGTTGGAGTGGTTAAGTGACTATTGCTTTACGTGTTTGTCCTCCTTCTATTCTTCCCCAGGTATCTACTGCCCAGAAACTTATCTGTCTCCAGTAGATCTTTGGTCTGAACCAGCACACTGCTTTTACACTCAAATGTTAACTTCATTTTATAACCCATTCAAAAGAAAGAAAAAAAAAAAAATAGCCACACTGTACAACAAAATCATGTGGTACTTTATATAGCACATTTAGGAAAGCAATCCCTCACATATTGTCTCTGCTAGTGACTCCCTATGCTCAAAAGACATGTAGCATGCAGAAACAATAATTTTGGAAATCCCTGAAACATTAACTTTTATTAAGAAAACACGCAACAGTAGAACTGAGAGCTTAAGGGAAGGATGGAATGTTTTAAAAAGGCTTGTAGTAAGAGATAACATGACCCCTTTTCTTTAATATACACCTAACTGAAGACTCAAATAAGAGATAAAAGCATATTCAGCAGAGACTGTAGCAGGCCAAAAAAAGTCTTGAGTTAATGAACTCTTGTTTTAAATTATCATGGATCATCTTTAAGAAACTGTATCTTAAAGAAATCCCCTCCAAAATCAGCCCTTCCAGTAAAGATAAGAACAATGATTTACTGAAAATAAACAGTAGAATTCTCCTCAGAGAGGCTACTGTGCAGAAGACCAAGGGAAGGCTAAAGTAACTAATATATTTCTCTGACATGTATAGCAAAATGTATAGTCAGTATTATATACTCTAAAACACATGAGAAACAAAAGGCTAATGTCAGAAAGAAATACCAGAAGATGGAGATACGGATCAACACCAAAGCAACAATAGAGATACTGCTTTTGTTAAATCATGTGGCATTTCTATGCTTTAAATTGTGTGGGGGTTTTCTCTTGACATTTCTCTCTTTTGTGACTGGTGAAAAAAAAAAAAGAGAGAATTAAATAGAACATAATGATATCCTAAATACCATCCTTAAAAGCAGATCCATAGGCTGATTGATTTTCCAGATTTCAAAGATGGTTTCTTGCTTTCATTTGTCTGTTGGTTCTCCTTTTAAAGGATTTTAAACCTGTGTAAGTATGAATAAAAATAACTAAACCTGTCTAGTATGTTGATAGTTTTTTTGTAGAATAGCTTCCCACTGTCAAAATATGTTCTTTAACAACAAGCTGTACAGATTAAAGTCACAAATTCTCACATACTGTGGGTTTTATCACTAAAGACATACACAGAGATCTTTAAACTATTATCCTGATAGTGTATTCTAATTATGTTCTATATGAAAGGTCACCAACTTCATACTCATCAAAGGCAACTTTAGATGTAGGGCTCCTAGGCTTGAATTTAAGGGACAACTCAGAATTACAGAAGTTACATTTCTTCAAATTCTGTTTAAAATTAATTATATCTAATTAACAGAGAGATCTTGGACTAGGCGTGTCTGATGAAGCTATCATGCTTTGTATCTAATAGAGTGAGCTCTACTTTAAATTTTATATCTACGGTCACAATCTGGCTTCCTGATATATAAAAAGGACAGCACAACATGTTGTCAGAACGACCGTAGCCCACGCAAAGCAGTGCTGTTTTATTTGAAACCCTGTCAGTTTACGAAAGTTAAAAGAAAAATGAAGAGTACCTAGAAAACATTCTTATCTTTATCTCAGTGAACTTGCTGAGGATTGAAAATAATTGAAACATGGTTTCCACATCCATGTGAATACCTTGGGGGAAGATAACAGAGAAGACCTGTAAGTATCTCTTTTATTGCACACAGTGGGCAAGGAAGTCCTGGAAGTATTAACTCGTGTTATTAAAAACCAACTGAAAATATTCCACTTAGAATGAAATCCTAATAGTTAGGAACTACTGTAATCCAAGAAAAGTATTATTCAATCAAAATCAGGTCCTTTTCTCACCTACAGCTAGGGGAAAAGCAGGTAAAATATGTAACAAAGCTGAAGGGGGAAAAAGTGCTGAGTTTGGAAATACCAAGTGTGGCACACTCATGTGCTCCTGCAGAAAACAGTCTAAGAAGAAATCAGTGAAGGAACTCCAATTAGAATTTGAAAAAAAAAAAAAAAAAAAGGTGTTACTAAAACATCACTAAGTCAAATACATGGCTTAACAGTTTCATCAAAATTAGAAAGAGAAATGGCAGATAAGAAATTCTGTATTAACAAGCATTTACAAGAGAGTATCAGGTTTATCTTAAGGTAACATCATCTTATCTGCACACTAGTTGATATACAACACCAACAAGCTGATAAAAACATTTCTACTGAGAACAAAGACAGGACCTGGCAAGCCAGATTACATGATCAATCAGCTAAACTGAGCAATTTCAAGCATTATACAGTAGCTATAAGATTATCCATTTCTCTCTTGAAATTAACAGATACAGGGAATGTTTTAATAAAAGAGCAAATAAACACTTGCAGATATTTCAGCCAGCTATATGATGAAATCATAATGGCTATGTCATAGAATCACAGGATGCTTTGGGTTGAAAGAGACCTTTAAAAGTCATCTAGTCCACACTCCTCTGCAGTGAGCAGGGACATCTTCAACTAGATCAGGTTGCTCAGAGCCCTGTTCATCCTGACCTGGAATGTTTCCAGAGATGGGACATTGACCACCTCTCTGGGCAACCTGGGCCAGTGTTTCACCATCCTCACTGTAAAAAAAAGTCTTCCTTATATGTAGTTTAAATCTACTCTCTTTTAGTGTAAAATCATTACTGCTTCTCCTATTGCAACAGGCCCTGCTAAAATGATTGTCCCCATTTTTCTTAAAGGCCCCCTTTAAGTACTGAAAGGCTGCGAGAACAAGGTCACCCTGGAGCCTTCTCTTCTTCAGGCTGAACAACCCCAAGACTCTCAGCCATTCTTCATAGGAGAAATGTTCCATCTATCTGATCTTTGTGATTCACTCTTCTGTTAACCCTAGATGAATGCAGACACTGAGAAAAATGATGACAAGGACAAAGGGATGATATCACAGAATCACACAAACACAGAATTACAGAATATTAGGGGTTGTAAGGGACCTTGAAAGATCATCTAGTTCAACCCTCCTGCCAGAGCAGGATCATCTAGATTAGGTCACACAGGAATGCTTCCAGGTGGATTTTGAATGTCTCCAGAGAAGAGACCAAGATCATTCTCAAAAGATCCCATCCAAGACAAAAGCATTCAAATACATTGGACACATATATTCATCAAGCCATTTAAGAATATTTCGATGGTCTAACTGACATGACAACCCTCCCAGAAATGTTTAGATCCTTGAGAATTTGCTGTACAGTACTGCACAGGTGAAATAGCCTTAATTGCTGCTCCAACACAAATATTTCATGAGTCCACAACTTTCATAGAATCATAGAATCATAGAATTGTTGAGGCTGGAATAGACCTCTGAGATCATCAAGTCCAGCCTATGACCCCAACACGACAACACCTAGCTAGACCATGTCACTAAGTGCCACATCCAATCTTTCCTTAAACACCTCCAGGGATGGCGACTCCACCACCTCCCTCTGCAGTCCATTCCAGTGACTAATGACCCTTTCCGTGAGGAAGTGCCTACTAAGATCCAACCTAAACCTCCCCTGGCACAGCTTCAGGCCATGCCCTCTTGTCCTGTCACTAATTGCCTAGGAGAAGAGCCCGACCCCCACTGGTCTACAACTTCCTTTCAGGTAGTTGTAGAGAGTGATGAGGTCTCCCCTGAGTCTCC
>VWZK01020874.1:0-56749 GCA_013396935.1 Baryphthengus martii | reverse complement strand
TGGTACCTCCCCAGATAGCCAGGACTGGTGATAAATGATGGAGAGCAGCATAGCCAGCTCTTGCGCAAGCTCCCTAAGCACCCTAGGATGAATCCCATCTGGACCCATAGACTTGTTAGGATCCAAGTGGCACAGCAGGTCACTAACTACTTCCTCTCGGATTACAGGAGGGGTATTATGCTCCCCATCCCTGCCTACCAACTCAGGAGACCAGTTGCCCTGAGGATAGTCAATCCTTTTGTTAAAGACTGAGGCAAAGAAGGTATTAAGCATCTCAGCCTTTTCCTTGTCTTCTGTTACTATGTTCCCCCCTTCATCCAATAGGGAATGGAGATGCTCCTTGGCCCTCCTTTTGTTATTAATGTATTTATAGAAACACTTTTTATTATCTTTAACCGAATTGGCCAAATTACGTTCTAACTGAGCTTTGGCATCTTTGCATCAGTCAACAAAGTATTGCAGAAAATAAAGACAATACTTACATGCCCAGGTACTCACATTTAATGTCACTGCTCAAGCAAACAAGCTCAAATATGATTCAGCAGCCTGACTTGAAGTGGAAGCTTTGATTCATATGTCTTCTGTGTTCTTACAGAAAGAAAAGAAAATGATACGCAAGTCGAGAACAGTATACTAGCACTTGTGTTTGCCACAATGATATTTCATGAATATGCATATGCGTTAGATCAGACACAATGGAGATGATAATCTTAAAACATCTTGGAAAATGATCTAACTGCTACATTAGATATTTCATTTGCAGAAATAGCTTTGAAATCTCACATAGTCCAAAAACTTTGTTAATATAGTGTAGACAAGTGTACTTTTTGCTGGGTTAAAAACTGGATGGGTGGTCGAGTCCAGAGAGTTGTGGTAAATGGAGTTAAATCCAGTTGGTGACGAGTCACAAGTGGTGTTCCCCAGGGCTCAGTGCTGGGCCTGGTCCTGTCTAACAACTTTATCAATGATCTGGATGAGGGGATTGAGTGCACCCTCAGTAAATTTGCAGAGAACAGGAAATTAAGCAGGAGTGTTGAACTGCTTGAGGGTAGGAAGGCTCTACAGTGAAATCTGGACAGGTTGGATCAATGGGCTAAGGTCAATTGTATGAGGTTTAATAAGGCCAAGTTACAGGTCCTGCACTTCGGTCACAACAGCCTCAGGCAATACTACAGGTTTGGAGAAGAGTGGCTGGAAAGCTGCCTGGAGAAGGACCTGGGGATGTTAGTTGGCAGCTGGCTGAACATGAGCTGGCAGTGCACCCAGGTGGCCAGGAAGGCCACAAGAGCATCCTGGTCTGCATCAGAAATGACATGGTCAGCAGAAGGAAGGAAGTGATTGTGCCCCTGTACTCAGCACTGGTGAGACCACATTTTGAGCACTGTGTCCAGTTCTGGGCACACCAGTATAAGAAAGACATTGAGGTGCTGGAGTGGGTACGGAGGAGGGCAACAAACTTGGTGAGGGGATTGGAGAACATGTCATATGAAGAGTGGCTGAGGGACCTGGGATTGTTTAGCCTGAAGAAGAGGAGGCTGAGAGGAGAACTTCTTGCTCTCTACAACTACCTGAAAGGAGGTTGTAGTGAGGCTGGTGTTGGCCTCTTCTTCCCAGTAACTAATGACAGGACAAGAGGAAATGGTGACAAGCTGTGCCAGGGGTAGTTCAGATTGGATATTAGGAAGAATTTCTCTATTGAAAGAATAGTTAGGCATTAAAACAGGCTGCATAGGGAAGTGGTGGAGTCACCATCCCTGGAGGTGTTCAAAAAGCAGGTGGATGTGACACTTCAGAACATGGTCTAGTAGTCATGGACATGTTGGATAGAAGGTTAGACTTGATGATCTTGGAGATCCTTTCCAACCTTAGCAATCCCAAACATAACCAGCATCTGCAGATTCCCTTTCTGCAGGGATGCTTCTCCAAAATTTATACTTGTGCCCAGCATTACTTCATTATAGAGAACATTCATAGAAATGGTGGGATTTGCACCCACACACTCAAAGAAACCGGAACCTTAATGCAGCACTGTAGACCATTCAGCCACACTACCATAGTGGGAATTGCATTTCCATCTCCATCAGCTTTATCATCCAACCCAAATTCGACTTTTCACAGGATGTTTCAAAACAAATACTCTTCCTCCATGATTAAATATAGTAGGAAAAAGGACAAAAAATGGCTCTTTCTATAGGTAGTGGCAGACACTCCTTGCAGTGCACTATGTATTTCTAGTCCCCTTGTTACAGTGAATATCAGGGAACATCAACTGGAAAGTTCTACAAAGATCTCCTTGCCGGTGAACCTGTGATCCCTTCCTAAGGAAAGGGAGGGTGGCAGTGTATTTTTGGGAGGAATGTGTGTTGACTTTGCATTCAACTTTATATTTTCATATTTTTGGACTGTAGTTAGTCTGGGGCAATGAACTTCCGTCCCTTTATGCCAACACATGAGGTTACATATATGTATCGACCTGGTAGCATGTCATCTGCAACAGCTACAAGATGCTGTTTCCTGCAACTGAGTACTGTCTATAGAAAATAGTGGGATTAAATGATCAGAAGGACATTTTTTTTTTAGCGTTAACCTCTATTATTCTATGCAATCTATTAGAGCCTGCCAATTATGTCCTCACATGCTTTTGTTAAACTTCCTTAGGCTATCCCAGCTTTTAAGTGCATGCATTTATCCATATTTCTACTTATCTAAATTTGAGAATACATGTCAAAGTATTTTCCACCCTTGTTTGTGCATCTATCACTGCACATACAGTAGCCTGAATAATAGCAGTATTTAGAAGCTATTAATTAAAAGTATATGAATAAAATAGTATTACATAAAGCAAGATCAAATTGTAAATGAGNTTGGATTGGTTTGTGCCTGGCTATGTTGGGATACAGGGCATGGGTGATATCTGCTTATGTTATTGTGGTTTTAGTGTGCCTCTTCTGTTGTGTCACCTGCAGTGAATGGGTTTATTACTTCTTTTGTTTCAGCCGTGGTTGGCCATGCTATATCTTTTATGGGGTCTGTTGAGATAGATAATAAAATCTGCCTGAGTTTCACTGTACGTTTTCTGCTGATGGCTGCCTCCTTTTTGTTGGGTCATGTAGTTAGCAAAACAGGGAGATAATTGTTTCTAGAGACACAAGTGATTAGGGAAGATCACATAGATTAATTTCGATTTCAAGACCACGATTTTGACCCACTGACTGGGATTGTTCCACAGAAGCATTCACTGTGGTTTTGTTGACATTGAGATATGGGAATTTACCCTTGTATCCATGCTTTACTCTAGTGGATATTCACCCTACACTCAAAAAAATAAAAAGTCTGATAAGTAATTTCATTTTGCCTGCCTGAATTCTTACATCTTTTGTTCCCATAGTGTTGTTTGTTGCTAGATTAAAGAGTTCTTTAATATCCTGTCCTTTATCCCTGTAAAGATAGTTAGAAAGTATGATCAAATAATTCTTCAGTTCTCCTTTTTTTGAGATAAATGCATTACTCTCTTAAAGGCTCTCAGTTAACATTAAATATTTTTTTTATGTCTCTGAATGTTTCTGACATCCTACAGTTTTCCAATGTTTCCTTCCATTGTAAAATATAGTATTAGAAATGTAGTACTCTAGTATTCTTGTAGTATTCCCCTATAGCTCTGTTTCTATACCTGTAGGAAGAGGTATCTTCCTGCTTGCTGTCTCTTCTACATGCAGCCAAGGATCATTATAGCACTTTTTTTACTATTTGTAGTTCTTTTTGAGCATATCTTTAGGAACTGCTGGCAAATTGTTAGCCCACTGCAGCCTCCCCACATCAGTTGTTGCTGTATGATGTCTTACTTTTTTCCTAGACATTCCAGAATTATTTTACTACTTGTATGAATCACAACATATATCAAAAATTTAATTCTATTTTTAATGAAACTTTTACATTCTATAAATATAGTTTTACATAAACATTTGCAAGAAAAGCAATTTTTTCTGTCTTTCATTCTTTTACTGTAGAGTTTTCTCGGAGAGAGTATTGTTAGAGATACAAAGCTCCAATGGTTGTGGAGATTTCTGTTTAAATAGTAAGATTTAGGGGACAGTGGTGATTTTATTTGTGTGTTCCTCAAATTGCTTAAATGCCAGGGGAAAGATGTTCATTATGACAGTGTATCTAGAGGTATACAAAATATAAAGTTTGTGCTCTCAAAATTTACTTTGATCATCTCAAGGTTTTTGCCTCACTGTATCTTATGTTGCTTTGAATGTCATTATATCATTGTTTTTATGTTCTTAGAGCAGCAAGAATGAAGAAGCTCAGATATGGCATTAGAATTCCAATCAGAGTTTCTTCCAATACTATTCGGCCTAAGTAGTTGAAATAGAATATTGTATTTTTATATACTCTGTAGCATTTCTTCCAAGGGGCAACTTTCTCTTCACTTATTATTGTGTAGGTTATAAATTGTAGTCTGCATTCCTTCTATCAAAATGCACAGCTAGTAATATTTAACTGTAAGGAAATATATCCCTAGGCAATGAATATAGTCAGAAATTACTAGATTAATTTAACCAGGAAGAGAATGACCCATATTGATGTAGTGCCTAAATTTTCTACTGTGGGACAATAGTTCCCATTTATTATCATTTTATTTCCATATTGAAATGCCTGACCTTGCTTCAGTGCTTTTATGGCTGGCAAGATCTCTGGAAGTTCAATTTTTCCCTCTAGAAAAAGAAAGCAGCTATGTTGATGGGAATAAATACAACTCAGATATAACGTTCCTGGTTTTCTTCAGATGTATCAAAAAGACGAATAACTCTATAGCATAACAATTCAGATATAAAAAAACCCCCAACTGTCATAAAAGTAGGGAGAGGAAATGCTTTGAAATAGGTATTCATACTATACACAAGTGAAACACAAAGTAATTTAAGTTATGTGGATACCTGAAGTCACAGATGAAGATTGCTTGTATTTCAGACGGCTCAGTACAGCTGGGCAGGTATGCAGCAGAACCTTTGGACAACCAGTGGTACTGCCGGTGGAACTTAGAAATCTAAGTTCAGGAAACAAATTCAGTAAAAATAAGCCTCACATCCTTAAGATCTTGAAATGCTCAGGATATGAGGCAGTTATTTGTCAGTATCAACTCCCAGGATCTTTCATCTGTTTTAAATTGCAAACATCACTGAATTAAAGACCAAATAAATATTAGGGCAAGAGTAAGAACTACCAGAAACCCATCCCAGGAGAGATGCTGGATATTTCAGGGCTGGAAGTGGTGCCAAGTCTCTTCTGGACACAATCTTGGTCCTAAGGATATATGCCCTCTGCTCCAGGGAGATAGATAAGCTGCTGGAAAAAGAGTTGCAGGTGCTTTTTACCAGTTCAGATGAGACACATGTCAGAACTTTACGGTCCCACGTATCATGTATCTAGAACATTGATGCCTAGTTTAGCATGCTATGAATTGCTCTCCCAGAAGTGGGTGCCCGACTTCTGTCTGCCTGCAGGTTTTGAAAACCACTCAGACACCTTAAAAAAAAAAATCTAAAACAAAACAGAAGATAACAATATCATAAACCTACTAGACCCAGTATTACATATAGAAGGGAAACTATTTTATATTTTGTCTAAATTCACTACTCTTTACTGGGAAAGAAAAGTTCTACTTTTATATGGAGTTAATTTAGCATCACCACCTGACAGATGGACTCCCCAGCAGGGACATAGTCTTCTTTTTTACCTCCTGCTTGGTAGACCCACACAATTTTAAAAGATGTCTAAGACAGTGAGAGGTGAGTATTCTTTCAGGATGAAGCAGAGGGCCAGTTTATAGGCAAGTTAATATAAAGGCAACTTTATAAGTCAAGCGATGACAGACTAATCAATGGAATTTGTTTTGAAGCTATGTGTGTTTAAAAAAAACATAGAGGAAGAGACTGGTTTCATTTCTGCACCATGAAAATACATCTGAAAGGATGCAGAATTGTGTAATCTGAGCATTACATTTTTCCTTTGGGCTTGCTTTTTCCAATGACTGATTTCTTTAAACAGAAGCAAAAGATGAAGATGTTTAAGGATCCTTGAAATATTTGTTTGATACACAAATACAAGACTTATTAGTCTTGAGACTGCCACTGGGAGCCTGTTGATATTAGACCATCAGCCTGAATAAATTGGCTTACATGGTCCTTGAAACTCAGAATTTGAGTGTGAGAGGCTGCATATGAGGCAGAAGCAGTAGGTCAGGACAAAAACATAGAAATGTCATTGCATAGGGAGAGGGAGGAAGGAACATGATTCACAAGAACTGGAAGTGACTGAATATTGCACTTCCAAAAGCTACCATCTGGGTATTAGCACTCCACTGACCTGGTAAAATTAATTCAGACATAGCCTCCATTGAAGGAAAAGCTAGATGGACTAGGATGCTTTAGCATGAAAATCGGGTCTGACAGAAGTCCGCACACTCAAGTATAGTACACAACAGGTGAACAGAGTATGAAGTTCCAACTTGAGAAAGTCAACAAATTAAACTATGTCAGTTTCTTCTCGTGATGACAAGAAATGCAATTCTCTTCCACATGATGCTTGATTATGAAAAGATTACATGATTTCAGAAAGAAATTAGATAAAATTCTAGAAGATAGAGAATTCAGGATTAGTAAACCCAAAGACATAATCTTCAGTATGAGTAAATTTGAATTACAAAGTATTGCAGCTTGGGAAAATATCTATAAATTCTTATGTTCCTGTATTCATAGAATTATAGAATGGTTTGATTTGGAAGAAACCTTTAAAAATCTTCTAGTCCAATCCCCTGAAGTAAGCAGGGACATCTTTAACTAGATCAGGTTGCTCAGAGCCCCATCCAACTTGACCTTGAAAATTTCCAGTGACGGGGCACCTACAGCATCTCTGGGTAACCTGGGCCAGGGTTTCACCACCCTCACTGTAAAAAAAAAAATTATCATTGCATCCAGTTTAAATCTACCCTCTTTTAGTTTAAAACCACTACCTGTGTCCTATTGCAACAGGGTCTTCTAAAAAGACTGTACTCACCTTTCTTACAAGCCCCCTTTAAGTACTGTTAGGCTGCTATAAATTCACTCTGGCGCCTTCTCTTCTCCATGCTGAATAACCCCAACTCTCTCAGCCTGTCCTCATAGGAGAGTTGTTTTCCAGCCCTCTGATCATTTTGGCAAGCCTCCTCTGGACCCACTCCGAGATCCATGTCTTGCTAGACATTCATTATTGGCTGCTGTCAGAGAGAGTGCTAATTGTTACTTCTGCAAGGCACAATTCTGTCTTGATTTGCTCTTTGTACTAAACAGGACTTGAAATTTTAACAAGGGTGAAAGATCTGTACTAGATTTCAAGGCATTCAGAAAACATGAAAAACATCTAATCTGAGCCACTGCAGAACTTAAGACAGATCTATATTATATAAGATATGTCTAGCCCACAACTTAATTAAAATAGAGCATCTAAAGACATCCAATACAGATAAAAGGTTTCAAGTACTGGATACTTCTTCAAAGAGCAATGACAGACCCATTCAGCAGACTTTCTTTGTGGAATTCAACTCTCACTTGGTGGTGTGTCCAAAGTACATGGTTAAATTTACTAATCTTGAAACACTGTCATGAGAGTGAAGTTTAAACAGGGCTGACTCTCCATGCTCATGAAAAAATACTTATCTTGCAGATGCCATCTTCATATATACAAACACAGACAGATCTCAGCTTGCTTATTTTGATGCCAATATTCTGAAGTTGACCCATTGAATTGCCCTGGCAGACGGGCTTCTCAAAATAAGAGTATATCTCATGAGTAAAAGCATATTGAGAGTGTTCATAAGATTATTTGAAAGGAAATGGTAATATGGTAGAATTAAGTTGTGACATAAGTTACACTCTTAATCAGAAGTATAGTAAACTACATTTGCTTTTGTATTTCAAATATGATGTGAGTGAAAATGAATAGAAATCTGAGAAAGAGAAGTCACATTGATGAATAAGAACTTTACAGATATATAGAGAACTAAAATGTACTGTATACTTTCAACAATAGAGTTCAGATTGTTGCATTTTTTCATTTTGTCTATGTCATTTCATTTTGATTCTTGATTTATGAGTGAGCATTTTCCAAACAAGTTATCTGATCATTTTTCCTTTTTTTCTCCTGCCAAAAATCAGATCACAATTTTCTCTGCTTGTTTGTTTTTCAAATTTATTCTCAGTGTCTTCAAAAACCTTAGGGATTTTTTTCCATGAAATGCAACTTTTCTAGAAATCAAGCTCTCTTGTTTGTAATGATTACTCAGGTAAGTTGCATGCTGCACTTCCTGTCCCGTATTTGAATGATCACAATTACTAAGTAGAGGGGAGAAAAACCCTAACCACAACCATAGTTCATCTGGCTGAACATCCTCTCTCTAGACACTATCCTAACTGGCAATTTCAGACTATTTAAACAACAAAAAGAAGCTTACATTCAAGGAGGAAGACTGTTTCTAACCCAAAAGAATATCACATGTAGTACAGTCTTAGATCAAAGATCAGTCTGGGCCAATACTCAGCTTCTAATTGTGGGCAGTAGGAAATCCTTGGGAGAAGGGGACAGGGCAGATCTATGTGATATATTCTCCCTCAGCTGTTCTAGTCTTCAGACCTTTGCTACTCTTGAGTCGAAAGTGTTTTAAGCAATTAGTAACTTCCTTCTTTTACTGCTTCCCTTTGAAACCATGTAAACTTTTAATGTATTTAAGACCTTCTGGCAAAGAACTAGAATGAAGTATATAGTAGAATGTTTTCATAATTTATCTGCTACCCTATTTTCAGATATCAGATTTTGCTCAGTTTGAGGGGAGAAATAAAGGGGAAATGGTCACAGAATATATAGTCACATATATAAATATAAAATACAGCTTATGACTATTAATTTCTTTGTTTTTCATGTTTGCTGTTAATATTTTCCATTGACATCCAATAAATCAACATCAGTAAGCGAATGCAGAAAGCAGATATCCATGGATGCTCAATCCTGAGCTGCTTCCACTAGTGAGCATATAGTTCCACTAACTGGAATTAAACATGGCCCTTCCAATATAGAAGTGAAATTTGCCATCTAGCCTTCACTAGGACACCATTCACGAAATAAAATGCTGTTCTTACCTCTTTACTAAGTTGAAAAGGTCATGGGATCTATTAAATTAACCACATATATCATATATATTCTATATATAATACATAAAATATGTATATGGAATAACCTAATGATCAGGCATATTTTGATAAACTGATTTAGGGAAAAAATAGTAATGGGCTCTATTGGGATTGCAGGTGAATGTCTGGAACCCTGGCTTGAGGCTGAGAACTGGCTTGGGCATGGAGAACTACTGGATATGAAACTGTTGGGCATAACAAATAACCTAGAGACATGATGACACAAGTTACAATTAGTGCCATAAGGGACGGCTAGATTTCACAGGTCAAAGAAAGACAGTTGAACGGCATGGGTACTTGGAGGGAAGGCTTGGAGACCTTTTGGAGAGTACAGTGTTGCAATACCAGCTGTGGCTAGGTAACTGTACCAGCAATACCATGTAACGATGAGATTACCTAGCCAATGTTTCCAGAAATACTGAATCTGAGTGCTGTTGTAGCACAACAGGGTCAAACAAAGAAAAAGTTATTAGGGCTGGATGTTTATATTTGAGAGGAGAAAAGGACAGAGAAAGAGAGGTAGAACAACAGTGAAAAGAGAGGTCAAGAGATGGAAAAAAAAAAAAACAACAGAGCATGTAACCATATGATTGGTGCTTTGCAGGGGTACCTGTGGAGAAATCCTGTGCTTGATCAACATAGCTGGAACAGAACAATAAACCAGACCTGTAGCTATGACTATATCACGAGTCAAACCTCCTCCTGCTAATCAGAGTATCGGGTTAGGAGTAGGGTGAGGGATTTCCCTGACCACTGAGGGAAGTCACCTAGAGACAGTTGAGTGTCCAGCTGCCACTGTGCCACTGCCCATTCCAGGTCTTGTGGCATCAGTAACTGCTCATTTATTTGGCTTTTACCTTGGCTGCACTGCCAAGGTGAAAATTAATGAAGAGAACAGTCCTCCATGGACTGGACCTCCTAGGTATCTATTTAGCCCAGTCTCCCATCTGACAGTGACCACTGACATCAAATAAAGAAAAAGATAGTGTTATCTACTCCACTTATAGCCCTGCCAGAAGATTACATTTGTATTTCAGCTCTTAGTAAACCCATTTGTGTTTGCTGTCCATCATATTCTGTGATCAGGAATCTGAAATCTTAGCTGCACATTGCACAAAAGTTATCTTGACTTGCACAAGTTATTATCTTGACTACTTGTTTTATAAAATGGAAGATTTGATTTTTTTTACTTGATAAGGATCACATCATATGGAAGTTTTTACATCCATTCACATTTTGACTGTATTCAAAGCTTTTGTTTTAGAAACAAGAAAGAAATACCATGATATAGTTCAGAAGCATCATACATGGATCAGTTCACTGCAGCTTACATCTGGCTCCCAAAAAACTAGGTCCCTTGTTATCCTCCAAAGTCTGTAAATAATGAGGAAACTACTCAGGAAAAAAAAAAAAAATACTGTTTAATGTGTTAAAAGAGAAAATTTAATTTATCTATTTTTATGTAAAAAAATAGGATTTGTTACTATTCTGAGCATAAATTAAAACCCAGAAGATTAATATAAAGAAAAAATTTTAAAAATTTCTAAGACTGGAACAAAAGTATTACGTATCAGACTTTTTTAAAACATAAAGCAAACTAAAATACAAATGAACTGATTTCTTATACATGTTCAGCTTCTGAAGTTATACAAGTGGAAAGTATATAAATGTGACTAAAATGCCATCCTGCCTCTGACTGTGCCCATAGTCTCTAAAGCGAACTTTGTTGCAATGTTGCAGCAGGTGTAATGAGAAAAGATGAATCATTATGTTTACAACGTATCATTCCACAGAATTCAACAAACTGGGTCACTGGTTTATCTGAAAAAACACAAAAATATCAGAATATCTGGTATGC
Organism: Baryphthengus martii; assembly: GCA_013396935.1. Taxonomy (NCBI): domain Eukaryota; kingdom Metazoa; phylum Chordata; class Aves; order Coraciiformes; family Momotidae; genus Baryphthengus; species Baryphthengus martii. The sequence continues at coordinate 45,667 of VWZK01020874.1, read as the reverse complement.
AATCATTATTATTGTCTAGTAGCCTTAAATCAGCAGAAGTGAATCTAAAACAGAGATGAAATATATTAAAATCCCAACCCCCAAAAGCACAAATACTGCTATTTAATAAGGATGCTTTTAAATATGTATTTTGTAGAAATGTGGGTGGAGAAGATTTAATTTTGCCATCTTGACATAAAATATGAGCTTTAAACAAGACTTACACGCAGCTTATCTATGCACATGAGTATAGCCTACAACTTAAACCAGAAAAAAATGTCATTTCAAAATAAACTTTAAAATATTTCTTTCAGTTTAAAAGAATGATCATATGTCTTCCTCTGGCAGAAGAGCCAGTGACAAAAGGGAAGTGTTAGTAACAAAGCAGTGAATGGAGGTTTGTCATCATCAAAAAGTAGATTTATGATAAAAATGAGAAAATATTTCAAGGAAATATTCTTCATATAAGTAAGATCAGCATTATTAAGATTTAATAGCTGGACATTAAACAAGGTGGTAAGGAGAAAGACTGACATCTTCTGTCAAATCCTAACTAATCTTTCATACACTGAAAGACAATGAGACAGAAAGCAGACTTGTCTTGCAGAGAAAGAAGTGTGTGAAATGGAGAACTGTACCAAAATAGAATAGTCTATGGTGAAATAAACTATATAAGTGTTAAGTGAGTATGATGAATGCACACTAGCATGTACGCAAGTCAGATGCCTTCTATGGTAAGGAAAGAGATAGGTAAATGACACTGAAGTGCTGAGAGATGAATTAAAACATCCAGAGATTTAAGTCAGAGCTTACATTTGAAACATGTAAAATTCCAAGTAACTCAAGATGTACAATCTTATCAGAGAGGCTCTGTAGCATGTGGTAAAGATCTGGAAAAGTTCTGTGATCTGTTTCAGTATTCTGGCTGCAGGATATGACCATATTTGTTCCTAGGAGGATGGGAGGTACTCTAAGAAAATAGTCTGGATCTTAGAAAAGCATTGTAATTTTGATAGAATAATGTGCTGGCAGGGTGATGGAATAGAAATTGTAATGGGCTTTTGGCACTTCTACTTACTTTTATATCTAATTATGTGCAAATAAAGCTAAAATGTTAACTGAAGTATTTGGAAAATAATCTCTTTGAAGGGGGCTGAGGCGTGTATTATATTCTCAGAGGAAGCCACCACTATTTGGAATCTCTGAAAAATAAGTCTCTACATTTATACTTACATCTTAAAACTAATCACAAAATAAGCAGTTACCTATCAAGATGACAGTTCAGCTAAACAGAATATGAAACTTGAGAGTCACAGAAGATCACACAACATCATCAGGAAAAATACTGATTCACAATCTTACACCAAACTTACTCTAATGGTCTCCTATAATCCGTTTCTGGACCAATCCCAAATTAACTTTCTATCTTCCATTATTCAGAACAGCATATAAGAATTCAACTCTTGTCTTCAAAATTAGCTCACCTCTTTCAATATCAGGTTCATTAAAAACCCTCCAAAACAAGTCTTCCTGACATCTCTCTACTGAGTTTCTTAAGTCTTCAATTTATAAGAGTTTCAATATCATTAGTTATCCATTTGAGGAGGGTTTTTTGAATTTTTTAATTCTCCCCAAGTCATTGTACCTCCTGAGATCTAGTTCCTTTTATGTTTCTGACAACTCTCTCTTTGCAAGCAGGCTACTTTTTTTCCTGAAGATTTCACTTTCTAGAGTTGCATCTTGTAAATTATGTATAGAAATATATGGAAATATAACTGGATTTCTTTCAAACTATTCCTAACTGAATACATGGGTTGGCTTGGGTTTTATTGTTATTGTTGTTTGATTTGGGGTTCATTTTGACTTTCACAATGACTTCTCTTAATTACCTGTTTCCTTTATTCTGTAGAGTGAATACTCCACAGACGCGACATGCAAAATGTTACTGTCTTGAATGCTTTGGGACACCACTACAATGTTACTTTCATGAAATAGAGATGTTTCTACCACATTTTACAAATAGATCCACTTCAGAATATTATTTACTGCCTTTCATTTGAACCTACCTTTCATGGTTTAAAGTCCAAACTAAATTATTTGCTCAAAAAAAAGGCAAATCCTTTGGATAAACAAAACAGGTCACTGATATCTCCTACTTCCTGATTACTTTCTACTGTTTAATACCTTTGTGCAAATCTATTAGAAATTCATTAATATATGGATATAGCTCTTAATTCAAAAATTTAGTTAATCTACCCAAATTTCTTTGGTATATAAATATCATAGATTTTGTCTCATGTTTTACATGTGAAAAGTTAACAATTCCTTTAGATATGTTACTGTAAACTGGCTTTTTTCCTTTCAATCTGGAAAGTGCATAAGAAATTCTTCTAGAGGTTAAAAAGTCCTTGAAACTGAAACACGAGAACACAGAATGTTGAGGCAGTGAAGAGCTCAATGGGATATAGAACACTACAGTATGCAAATTCATATGCCTTTATTTAAATATGGTATTAGCATATTAGTTTAGCATGTGTGCATAAATCAAAGAAAACTGAACCTTAACTTTATCTACTATTCTTGAATGGTACAGGAACAAAACAGATGCCCTCACAATTACCTTTCCCAATCCCCACCCACTCTTTACAAAAAGGTAGAACTTCATAAAGCTGTTAAATTTAAGACCACCATTTCAGAGCTCAGCTACCTGGGGCTAAGCTCTGTCAGATTTGGGAATTAAGCTCATTAAGTTGCTTATAAAACCCCTTTTCTCCTCTAGTAGGATGGTTGTGATGAATGGTTCTGTCTGAGGAACTGCAGGTGTCTTTGATGGACAGCCTGCTTCAAATGAGTTGAAGTTCTCTCTTTGTTTCCTTCTCCTACTGCCTGCTAGGGACAGTGGTATTACAAAGAAAGGACCCGCTCCTACTGTTTTATACCCTTGTACAAACTCTTAGAATAAGGTTAGGTTTTTTGTCTTTTACTTTTAAATAAGATTCAGGTTAAGAGAGATCTTTCAGCATCCTCAAGCTGAGAACAACAGTCATTTGAAAACATAAAAAAGATGTTAAAAAAAGATGAAGTTTCACTTTAGTCTTTTGAGAGAAACTGTGCTTTAACCACAAGTCTGAAAAATTCCTGTTCTCCATTTATGACCCATTAAGTTAGATATCTATTGGTAGTTCTAACAACATCACTAAATGAATATGAATAATACTTTGTCCTTGAATGCTATTTGTTTGTCAAGGTATCTGCTATGTTTGCACAATATATTTATTTGGACAGGAAAGTCTACTTTACTTTCAAAGTCATATCATTGCTTGACTGAGGTGAAACTTCCAATATTTTCTGTAATAAAAATGCTCTTTACTGAGGAAGTTTAACTTCATGATTTTTTTTAAAGACAAAAGTGTACAAATCCAAAATCATTCTGGCTTGTTTTCCAGTGCTGCAAATTCAGAACATAAAGGCTTGTTGATGTGTCATGATAAATCATGAAATAGAATCACAAAACATGATGCTAATAATGAATTTTGAAAAAAAAAAAAAAGATAAAGTAAGGGGAGTGGAATAAAAGCATCTTTTCTGGAATCCAATTTAATATGATTCCACTGGATGAAGGCAGATGGGACAGTGAAATATTTGCAGATTCCAACTACCATCTGTCCATAATTTATTATCCATCTGATTGCAGGTTATTATTGTTTTTCTGCTATCATTAAACACTTGTTATTTATCTTGTTGCACCACTTCTGCATTTAACATCGAGACCTTCACAGATCTGCGTGTTGTTTTCTCCAGTGACCTATTATTTATGTAAGTCCTTTTGGTGTCCTTACTTCTGTTCACCAGGCATCTAAAAGTGAATATTGCTCTCAGCTTAGATTGCTGATTAATTAATTTCTACCTTCTCTATCCCTGCATTGCAGCCTTGGCTTATGAGTTTAAAGTAATAATTCACTGTTGCATATACTTTGTCAAGTTAAATTCTGCAAATTTCTGATAGAGTCCAATTTCCATGCTACATTTAATAGTTGATTCCTTAGAAATTAATCTCTTTCTATTAGTGATGTATTTTTTCTTCTGCTGCTTAGTGACAAAAATGGATTTTCCCCCCTGATCTGCTGTGATCTGACTCTTTCCTGCAGTATTCAGTGTAAATGACATGACTCCATCTGCTACTTTTTTCTCCCTTATGTAGTTTTAGGTCTGAAGATTACAATGCAAGTTGAAATATCACAACTGCAGGTGGTAGAACTACATACAGCTCTAAACAGAGATTGGTAGCAAAGTTTGAGCACAAATCTAAACATTCCCAGCACTTGTGCAGATATTAAATTCTTCATCAAGTCCCTAGACATAGAGTTTCCACAAATCACCCAAAAGCCAACTACCTTCCATTACTATTTTCCATTAGTGCAGTAGGGTGTGCTTCCATGTTGCTGAGCCCATGTAACTAATTAAGAATTCAAAGTAATCAGTTACTTTTCCTTTGCCGGTACATGTTCACTAAAGGCGACCCATCCATCCTATAGAAATTAGCTTTTTTTACTCAGCATCAGCCTTCCTACCCTTTCTGTGTCTATAATGAGGACTATCACTAAAGATCCGAATTTAAAGTTACAGAATCTGTGAAAGATTTTACGCTTTTTCAAATTAATTTTCATCCTGAATTGAGACAGATAATCAAACTACCTAATCCTTTAAGAGAATGGAGTACTCAAGCAAATGAATTAACTTTGAAATATTTCACTTATTTCTTGAATGAACTCAGAACACCATTATAGGTTTGATTTAATACTGAGTTTCATCCTCCCAATGCCTCAAAAAATTATCTCATAAAATAGTTCAAACCTCACTTCTCATGGTTCACCACAATCACTTCAATAAGAATGACATCACACAGTAGGAGAGTACTTTGTAGCCTCCAAGCCTTAATTCCTTACTTTCAACTCTAACAGATCTATTGTTCCATTTTATAAACTTAGACTTTTGCATCTCAGCACAGACCCTTTCCCTCAAGCTTTTTACTCTTTCCGTCTAGTTCTGATTTCCATACATCACTGCCAGTCCTGACCTTCCTGTCCTCCGCTCCAACTAGGATAGCTCTCATGCTACACCAAATTCAAACACTTAGATAAGGAAGATTTCTGACCTAAATGTGCAGCGCATCAGTGTAATAACATTTTTGGAACACTGAACCCAAGAGTAATATTTGTAGACTATTTATCCTCAGATTTGACTTCCTAGCTATATTTTGCAGAAGTGCATTCTTTCCCCCAGAATTTTCTCTTTATTTTGTGCAAACAGATCTAGTTTTAGTCAGGACCTAAGCATGAAACTACAAAATACATTTTTTCAAAAGATGTTTAGCCAGTAACAACTGAAACACTTTGGTTTCAGCAGGCACCGCCTAGCGTCCCAAGCTTTGTTTTATATTCTAAGTAGGAAATCGGTTCTAAATCATTCATAAACTCTTGAAGTTGTTATTCATAATGAGAGTTCTCTAACCATCACATAGATTAATTCTTTAGCTTAAAATGTGTTCCATGTCAACTAGTAAAGATAGGACACTGAGCAGCATGGAATACAAAAGCCGTTGAGACAGGAAAAGGTAAGAGGAGTGAAAATCTGATCTAAATGTTACAGTATTTGTTTGTGGATCTCCGTGGTCCTAGGTTCTGTTCCGAAAAGTAGCACAATTTTAATCCAATATAAAGTAAATTCACACACCTAAAAGCGACTTCCAATGATATAAACCTAAATAGCTTTAGACATTCTGACTTTTTACAACATATTACTTATATAAATGTTGCATATCTGTCCTCTTATAGTGTGCAGAAAGCACACCAAGATCAACTGATGTTATTGCAATAATGTATTCAAGTGACAATGTGATGTCAATTAAGTGATCATCATTTATGGAGTACTGGATTAAAGACTGCAATATCCAGAAAATTCTTCACTGTTGGTCTTAGAATCATGGAATCAAATAACAGTTTGCCTTGGAAGAGACCTTTAAAGATCACTAGTCCAACCCACCTGTCACTGGCAATGACATCTTCCACTAGATTAGGTTGTTCAAAACCTTGTTCAACCTGGCCTTGAACATTTCCAAGGACAGGGCATCTACAACTTCTGTGGGCAACCTGTTCCAGTGTCTCACCACCCCTATCATAATTATTTTTTTTCTTATAACTAATCTAAACCTACTTGCTTTCAGTTTAAAAACATTATCCCTTGTTCTGCCACTACAGGCCACAGAAAAAAGTCTACCCTCGCATTTCTTATCTGTAAGATCACCCCAGAGCCTTCTCCAGGCTGAACAGTCCAAATTCTATCAACTGTTCTTCATAGCACAGATGTTCCACCCCTCTCATCATTTTCATTGTCCTCTTGACCCACTCCAACAGGTCTGTCTGTTTCCCTAAATCCTTCTCTCCACAGGGCTGCTCACAATCCATTCATGACCCAATCTACAACAATACTGGGGATAGCCCAGAACCTAGGGGCAGGGTCTTTTGCACTCAGCCTTGTTGAAATTCATGAGGTTCATATGGGTCACCTCCTCAACCTTGTCAGGTCTTTCTGGATGGTGTTTCTTTCCTTTACAGAATCAACTGCACCACCCAGCTTGGTGTCATTCACAAACTTGCTAAGTCTGCACTCAATCCCCCTACATCATTAATGAAGATATGAAATAGTACTGGTCCCGGTATGGGCCCTTTAAGGACATCCCTCTGTTATGGATTTCCACTTGGACACTGAGCCATTGATTGTAATTCTTTGGATGTGACCATGCACTCAATTCCTTATCCATCTAACAGTCCATTCATCAAACCCATATCTCTTCAATCCATAGCTAAGAATATTGTGGGCAACCTTACAGAAATCCAGGTAGATAACATCTGTCTCTTCCCTTGTCCACTAATGCAGTCACCACGTTGTAGAAGACCTCTAGGTTAGTCAGGTATGATTTGCCCTTTGTGAAGCCATGCTGACTGTCTCTGATCACCTCCCTCTCTTTCATAGGTTTCAATAGGTCTTCCAGGAGGATCTGCTCCATAATCTTCTGGATATTATGGTGAGGTTGACTGGTCAGTAGTTTCCAGAGTCCTTCTTTTAACTGTTTATAAAAATGGGCATGATGTTTCCCTCTTTCCAGTCACTGAGGACTTTGCCTGACTGTCATGACTTTTGAAATATGATTAAGAGTGACTTGGCAACTCCTTGAATGAATTCCCCCAGAACTATGGGATGCGTCTGATCAGGTCCCATAGGTTTATGTATTTTCAGGTTCCTCAGGAGGTCTCAAATGAGATCCTCTCCTACAATGAGAGGGACTTAATTGACTCAGTCCCTGCCTTGAGGGATTAAAGGCTTGAGTGAGTGACAGTGGTAACTGAGGCAAAAGGACTGGCCTCAGCCTTCTCCATGTGATTGTCATCGATTCTCCTGTCATTTATCAGGGGCCACACATTTTCCTTAGTCTTCCTTTTCTGGACAATATACCTCTAAAACCCGCTGTTATTCTTCACATTCCTTACCAAATTCAGATCCAACTCTGCCTTAGCTTTCCTACACATCCAGGCAATGTCCGTACATTCTTCCCAGGGTATATGTCCTGGGTTCCACCGCTTGTGCGTTTCCCTCTTACACCTTAGCATGACCCAAAAGTCCTTACTAAGTTGTGCTGGCTTCCTTATTTCCTTGTGTGACTTCTTGTAACTGAGAATCAAGAGGTCTTGCACTCTAATAAAAATTTCCTTAAAGAGCTGACAACTCTTTCAGTAACTTTGACCACGATGGCAATTTTCCAGGGCATCCTGACCACTGATTACTTAAACAACTGGAAGTCTGTTCTTCTAAAATTCAGCATCCTGACTCTACTCTTCATCTAGTCCATATATCTCAAGATTGTCATGGACTTAGAGGAACAGGTTATAGACATACTGACAACATAGATAAATCTGCATTAGTTTTACCGATTGACATGTTCAGATGAGCTCTAAGGGTTTTCATCTCTGCTGTGATGAAGTCACAAGTAAAATAGACAGTGGACAGTGGTGCGAGGAACTGATACACAAAGATAAAGAATGAGGCTATGGACAGATTCCAGGTGGGAAGCCACTGAAAATATGATACAAAAACTAATCAAAGCAATCCAGTGAGATCTTCTGTCATGTAGGAATTTTTGATTTTATCTCTTTTCATTCCTCCTATATTAACTTCTGGTTTCTCAATCTAACCCGGTCTTTCATAGTCTGCATTTCTATTAAAATATTGGTTCTTTTTTTTATAACATCCATCCCTGGGGATGGTTCAAGGCTCAAGTAAGAGATGTCTGAATGGCCTGATCTATGTAGACGTGCTTTGAGCAGTGGGTTACATAAGATGACCTCTGAAGGTCCCTTTGAACCTAAATTACTGTATGATTCTATACATCCAAATTCTTCTGGCATGCCAGACTTTACGTGTGATAGAACTATTGGACAGCTGTTGTAGCTCTGTGTCAGGTAACCATCATCTGCTTTGAAACATACAGATATGTAATTTCATCTCTACTGCCATGCAGCATTTGCCATGTTAAATCATAATTATTTGCAAGACTGCAAGTTAAATATTGTAATTTAAGAAGTCAGTAACTGTGGAAATCCAAATACTACTTGGTCTGGTGGTATAAATTGGAATTGGGTCATTTTAGCTATGCATTATGCCTCTATCTAATTTAACTCCTTTTCTATCATGCTATTTTTGGGCTACATTGTACAACCTTCATTCAGGTTGATTCAACATTAATTCAGAGGCATAGTCCCATTTTATTCATCCATGAAGCTTCCTTCATTTGAAAGGACCTACTCAACTAGTAAAGAATTTGACAGCAAAAAGGTTATATGCTCTAGTCCTTAGGCAAAGTGTTTCAGTTGAGATTTTTCTATACTGAAAAAATACGTGATTTTTGTGACCCTTTAACTGGTGGTATTTATTGGTGTGGTTCAACTTTATGCTGTTTAGTGCAGTTGGGGAATATTTTATATTAATAACAATTATTGTAATACAGAATAGTGTAGTGTGCTTGGGGATCCATATTCTGCATTCTCTGGAAAACAAACTGATGTCCGGATGGAGTCTCCCCTTAGAAAGCACTTGAACAAATGGTGAAAAATGCTGCATTCTGGAAGTAAATTCGAAGCAGGTGGACGGTGCAGCAGGAGGCCATACTGAGGAGAAATGGGCAGCTTCAGTCTCTCTCATTGCATATTCATCAACTCCACCTGTTTATGTAATGACAAACAGCCAGACACTAATAACTGAATGAAAAGAATGACTTCCCATTGCAACTAAGATGCTTTTCTGCAGTTGTATATGAAATTTCCAGTTGTTACTCATAATGACCTGTCATATACCTATAAAACATTTATTCTGAAGTAGAATAGGCGTGATTGTAGTATCAAGGTAAATACTCAACCTTGGAAACAAGACTCGACTGCAGTCTAGTTAAGAATTCTGTGCCTTTTTACTCTTGGCCACATCCCTCCCTTCTGTTTGCCAGTGGCAACCTATGCTGAAAGTTAGTAGGGGTGATGATTTTTAACTTGTTACCACCAATGACTTGATTGCTTTTCAAGCCTTCTCTAATCTGCACATTCACTGCAGGAACTGTGTTCTACCTGGCACAGACTTAGAGGAGCTGAACCACTGACTTCCTGAATGTTGATATCTCAGATTAGATGTAACTGTGCACTATTTACATTTGGAGTTACACTTTATCATTAGTCAATTAAACCAGCAGACATGGATTAGAACTCCGTATAAGTGTCAATTTATCCACAAAGTACAATCATCTTGTTTGTCAGCTGGTAGATCGTTTATTCCATTACTCACCTGAGACATCTGCTTTGCCAGTTGATCAGACTGTCATTTTGTATTCGTTTTTAAACAACAGACTGTATTTTCAACTTTAGTTAATCCAGACTGTTTGCTCAGAGAATTTTCTAGTAACAGATCCTAGAGTTCTCTCGGAGATTTATCCTACATCTAATTAAGAAGCTGATTTTATGATTCTCTTTACCAGGGCTGAGACACAAACGAAAAAAGCAAAGCAAACCTTCTGGGGGAATGTGAGGCCAAATTCCACACTCTCAGCTGAAAGAATGATTTACTTACTAGTAACTTAGTATGGAAGAGAAATAAAATGGGTTTAATTCTCTCAGAGCCTGTAATCAAGTATTTATATTTGCTTTGAGGCATGTTACTAATTATCCTAAATTTAAAAAAAAGTCTATATGTAATCTTTAAAAACCCTCAAACAAAAGAGCAATAATAACACCAAAAAAAAAAAGACAAAATCAAAATTGCCATTTCAGATTGCTCCTCTAGCCAAGGCTAAGAGACTTCAAAGTGCAGTAATGCATTAAACTGCAATCCTGGAGTCATTTCTAATCCCAGCTTTACCCTGATCAATCCCAAATAAATTCTACCACGCAGCCTCTTGCCCCACAAATTAGTTACGTGACTGAGGAATGTGCAATGAGACAACTTCCTAGGTATTTGAGGAGGAATTTAAACATGTATCAATGAAAGGAGGAAGAGTTAACACTAGAAGAGGGAAAAGACATTTATTCTGCTTCCAGAAACAGACAGATGCACTCAAGGGCAGGTGAGGCTCTTGCAGCAATCCGTTATTCTCTAAACAAGGAAAGCATCAGCATTTTCTTAAATGGCACAAAAGCTGCAAGGGAGTCCTTCAATCAAGCATATTTATTTGTCATTTACAGAAAGTATATTAATTATCGAGATAAAAGTAGTTTCTGAGTACTGAGGGTGGGATTCTTTTTGATAGAAAATTCTCCAATACCCTCTTTCTAATTAGGGCCAGTGTTGTGACCCTTTCAGAGAAACTGTATATAAAGTTAGTAGAAATTTTGTCTACACTACATGAATAATATCAACACAAATAACTCCTTCTCTTGAACAGTATCTAAAATTGCACATTGATTTGTTTTGCCAGTCAGAAAATTAGTTATTGTAGCACCGTGTGCTCCCATCAGTCATTATTTAAATTAAATATATATATTGGTTTGGTTTCTGTTTTGGTTTATTTTTTTTCCTGAAATCTACTTCTATTACTTAGAACTATATTAAATATCACATTAACATAGCACCTTTTCTCAGTGAGCATGCCAGAGTGGTGTACACACCTTGCATATAGAATATATAATCAAATTAACATAGCCACCTTTTGAAAGTGGGGAAAGGTTTAGGAGGCTTACCACATTCTTAATAACATTTGATATATGAAGAATGTTATCCAATGTGAAGTACAGAAAAATTCACAGGATTCAACTGTTTTGCAAGAGTTTTTATGAAAAATCGTGGGAGATTTCTGATTAACTCAAATGATCAGACCTGTTTCATTTTGCTTTCAAAAATAAAATATCCTTTAAAAATATGCTTTATCCTTAGGAAGAAAACTTCTAGATACATTTTAAAAGTGCCAGACCTGCTAAATCACAAGGTGACTCTTTCTTCCAAGTTCTGCTTGATGCTTTTCAGTCTAAAACAGAAGCAATGTCTCCGTTTCCACTTAGATATACATCATGTGCTCAATATATTTGTTTCCGTCAAAGTTTCTGAAAGGATTTTCCAAAAATTCACTTTCTGACAAGAAATATAACAGCTAGTCATCATCTCTTCAGCTACACAACCCATTTCTCTAATCTCATATAACTGTCATTTCATGATGGGTAAAAAAAAAAATGCAGAGCATAGTAAACAAATATAAACACATTTAGTGCATGTTACTGACTCTTCCCAGGAGTGTTCCCAATGTCTTCTACTGGGCTTTCCTCCATAGCCACTAGCCAGAATCTCATGCTGGTTTGCTTGGGGCTGCTAAACTTTGGCATCAAGACCCTGAGTTCTCCTGATGCAAATGAATTCTTTACCAGTATTGGTAAGTACCCAAGAAGTTTAACCCTTCTGACCTCACATTAGTGGCAGACAGCTGTAAGAATATCTCTTTGTTAGCCACACAAACCAGACATATCTATTAAAGCCACACATGTCTTTAGGACAACTACATTCTGTAATTTGCGAAGTATTAATATTATTTGTGAAAAGTCAATTTTTCGTATGGAAATATTTGTATATACTTAGCCTAATCTAACATTTTGTTAAAAGAATGTTTCATTCTTTTTATAAGGAGTTTATCTCAGGCCATATTATATCACATCTTCTTCTTAGATGGCACTGAAGCACTTCAGCTTTATTTAATTTTGTTTCCTCCCAGTTCCAACAGTGACTGAAGATTTTTCTGCTTGGTTTTGCGTTTTGCTTTATGTTGCTCAAAAAACAGATTTTCCATTGATTTGTTATTTCAAAATCATCCACCTTCCCTATTTATGGTTTTCTTAGGGATTTTTCTCTGGTGGTGGCTCGTGTTTTTTACCAGGACTCTCAAAAGCATTAACTTAATTTATTTGTACTTGCCAGTCTCACTTTGAACAGATATGTAAAACACTTCCTGTTTGGGTTTTTTTCCATAGCTATAAAAATGATTATTTTGTATTGTTATTGCTGACACACACGTATGTTCTGAGTTAGCTTTAAATTTAAATGCTTTAAACTTGGGAGGAAATGGAAAAGGAGAAAAAAATACCACTCTCTTCCATTTAATTTTTTTTTTGCATATGTAGCAAACTGGATGTGGAGTCCAAGACCAACATTTTAGTAAGCAGTATAATGAGACTTTCTGTCCAACTGCAGTCATAATATTTTCTTCTCTTTATTTCTGGCTCAGTAAAACTGATAATAAATAAGTAGTCTAGAAGAGTAAAAAATAGTACATGCATTGAAAGAGCTTTTAAAAATCTTGTTCCTATCATGACTAACTACACTTTTCAAACATGGTTGCTTTCATAACATATGACTTGTGAAAACTAGTTTATAGGCTTTATTATTAAAAAGGAGATATTTCTATTTGTTTCACACAAAATAAAATAAAAATTTTAGGATGTACAAAACCTCTTTTTTCATTGCCTGAACTTGTTTAAGTGAGTTGTGCTGAAGAGTTTATCGTTACCATTGGTTTTCTTAGACTGGCAATGAGTAAACTATTTTCCCTCTACTTCAATTAAAATGTATCCTCTATTGATCTGTTAAAGGTTATAGACAGGGAGGGCAGGTGGTCTTGCTTTTCTTGGCTGACTTTTGGGATCTTCTATAGCCCAAGCTCCCTTCAGTTTATGGCCCAGCACACGACATCGATATCTGCATGTCGCAGAGTAGATATAGCCTTCATCTGAGTCTGCCTGCACTTCTTGTCTGACCTTGCAGCAGGCTACATCCAAGACATTGTGGGAAAGTTATCGAGGCATCTTCATGAGGGAATTACAGGTTACTTTAATGCATCCACAAAGCAAACTGATGACAAAGGTCCATTAAAGTCGTCTTGGGAACAGGTGCTGTTAGCATTCAAAACTAACCATGAAGATACACCTGCAGATAAGTGATATGGACATTAGGTTAACCTGGCCTTGAGCATTTCCTCTGAACTGTGTGCATAGCATGACAAACACGTAATGGCTGATGAAAGTGATCTATTCAGAAGCTGATAACAGGACATTTGTCTTCATACAGCTCAGGATGGGACAGAAAAAAACCTCAACGGCACAAGAAAGTCGAAGACAAACTGAAATAATCCTGAAATTTAGGTTTTTCTATAGATGGCCAGAATATTCGTGATTACAGAGAAAAGAGAAAGAACCAAGACAAAATTACAATCAAAGCTTTCATGTTCCTAGACTAAATATTACCAAGATCTAAGTATCCGTCAGTCCCTTCTTCTCCCTGCCCCATTAGAGAATTCATTGTCAAACCTCTCCTCTACCATTTTTCGCTGAGAAAACAGGTGCTTGCACAGAAGATGACATGATAGCAGGCTTCATGGTCCATACATCTGAGCATGAAAGATTTGATGCAGTGCAACCATAATTACAGATAGCGCTGGAATGGATTCTAGAGGTGTTTGAATTATAGCACACCAGACTACAAGATACCTTTCTCAGAAAAACAGAAATTTAAAACAATGACAATAAAAAAAATATAAAATGATTCTTCAGATGAATAATAAAAGTGTCCTTTTTTTAGAAAAAAAAACCTCCCTAAATTTGTGATTCTCTACCAATCTCCTACTTTCAAGGCCTCAAAAACTCTTTCTTTACATCTAGAGTTTGGGTCTCCTGGTAACTTGTTTAATGGAAAAGATGAAGTGGGAGGAAAAGTGGACATTGTGCCATGAGTAACAGATTGTATGAGTTTTTTCCAGCTCTTATCTACCACTGACAATGTGTTGGTGTTTTTTGATTGTCATATCAGTGACAGTGATCTTAACAGAAGAACAGGTATTATTCATTTTTAATTGAGCCTCTCTTGATCTCCTGCCTTTCTGTCTATCTATTCTTCTGATGAACCCATTGCTTGTCCCTAAAGTGCCTCCTTAGAGCATGTGATCAACAGAATGTACTTTCATTTTAGGAAAAGAGAGAAAAAGCTTTTCCCTAACCCTACCTGTGTTTATTCTTGTGGAATAGTCTAAGTTATTATATACAAACCTGGCAACTTGTAACAATCAACAAGAAGGTGAGGTTTCACTGGATATTGAATCAAAATGAGGAAGAAAATATGTGAAAAATTGAAATGCTAAAGCCTCAGAGAGAGCTCACAGTGCTATAGTATGTTTAAATAAAATATATAGTATATGTTTAAGTCATTTGAATAAGGTTTAATAAATATTTGAGGTAGTTCTTGTTCTAGCACTAGCATTCCCATTCAAAGTACTACCAACATATGAAAAAGCTGCAAAAAACAGATATTTTTTACACAAAAGAGGTCTACTACTGGACCTCTCGTACAAATACAGTTCCCACTCACAGCCCTTGACATTAAAGATAAGGAACAAGGCTCAAACAGGAACAGATGTTGCTAATCCAAAACCGTTAAATAATTTTGACACAGCAACTGCCCAGAATTTGGCTGACACAAAAATAGTTTAGTTTCTCCTGGTTAAGTATACAGGCCTTGGAGCTACAAGGAAGGAATGAGCTACATCTACTGCATTTAGTCTTTCTCTTTCTAATCTGTTATCAGTGTTAGCCATAAAATGAGGAGTTGAAAAGGCAAGAGTAAAGTTTACTTGGGTTCAGCCGTTGGGAAGAGTGTACTAGCTGCTCTTCTGCAGTAAGGTGCCTGTTTGGACCTAAGAGCTAAGGCAAGATTGCCTATGAAGATATGTTTTCTGGAGCTGAAATATGGAAGAGTATATTAACTGAGTTTCTTCCAAACAATACAATTCCTGACTGTATTACGGACAGCCACTGTATTCACCTTGTGTCTGCTGTGACTCAGCTCTTTTGGGGGAAATAATCAAAATACATTTGTACCTAGGAAGACTGCTTTGTATTAACCAGTTGAATGCATAACCCTCACTCAGGAGCAGTATGTGAAGATCAAATGTGAGACAGCAAAAAAGAAAGTAAATCAGGAAAAGGACTTGGATCTTCTAACTACAAGGAGATGGTAAATGAAATTTCCTTCTAAACAGCTGGGACAGTATTATGGTTTGCTTTTTCAAAAGGAGATAACTGTACACATTTGATTGGGAGCTGGAGTCAAAAATACTTCAGAAATAATATTTATGAATCTGAGGCCTGGCTCCTTTTTTTGTGTCCTTTCACACTGCTGTTCAGATACCTTGTTCTCTTCCTTCTGCTACAAAAAAAAATAGCTAAAGGATGAAAATTTACTTTTCACAATGTTTTGGTCAACTCACTTCTGTCTCTTTATGCACTACAGGCAGGGGGAGATCTTACTTGGGAATAGTGGTGTTAGCCCCTGCAAGAACTTTTTTGCCTCTGAGTTTTAATTCACTCCTACAAAAGCATTAGTGGCCACCGCCTGCAGGCATATTTAGCTACATTTTTACAATGTGTACTAACTCTCGAATCCCTGTAGTCCTTCCTCCCCTCATTACTCTAGGTTTCTCTTCTACAGGTTTCCAAACTGCTGGGTTATGCATAATAATATGAGGTCC
Source organism: Baryphthengus martii (assembly GCA_013396935.1). Taxonomy (NCBI): domain Eukaryota; kingdom Metazoa; phylum Chordata; class Aves; order Coraciiformes; family Momotidae; genus Baryphthengus; species Baryphthengus martii. The sequence continues at coordinate 29,595 of VWZK01020874.1, read as the reverse complement.
TTCCTCCTGGAAAACTAGGTCATTGAGATGCAAAATGAGTCTCTTCTACACTTTCGAAAACTGTACATGATGCAAAAGTTCAGCACAATTACTTTACAGTATTTGGTTACAGCACACAGAGTGGAAGCCTTCATTTTTTATTAGTCCTCATCTGCCTGTATTCCAGTCACATTCCCTTTTCTCTAACTGTTATTTGGGTGTAGCAGGCTGTGCATGACAGTAAAGCAGTTTCATGGTAGCAGTGGCAACAACATGGAAAATGTAGCAGGTAAGGAAATCCTGGTGAACCCAAGCACTATTGAGGTAGACACTTCAAGACAAAAGGGATCTCTGAAGGTCTTATGTGACTAAATGTTAACAAATCTCAAAAAAAATATTACATATATATACACCCAGAAGTTCCTGGAACTCTGAATTCATGAAGTTTGTTTCAGACTGTCACCACATAGATGGACCCTAAAATTGAAGAATAATCTCATATAAAGCAAATATTTGTGTCCTTTTGCATCTTTTTCTGCATAATTCAGACTGTAAAACCATCACATGCTGATTCTATCTAGTGCTCCAAGACATCAGCCTGTACTCTACTTAACTATTAGTAGTAAGGGAGTTAGAAAAATTGCCTTATAGATTTCAGTCTGACTCAGCACTGCAAATTAAGCCCTACAAGTAGTCTTAGAAGCATTACTATGTACATAGACATTTAATGATAATTTGAGTTTGCAAGCTGTGCTTTAAGTTTAATAACATGTTGTGAATGACAAATGAAGAATGCTTAACAAACTAATAAACAGCTTAAGGCATCTAGAAGACCTACAGTTCTCAAAACAAGATTTCCACTGATGTGTATTTACCATAGTTTTGTCTTTTTCTTTTACTTTTTAGAATACCTTTTGTTTAATAGCGAGACTTTTCAATGACAGAATTATTTCTGCACTAAGTCACCATCTGATTATTGCACGGGTTAGAACTTCTTCTCCTTCCAACATAAATACTAGCACATAATTCACTCTGTGCGTGTTAAGGGGCCTTTTCCTGGAAAGCTTATTAAATCATGTAACTTGAGAAGCAAAATAACTGCTTTGACAGTTCTGGTCTCTAATCAAAGATAGAAAAAACTACCTATCTTTTACATTCTTTGGCTTCCAAGAAAAAGCTGTTAGTAATATTGTTAGTTATAGTTAGTATATATGACATAATTGTATGGTCAACTGTTTTTGTCAGTGGCTATTCTAAATACAGCAGAAGAAATATCAAAGAACCCTGTGATATCTAGTTCTGAAATAATCTAACTAAAAGAAAACTTTCCTGCTAACTTTATAAATCGGTGATTCATTTATGAATTGTAAAATGAAAGATAACATATTTAGGCATTTAAAAATAATTAGTTGCGATAGGAATTCCCCCCCAAAAAACCCAAAATCTTGTACTTTTAATTTGGCAAAGTGTACAGTAGCTTTTAGCTGCTACACTGACAGCTCCTGCTCATAAATTTGTTTCTACCATTATCATAACTAAAGCTGTTCTCTCTATTCTGTGGTTGCATGCTCAGCTGAAACATGTTTTATCTTTCCTTGGTGAGGGGTTTTCCTCTTGTTTTATTTATGTAATTTGTTGGTTTTTTTTTTAATTTGTTTAATTTTTTCCTTTAGACTACTAACAAGTGATTAAATTGCTTATTTCCGAATTGGCAACAGACTCCTACACAATCCAAACTCCTCCATGTTCCTTTTGCTCCATTTAGGTATTGTCTTAAGCATCAGGCTAAACACAAAAGCAGCTGTCCCTTAAAGAAAGGTTTTAAGAGTATATCATTGGTTCATAACCTCTGATCTTTGGCTACTTTAAGTCTAATAAAGAAAAATAGAGAAAAATGCCCAATAAAGGCAAACTTAAGCTATGTTTACAGCTCAATATGCAGTCATCTGGGCTCACAATGCTTTTGACTCATCTACTCCCACTCTGAAAGAAGTTAACAGTAATGTTGCTCCATTAATTGTGAAGCTGATTTGTTTGTGAGGTTTGATCTGTTTCAATAAAAATCTCAAATTTCTACCGCAAGTTGGATCAACCGGAATGATGTTCTAATTGATGACTATTACTATGCAGAAATGATCTACATATCAGGAGTTAGTAACTGAAAGGCTGCACTGGTTTTGTTCCTGTACTAGATGCAATTAAAATGGTTGTACAAGAAGAACAAAAAAAGAAGTTAACATTATTTATAAAGTTTTAGTGAAATTGCACGGATTTGAGCTAATTTTCAAGTGAATATGAAGTATATCTCCATACAGGTGAAACAGTATGAAAGAATTGATCAGCCAGTTCTGATGTCATCTAAACATGCAGTAAGATCTGTGTCTAAGGGTTCTAGTTTCAGTCATTTTTCACTTTTGCTGGGAAGTCTGATTTTGCTGAAACAAGCGAAGACACTTAAGTGCTCTGCAACTTTGTGGGAAAGGTTGTATTGTGCAACATGGGAGATCTTGACTTACATTACCACTCTTGTCAGCATAAATTGTCATTCAAATGTCATGACTATGAATCTATCTGAAGCCTGTGCTCCAACCATAAGAATACATATATGCTTTTACTGAGTAGAAAATCTCAATGAAATCTATAAATTGAGATTTAATTTTCACTTAAATGCTTCTTAAATCTTGTTTTTATTCCAATATGTAATTAAACAAATATCAAAGTCTGAAATGTTACTACAGAAGAGAACTGGCAGTGTCTGCAAAGCTCTGATCTGGCATGCTGTGTTAATGTTACTTGCAGAGAATGGATGGTTTGGCAGATAATAGTTCCATCTTCACCTGCAGACTTTTCCAAGCTGATTCTCTCAATTATAAGCCACATAAATTTAGACCCCCTAACCATGTACTAGCCACATGAAAAGTGACAGCTAAGGATTTATAAAACAGGTTGTAGTCATAATATAAAAGTATACATATGCCTATTGTAGAGAATGCTGTTTAGCTACAAAAAAAAATAAATTTTATTCTTTCCAACTAAGCATATTGATAAAAGTATAAACACAGTTTAATTTTATATTTGGCAACATCATTTATCATTCTGTTGACTGATAGATACTATGACATGTTGGAACATGCTGCAGCTTCTAACTGGATTCGATTGAATGTGAGGAGGCTTAGTCAGGTTGAAAAGGTATTATAGTTGTAATCCATTCAACTGTAGTATTTGTCAGTTTTAATCCCATAATTGAATCTTATAAATAAAGTAAATAGGATATAATATACAAAAAGGATAAGTATGTATTCTTATATATATAAATAATAGGATATTAAAAAAAAATAACATAAATAGGATTAATGCTTAAGGGTAAATGCACCATGAACATTTTCTCAGTAACTAGACCTCTGCACTGAGGATGCACCTTCTGGAAATGTAGGAGAGGAGTCCTGCAAGGAACAAGAAGTAACACTTGAAAATGCTGAAAAGAAACACACTTTTGGAAGCCCTTGAGGGAACTGTGGAGCTTTTCACTGACTGAGTGCAACCCTGGGACAAAGCTGTTCTGTAAGCATATGTGGGAGATATAGATGTCCTGTTTCATAAACCTGTTCTATTTCTATTTGATCTCTCTGGATCTTATGTTATTTTACGAAGTTAAATGTATTCATTTATGTTCTGATGAAATCTAATTTAAAGACTCCACCTGAAGTTCTGTTCCTTCATATGTACTTCAGTCTTTTGCTTTTATATGTCACACAGATAGCAAATATGCTGGTGCTCAGCTTCCTAATGCATAGCTTTCCCATTTTGCAGATGAAACTCTCTGTTGTAGGTTACTACCAATGTAGCTAAGGAACAAGAAGGAATAAAACATCGTTATTCTTCCTTCTAATCACTTAATATGTCCACTCATTGAACAGTTACTATAACCACTATATAATGTGTCATAATTTACACCATCGTTACATTTCTGAAGTAGTTATTTTTCCATTAAATTTCTTTAACTGCTCTTAGGTGACTAACTTGAGCTACTCGCAAGTGAGAAAAATTACTTTTCTGGAATGCAGTCATTTATGGTTGCATGCTTAAAAATCCTACCAAAACATAAACATCAGGTATCACTATAGTTTCAAAGCTTTTATTCTTTTTTTTTTTTAATAAGATTCAGTAACTTTTCTACTAAAAAATTGCAGTTCTTTTAAAAATGTTTTAATTATAGTAGTGGAGCAGAACAGAGCAACAAATAGAAGTGATATTATGGAAAAAATAATACCATAGAAATTCTGGAAAGTACCTCAGGGAATCATACAATGGTTTTGATTGAGAGAGACCTTTAACATCATCAAGTCCAATTGTTAACCCAGCACAGCCAAGTCCACCATTAAACCATATCTCTAACCACCACATCTACAGGTGAATGGCTTCTTTTAGGTCTAACAAACAGGAATTGAAAAATACCTTGACATATTCCTCTCAAGAGCAAAGAAGTTTCAGCACGAATTCCCAGTCCTCGATCAGTCCAAGGTCAAAACAGAACTAATGCACTTAGACAGTTGCCCAGCATGAATTGCACTCCCTTAAACAATGGTGAAATTTAGGTCTCTTACCTCTTCTATCAGTATTCTCTTCTATCAACATTTCTTACGTGTTTCACTGGAGAAAGGTCTAGGAGCATATGTTTCTTCTAAGAGCATTAATCATTTTCTTTAGCTCAGATAATGTTTAAGAAAACCTTGGAGCATGTCAGAACTAAAGATGCTATAGGCCTAGACCTGCCTGATCAAAACTTCTACGATCACTGACAAGATCATTCAACTAGAAAACTGTTACTAAATGCTGCCAATGCACAATACAGACAGTTTGAGGAAACTGGAGTGAAAAAAGTTGAAAAGGTTGTGCTCTAATGCATAAACAGTTAAACCAATTCCTCTTTCATCTGATTCAAAGTAGACATTTGTACACACTCGTCAACATCTTGGATGAGTACTCTCATTACTGTGTTGCTGAATAAACCCCCTAAATTTTCTGATCTCTACTGTCTTCCTTCACTTTTATCACACAGCACATAAATCTGAAAAATACAATTTCAGAAAACGGGTACTTTCCTTTTCACTTCCTCTTCTAATGGAGCTTACTCAGTTTAGCAGTGTCTGAACTAGTGCCGCTTGCAGCATATATGTTGTCGGTCCTCCTGTTAGAAGAGTTCACATTTTTTGCCCCATCTGAGGGAGGCAAGGTGAGCACATTAAGACAAGATGCTTGTTGCAGAAATGAAGCTGTTCCACTTGCAGTAGAACGCTGCATCCAGCTGTTTGTTTATTGCAGCCCTGTGTCGAAGCAATGAAGCTGACAAGAAATGGAATCAGCAGGCAGTGGTAAGAACTGTATTTTTAAAAGACAGTGGTGGTTATTGAGTTGGAAAAGAGAAGAAATTAGTCATTAGTTTTCCCACCTGTTCCTGTGCTAAATATTGGCATTAATTAGCTAATTCAGAAATGCCAAGCAGCTGAGCACAGGAGGTTCGATTTAAGTGGTTTAAAGTGCTGCCTGGAGGTTCATGATGTTGCTCCTTCAGTAAGACAGGAGACTTTAATAGGAATGCTCTAAAATGTGCTTAATGTTAGGTATGTCTCTCAGCACCTTCTCTTTACTGAGACAGGACTTCCTTGCTGCATGATTTTTTGGGTTGTTTTGGGTTTTTTTTCATTTAAGTGGTTGTCAGATTCGTGATACTTAAGAACCAGGCTTCTTTTTATATGATTTTTTTTTTTTTTTTTTATGAGGAGTATGAAAAAATAATCTATTTTTGAATACAGGAAAGATTAAGAAAATAATACTGTTACCTTTTCCCCACATAATATCAAATACTTTTAGATAGTCTTACTGTATTTCTTTTTTTTTTCTCTGTAATAATTTTTAAGGGGTTTTTTCCCTATCTATAGTCATGAGCTAAATATCTGGAATAACAACTCTATGATCTTTTTATAAGAGTTTGTAGTGATAAGATGAGGGAAAACAGCTTTAAGGTAGAAGAGAGTAGATTTAGATTAGATATTAGAAGGAAATTCTTTGCAATGAGAGTGGTGAGACACTGGAACAGGTTGCCCAGGGAACCTGTGGATGCCCACTCCCTGGAAGTGTTCAAGGCCAGGTTGGATGAGGCCTTGAGTAACCTGGTCTAGTGGGAGGTGTCCCTGCCCATGGCAGGGGAGTTGGAACTAGATGATCTTAAGGTCCCTTCCAAATCAAACCACTCTATGACTCTACAATCTGACTTTTATTAGCTTACAGTAGAACTCCATCTGGCTGTTACTTTTCCAGTTTTGCATTTGTTTCTAACAAAGAGTGAAACTGAGTAACAGTCAGAACTAGAGAAATCATTTATTTTTGTATTCCTGTCCTGAATTAAATAAATTTTTAACTGAAGTGTCATGATAACATAGATGGCAATCCACAACCCAAACTACTCAGATGAAATGCAAATAAAAGTTTAGACAGCTATATACTGTTCCTAATTTTCTAGCTTTTTCCTTCTACTAAACAAAATCCAGGCCTAGAGTTTTTATTTCCACTGATGTAAACTACCATAGTTTTGTATCTGTGTAATTGCAGTTTTGCATCAGCTATAAATGATCTCATTAAGTTATACAGATAGACAGACGCTTAATATTAGTACCTTCAGAGACTGATGGACTCTGTTGTCCTTATTCAAACTGTGAGAAGCAGTCATTTGGGTGAGACGGCTTGTGGATTTAGCGCTGCTCTTGAGAGAAACACAGGAGAGTTGCTTTGTTTTGCCGTCTCTCTGTTGTTGTCAGCTTCAAGTGTGCTGCTAACAAATTGCTCAGATTGAGCCACAAATAAAAAGCAGCTAGATATTAGTTAACAAGGAGGGGAGAAAGTGAGCAATCAACCAAGAACCATTTTTTTTCCATTCTGTGATGTAAGTGGTAGACTTGGATTTTTCCTTCTAAGAGATGTAGGAAGTTATTAATCTGTTCTGTTTGGGTTTCCTGTTGTTATACTTACTTTTTTTTTTTTTTTTTTTGATTCTTTGTCCAGAGAAGAAAAAAAATTGCTTCTACCCACTTTGATTTACCTCCAGGAGTGGTCATACTGCCCTACAAATAGGGTGATTGAAACTCGCCTTTGGGTATCAGGTGCATTGTTATTTAAGGAAGAACCAGAAGCTTGTCATTTTCTGCAAAAATATCCTGTCCCCACTGGTTAAATTTCTCCTGGCAGTAAATGATACTAGGAAATAAGCCATTGGGGTAGTCATTATCAGAATTCATGCTGCTGCTTTCAATTTCTCTTTAGTTTTTTTCCCCCTGTACACCACATAGTCTGCCTAACAATTATTTTATATTTGCTGCAGTGTGGGGCATGTTCATCAATGCTTCAATTAGAAGTGCAAACCTATAATTACTGTCTCCACAGCCAGAAAAATGTGAAGTTTCATTTGTGATGATGAATATGCAGCTCTTTTAAAAAGTTCCTCAGTGTATTATTAGAAAGTGAAGGAGAAAAAGAAACAGAGGGGGATTTGTCTGACATTTCCACTAGGGAAATGGCAGTTATATTGAGACACTTTTGTCCCTTTTAGTAGCAAAACATCAAAGACTTTATACCTTTTCTTCAATGTATAGGATGTGAGCACAGAGACTACATATAATCTACTTAAGATAACTTTACTTTGAAGAGCATAACATTTATACAGATGGAAAGAATATTAACAGCATTGAGATGTGCATTTGTATGCTTTTGTGAAGAAAATAAGAGTATGCCTCTGTGTAAGAGCATGTTCTGGCCATTGGGTAGGATTAGGAAGGAGTTTTTGAGTATGTCCTGTCTTGGGCCATACCCTAGAGTTTCATAATACTCAAGTGAGCGGCCTAAGGGAAGAACTATACCTCAGAAAACTCCGGTCTCCTGCTTCCACTTTCAGCTTAGAGCTTCACCCCAAGGAGGCCACACCATGTTTCTGTCATTCACTGTTGCATCCTTGATTTTAGCCAGCAAGGAGCCATTGCAAAAGCTTTGTCTTTCTCTGTCTGATCTGACAGTATTGAAATTACTCCTGTGGTACAGCAGTATAAGAGATCCTTTTAGATCTCACTCGCTGCGTGCTGGTCTTGCTCTCATCTTACACAACCAGGGAATGAAAGCACTTAGATCATAGATTGCCCACGTCCCTCACAGGCCCAAGCTACTGCAGAGAATCAGGACCATCCTGGCCTTCCTGCCTTCTTTTTCTAAATCTGCACTGTTTTTTTGTAGCCACCGGTATCCAGCAACAAGTGGTTCATCTTGTCAATTTCTTCTTTGACACCTCCATTTTTGAAATCCTTCATCAAGTGTTTCAAGGACAATGCTGTCTATTATAATGGGGTTTTTAAAGTCGTATTCTGCTAAAGAAAAACAAGTAACAAGCTGACACTTCTAAGCTGTAGTCAAATTCAGATAGCGGAGAAAGGCTGCAGCAGAACGTGTTTGTGTGGAAAATAGTACTGATTCTCCAAAGATGTTCACAATTCACAACAGCCAAGTACAAGTGACTCCAGTGCTATTTTCAGCTGGCCTCTGCTAAATATGATCTGTAAGTTCCTGCTGTTTGAGATGTAATGGAGAGCATGTGGCATTGAGAGCATAATAAACAAGAGGCAATGGAAGATTAAGGTTACTGAGTAAAAAGAGTCATTGTCAACTAGATTTGTAACAGAAAAGGTACTGTTGATAAATAAATGGTAGGGTTACATCTTAGTGGATGGATAGGACTATTCACAGGGTGGACCTCACTAAATTCTTATTCATAATTTCAGAATTGTTGAAAGTCAAACAGAGATAGACCTTGCAAAGGAAATTACAACAACTGAAAAAGGTTCTCCAGAAAATAGGAAAAAAAGTGGAGCTGCAATGTGTTAAAAGTGGGTATTGTCTAAAAGATAATATGGGTCTGGCTCAAAAATTAAATGAATACTTCATCTCAGTTTTCAATAGAGAGGAATCTGTAACACAGGGACAAAGGCAGGATGGCTAATGGGAATGACTATATATAAATGCAAATTATAATAGCTAAGGTGAAATAAAACTCGGCTGTGTTAGAGCCTGGGAGATTGGACAATCTTTATCGGAGATACTGAATAATTGGCAGATGAGAACAGTTCGGTAGCATGGATTCTTATTAAACATCAACACATTTTATACTTAATGGCTGAAGGAAAACAAAATGAGTATTTGCAATTAGGAAAGCGAGAAAATGTAGGAAAGTAACTATAAACACATCACATTTGATAAAATGCAAGACTTTAGAAGGAACCATACGGGAAATCACCTATTTGACTACAGCTATTAAAGGAAATCCTGGTTTACCAAAAGTGGACTTTATCCAAACAGTCTGGCATTTTCCTTCAAGTTTAAATCTTAGTCCTAATGAGGTTCTCAATATTAGAGTTGGATATAAAAAACTAAAAATATTTTCATAAATAATCAACTCATTATAAAAGATTTTGCTTTAGTCATGGCCAACATTAATAATCATCTTTATTTTATTGGCATAAACACATAATACTGTTACTTTTCAGCTGACATTTTCTCTTTGTTAACACCACCGCCTTTACTGCTGCAGCATCAACAGTTTTTAGGCTCACAGCAAAACCATGAGGATGGAAAATACCATCTAATTTTGGAGACAAGAATGAATGAACTGCCAAGGGAATTTGTAGATGAGGTAGGGTTTGAAACAAGGCCCCATTGTACCCAATTTCTTTTCATCTAAATCCTGTCTTCTATGTTACAATTTTTGTGAAGCAGGACAGAGCAAGCAGTCACTTCCAGTACATTTTCTGTTTCCAAACAGGCAAATACAAAATATCCATATTCGTTTGCTCTTAGTTTTGGATATGGCAGTGATACAGTCCTTTCCTGCCAGAAGTCCCTGTTGATATGTAACCCTGCTTCAAAATAACTCAAGTACCACTCACAGAGCATCTGGGGCAATACAGAATCGATTCAAACCTCATCTGAGAAGCTGGTATATATTGAATAAACTAATACTCCAGTTATTTCAGAAGTATCTGTGTAGAGGAAGATTGAGTTCACCTAAAAAGAAGTTTCACAGATAAGCTAAAGGTTCGGTTCACTATCCTAAACGTAGATGCTCTGGGATATTTTACCCGACTTCCAGTTGTTGGTCCAAAAGGAAATAGACATTTCAGAAGCCCTGTGTCATATAATAAATTCTAAAAATGCTTTTAAAACTAATTACTAAATTGTTGCTTCATATCTACCAAATAAAGAATTTGTTTTGTCAAACCTGGTCCTCAAACTCACAAATAGCCTGCAATTACCAGACATAGCCTGCATATACCAGACATTTCTTCTACAGAAGACAAATCGGAGTAATAGCAAGTACAGGCTTCTGGAGACTAAATATTGTTCAAAACTCTTTTAAAACATTTTTGTAAGTGATAATTAACTTCCTCAGAAAATATATATTTTTTAAAATCAGAATTCTGAACATACAGGAAAAATACTCAATCCTAAATGCTGTCATTTTCTAGGTTTCAAGTGAAATACCACTTAAACTGAAACATTATAGTTTTGCCCAGTTCATTTTGGTATTTTCCAATATATGGAGATATATATATATATATACTGGAGAATAAGGTTTGGTAAACCTGAAAGCACCAAAATGGCTTACTTGAAAGTGCTAGTTTCAAAATTCCTTTTATTCCTTTAAAATTACTTTTTAATCTTTTCTTGGCCAAGGGACTCTCATGTATGTGTGACTGGTTTTATGATTGCAGCCAGACCGTGGATTGGAGGGTCTGTGTGTCTGTGGTGCCAGCAGCTGCAGAAGACCCATTGAGTGGATATATATGCCAGTAACTGGGGTGGGACCTTGGGTTGCAGTGACCCATGTGTCTGTGGTGCCAGCCACTGGAGCAAGTGTACGTGTGCAAATGTGCATGTGAGCACCAATTAAGACCAAGTTAGGTGAGCCAGCGAGTAGCTGAGGTGATCTGTGAGCCAGAGTGTGAGTGACTCTCCAAGACTGAAACCACAGTGGTGGCTACTGGGGACCAGGGAAGTCCAAGATGGCTCTGTGTGTGTATGTGTTTGAGGGTGTGTCAGTGGCTGAAGCAGGGCTGTGGCCTGAGAGGTTCAAATGTCCAGGTATCAGTGGGTAGACTAGGTGTCCAAGCTCAGCTGCAGAGCCACCCATATTGTACATATGCCCATATACACATTCCCAGTAGCAGACCTTCATCCTGCTCAGCCAGAGAGGCTGTGTTCATGTGAGCGCTCTGCAAGTTTTTTGTGTTGATCTGTGTGGCCTGTGTGTATGTGGTGTATACCAGTGCTCTGTATGTTTCTACATGTGTGTACTGAGAATGTGTGTTAAGCCTCACTACCAGTTGGACCTGGGTATATGGAGCTGTGGCAGCCTTGTCTCTCTCAGGAACTCAGATCTGGTCTGGTTTTCCCCTAAGAAAAACAAAAAAAACCAAATCCCTCTTTCTGGACAAACGGAGGTTTTCTTTTGTATAAGACTGAGGCTTTTCCTTTCCACAGATGAACTTCTTCCAGAAGTTGGTATTTGCACTGAGGTTGCTAATTAATAGCTGTTTATCTCAATGAAATGTTAAGCTCTTTCCTTTCTTTGGTGACTGTTTGGTAATCCTGACTCATGTAAGCCATCTTGCTTTGCAGTTCTCTCCCTCAAGCATTAAAACCACACACGCCACTATTAAAACACGTTAATTACATGAGCCTAAGTGCTCTTGACTGCAATCATGTCTGGTCTACATCAATCACTTTTAGGTGACAATAAGGTTGAGATTGCTGATCCTGAAACTTATGAATGTCCTGTGACTCCTATTCTTCTTCCCAACTGCATTCCAGAAGAGCTTGTGCAAGAACTGACAAACAAATAAGATTAGGTTTGAAATCAAAAAGATCTTCTGTTGAACAGAATTCAGAGTGGGTAAGTGGCTGTTATCCTACCTCCCTTTCAAAAGAATGTTGCTGTTGAGAGGGGAAGAAGTTAGCCATTAACAAACTTCTTTTGCACCTTCCTCCTCTGAAATGTCAAATAGGTATTGTATTTGCTAGCACATGATGCTGGTGTTATTAGTGGAAGACTGAAGACCTAAGAGGACGTTTGTGACTGCACTGGCTGAAATGGAATTGTGGAATAGCTTTTAAAATAGTCTATTGATATTCCAAGAAGATTCAAAATACACATTCAAACAGTCTTTCTACAACACTATTGGCTGATTACTGAAGTACTTACAATTGCTTTTCAGAGACTAGAATTTACAGTTATCCTCAGCTTGTTGGTGTATGCCACACCATGTTTAGAATGGATTGTGATTTTATTTCTAGTGAATTTCTTAACTGAAAAAGAGACATTCAGTATATATGGTTTAATGGTGTCATTTTGAAGCTGCAATGACCTTTGGGTCGGAAATGGCTTTATATCAAATGACTTGCAAATGGACTCACATAAACCCTACACACCCAACATTTTGGATTTATGCCAGGACAGAGACAAGGTTTCTGACATTATAAATCTGTGTCTTGATCTTAAAATGCTAAACAGAATGCAGTCAAAATCCTGATTCTTTGAGACCAATAAAATGTTTGTCATTGACTTTAATCAGCCCCCAACTTAATCTTCTATAATATCAGCTTTCTGGTTTATGACTACATATCAAAGGTTAACCACAAATTCATGCAGCAATGTTGTGTTCTACGAATATTGTTCTGTGCTGTAAATTTTTCCATTTTAAAATTCTTTCCCTGCTATATGACATGTAGAAAGGAAGGGGAGGAAGGAGAGAGGGAGAGAGTGTCATTCTGTCACGTGAAGATGTGTTCTCAAAGAATTCAGACTATCTCCTCTTCTGCCATAATTAGATTTACAGGACTAACAGGTAGCTGTATAGCACACATTTATCATACTCTGAAAGTCAATTTTTGTGGTTCTTTCACTCACTCATATTGTAAAGTTCACATTTAACTTTTAATTAAATCTAGAGAATATAAGATTTAGTAAAAGTTACACTTATCAGTTTAATGTTCAAATGCTTACTGAATATACAATATTTCTCTGTGATTCAATTGACTTTCGTTTATTAAAATCCATTTTTTTTCCTTAAAACTACTTAGACTCCTATGGCATCCTGACTTCTTCCAAAAGAAATTTGATTTTGTAAGCAGTAAATGGTCTCCATTCAGGCTGTAAAATATATGCTAAGATTTTTTTGGCAGACTATTCACTTTTTGCTGTATATCTGTTCCCTTGCAGACCTCTATTGGTAGTAAGTTTCTCCTCCTGCAATGAACAACGTATTTAACATTTTTCAAATAACTGTCACAGTAATCAATAACAAATTCCAAATTTCCCACAACATATCCTGATGGGAGCAATAACATTAGTTACTATTTATCAAAGTTAGTAGAGAATTAGATACGTAAATGCCAATATATTATTAAAATGTTGGTAAAAAAAAAATATTTATTTACTGTGTGAAAGTATGGCAGATTACATATATATATTATCTAGATGAATTGGGAATGGAGGGCTAATGACGTGCAGTAAAGGAGTAATGGTTATCTCTATGTGCTCTGCAGAATGATACCTGAGTTATTTCTGGGTGGCAGTCCTCAGCAGTGAAGGGAGAGGAGCTAAGACGTTGCTTTCTCTGGGTTCCCAGTTTCTCAGGCTTCTCAGAGTATATAATTAGCCCACTTTATCTTGTATTAACTGCACCCATGCTGCATCTTCTGAGACTAGTTCTAGTTTTGTATGAGATCTGTGCTTTTTCTGTCTTTGTCATTTCCTTTACCAGTAGACATACCTAAGCAAAAGGCTGTCAGCAACAAGCAATAATTCTATCTTACTTTGTTCTTCCACAGAAACAAATAGAACTGTTCAAAATTGCCAATAGTTCAACATCACTTTCATCTCTAATGAAGTTCTGAATCTTGGTATGAAGGTTTCTTCTGCAATACACGAACAATACAGAATCTATTTGACGCTTCTGGCCAAAAGCTTAGTGAAAAGAAAATATAACAATATTTGCACCTACATGGATTAAGATCTTTTTTAATTGGCTTATTCATTTTTACCTTCCATCTTCAGAATCATAGAAGCACAGAATGGTAGGAATTGGAAGGGACCTCTGAGGATCATCTAGTCAACTCCCTGCTAAAGCAGGTTCAATTAGGGCAGGTTGCATAGGATTGCATCTAGGCAGAGCTCGATACATTCCGGTTGTTCTCTCACATAAAGAGCAACTCCATCATCTTGCCTGGCTGCTCTGTCTTTCCTAATATGTATGTAGCCATCCATGGCAGCATTCGAGCCATGCAAGCCATCCCACTGTGTCTCTGTAATTTGAATGAGATCACAGCCCTGCGATCACACCCAGATCTCTTCTTGTTTACTAGTTCTTCTTGTTTACTATGCATGCTGTGTGTGTTGGCGTACAGGCATTTCAGAGACTTGATCGGGCAAGAACTTTTCCCTGGAGGGGAGCAAGAGGATCCACCATAGTCGTACCAAGCCTTGAGATGTTTGGCCTTCTGAATCTCATCTTGCAAGGCAGCTAAGGAGCATTTGTCACTGCTCTGGTTTGTCCGACTTATTCCACAGTTGGTTGGCATGGCACGAGCATTGCCATATTGGACCTTACCCCCCTGAGTCCTTCAGTTACTGAGGACATTATCTGGTTCTCTCAGTGCCCTTGGGGGCAGACTGTTGGGTCTTATGGAAACATATGGGTGAACTTCACTCTAGTAATCCTAGTCTCAACCCTCATTTATGCTAGTAATTCTCATCCTTCTTTAACCTCTTCTCTGAGGCCTGGGAGACACTGCTAATGAAAAAGATTGGTGCAAACAATACAATGAACATCTCAGCCCTATCTGTATCTGGTGTCACACAGCCCTTCAACCCATTGAAAAAAGAGCCCACATTTTCCCTGTTCGGTCTTTTACTACTGATGTAGTAACAGAAGCTCCTCTCTTTGTCCTTGATATCTGTGGTGACTGTCATCTCTGGTTTTCCTAAAGCCATCCTTGCATGCCTGAATTCAGCTGTCTTTAGCCTATGTATTGTATTCTTTTACAAGTGGCATGACAGCGAGCTTGAGAGCTGTGAGGGAGACCAGAAATCCCAGGAGAGCAGCTGAACTTGCATATGTCATGAGGAGAGACTCTCAGATGTTTTGGCTGAGGAGCGAATACAGAAAGGAGATTTACAAAGGACTACTGAGACGAGCAGGGAAAAAAAAATCACAAATGGAACATGTAAATAAAGACATTTTCTTCATGGTGGATGAAATTGTGCAAAATTTCATGAGAAATGAGCTGACTACAGCTAAGTTTGGTACCACAGATAAGAAAATAAAAGTGTGTTTACAAGCCTCTTTCTTTTTTTGTTCCATTTTACTGGGTCTCTATTCTTAAAGGGCTCATTCTAACATTCTTTAATAAGAACGTGAGAGGAAAAACGTTCTCATCTCAAGGGAGCTTACTGAAGGAGAACGCAGATTCAACTCAAAGCAGTGCCTGAATGGAGGCCCCAACACGCTGCTTGAGAACAATTACTTTTCTCTGAATTCTTTTAAATTTATGCTAACATTATTGTTAACGGACTGCCTGACTTAGAGACGTGTTCCATTTCTGTCTAATTAACTCTTAAATACTATTGGTCCTGATATATGGCTCCATCACCGTAATATTCTCTAAATACTGGAATTAGTTTGCTACTCCTGTACTTTTCACCTGCTGAGAGGTACGTGCTTCACTAGCTTATCCCACTGAATGTTACCATATTTATTTGTAGAAAGAGACCCGTATTCTCTCAAATGCTACTCCATGTAACATATGGAGGAGAGCTAGAGGAATGCATTTGATCTGATCATATCAATGCTTAAAAAGAGAGATTTCAGGATCACATAATCTATGTTTTCACACTTTTATATGTTTCCAGTATTTGGAACAGAATCTATTTAAAATATCACTGAGTAGTGATACGTTGGTTAACACCCACCTGCCTACTATCTCAATGTTGCTGTGAGCTTGTCTCTACTAGCTGCTGATCAGTGTTTATGGCTATTCTTGGCCCTTCCCCATCCTACAAAGGAAAAAAAAAAAGGAATACAAAAGAACATGAAAGTTACATTTATAAATATTTCAATTAGCTCAGCTTGATCATAAATCTTAAAGATCTACTCACAGTTGCATCAAGTGAGAGAAAGATAATTCATATTAATATCTTCTCCTGCAGATACACACAATCTTTTGTAGTAAGGGAACAAGGAATATTTCTTTAAGACTGAAATAAAGAACATGTTAAGGTGGATTGTGAAAGTAGCCCAGCTGAGGTGGTAATGCAATGTGAATTATGTATTCTTAGAAATTCAGTTTGGCATTTAAGGCATCTGAGTATACAGTATAATTATGGTAGGTAAAATATTTAAATATAGGATAAGGTTTTTAATTTTTCTTCACAATTTTTAGATTCAACTGTGTATGCTTACAGATTTGTATATACATCTGTATACAGAAATATACATTACATCCTTCTGTATTTTTAATTTTCAATTAATTCCTTGTTTACTTGAAGACGTTAGCCATGTACAAAGGTTCTGAAGAAATCTTATTAGAAAAGGCGTGTAATATTTCTATTTCATTACAATATAATCTTTATAAAGATGATTCTTATCTTGGTGGTACTATTCAAGTCCTGGGACCTTTAACATTATTATCGTGATGAGCTCCTTAGAAAACTGTTGCTAAAACTGACTTCTATGTGTCTCAGAAAATGAACTTGCTTGCCTGCAATGACATATTGCATTTTTAAATATTAACTTCCTTGCAGAAGTATGATGAATTTTTTAAATTATTCACTTTTCTAAGTTACTGTTTTCAATAAAGATCAATTTGGTATCAGATCCTGCATTCTAAACAGAGGAGGAATGAGTCATTTTCACACAACTGCAACAGCAGAAAGTTCTGCTTTATTCAAGATTATGAAAATAGTCAAGGTAAAGAAAGTAAAAGACCATCCATTTTGAATCACATTCTAAAAGAAATAGAAAATAAACAGAAAAGGATGTCTTCTCTTGCTGTATCTCCTCCAGCTTTTAGAAACTTCTTTAGCTATGTCTCATAGATATGGACTTCCATGATGTTTTTTAAATTTATTTTTTTTAATCTCAGCTTATTCTCTGCAACACCTTATGGAAATGAGTTTTGCAATAAGACAACTGCCCACAGCAAAAAAATACTGCAGAGATTCTTGATGGGATATTTTTTGTCTTTAGTGAGAAACTAATTTCTATTATCCTTTGTAAATACTGAAATTGAGAACTTCTATACCTACTTCTCCAAGCTTCCTACAGATTGCTTAGGGTCATGACAGATTTTCAATTCTATGCAAAACTATGCAAAGAACGCCATAGGCAAACCATAATAACAAGTCTAAATAATGATAGCTTCCACCAGCAAAATGTGAAGGAAAATACATGGTTGAGCCAAGCCAACAGGCAGTGGCGGAAAGAATTTTTTTATGACAGTACAGGTTTTCCCAAATATTCTGATGTGGTTTTCTGCTGATGATTCTTTTTCACACAACGAATTATGCCAGCCCAGAGAGACTTCTACCTTTTACCTGGCATTTGAAAGCACCAGGCCCCAAACTCACTCACCCTTGCAATTTAGCGGGGTCAGCACACTAACTTCTCCCAAATAATTCTTTGAGAAACTCAATGATTTACTCTTAACTTCCATCTTAATTGAGTGTTCTTCATCCCTAAAAGCTCAAAGTACCTCAGGTTTGAAGAAAAATTACTTTTTATTATTATTATTCTTATGCCAACAGAAATTGATTCTTATAAAATTACAAAGAGTTAAAAAGAAAAAAAAGATTATATGAACCTCAAATATACCTATAAGATATACATCCAAAATAATCTCCCAAAATGTGGTTTCACCTTTTGATGAGACAGTTAGCTGAAATGTTAAAAAAAATCCACTCAAGGTCTTCTCTTTCACAGAAGATCCTGTTCCTGTCCTGTTCAGCTGCTTGTTTCTGTGCCAGGCTTGGCATCTCTTTTCCAAGCCCCTTCCTGTACAGGTTAATAATGTTCCTTCTGAGGAAGTGGCTTGTCACCCTTTTGCTTGGATGCCTTGTGTGCAAGCAAATATTCAAAGTTTATACGGCCACAACTCTTTTTTACTTTCTCAGAAATTTAAAGAAATAAAAAAATTGCGATTTGGATTAGATCTGGATTTTTGCAAGAACACAAAACAAAAAAAAAAAGAAAAAACAAATTTCAAAAAACTACCTTGATCAAGCTTTGATGGGGGAATTCTTTGAAATAGTTCTCATATCAGACATGAACTTCTGAAAAATATATTTATTTGGATTCTATCTCATGATATCTGTCTCTAATAAAATACACGCTGTGAGTGTTCCTATAGCATCATAAACATTTGAAATTTTGTTAGTTTTATGTAACAAAATTCCGTATATTTGTGTCTTTTCATAGAAAACACAGAAAAATATATAAATAATTAAGAAGACTCACTTGGCCTTTGGTGTACCCATCTGTTCCCCATAATTTGGCCAGTTATTCAAGGGTTGCACCAATACATTAATTATTTTTCTACCATCTTCCTGTATTTTAATTGAAGAGTCATCTGTCAGCTAACTGTTGTGAAGTGATGTGTGCTCCCTGTCTCACATTTATTGTTTTTACAAAACTGAATTTTTAAAAAACCCAAATTCAAAATCTTTGGCTTTGCTCCTCTGTACAATAGGAAACCTTACACATTTTGGTAAGTCACATAGGATGGAAATGTACTTTTTTCCTATACTGTAAGTGGTTGTATTTGTGTGTGTTTTATCTTATAACCATCAGTCAAAATACATCATAAAAAAGAACATGAAGTATTTGGCTATCTCACTGAAATGAGACTTTAGTGCATGTAAATACTGTGTCCTGCCCTACTTGTATTTTACCAATTTTTGACAGATACCTAAGAGACTTGCCTTTTTTCCACAGTTTAGCAACCTTTGTACTGCTCATCACACAAATAAAATCTATGAATTTGATATCTATGAATTTGAAATCTATACATTTCTAATGTGGATGTATCTTCCTTTGAAGCATAAAATTATGGCTTTGAGTCTAATGTGGTATATGAGAAAGAAGGCCAAACTTTTTAGAAGTTTTGTATAACGCTGTATTTTCTTTGGTTTTGCATAATAAAATCTGAAACCCTTCTGTATTAAGAATCTGTCATCTACTTATTAAGTGAGGAGGACTTAAATGATGACTTTTGGAAGTTCGTACAATCATTATATGAGTTAATACACTTAGTAATTATGATGTTAAGGGGAATTGACACTCCACCAAAAATTAAGCAACCATGACGGGTCTGTTTTGAAACCATGGTAACAGTCCCTAAGAACAGAATGTTATAGTATCTGTTGCATGGTCAAGCTATTGTTCAAAATAGGTTCAAACAGGAACTGTAGCCAGACATTAAGTTAACCATAAGTTTGGTGGTGGCTGATAGGTAGGAGAAATAACCTCTAGTTACTTTAAGCTGATTATAATACATTATAATACTAAAACACAAAACTCTAGGGAGGAACTTCATATGTAAATGTAGGACCACCTTAGTATAATGAGCTGGATAGGAGACAAGACATGTGCAAATGATTTTTTTAATGAAGTCACAGGTTACCAATCAGCTACTGCAGTGTGATTTTTTCATAGTTATCTTATTGTATATAATCACCTTCTGTGATTCCTGGAGGTATGCTGGCTTTGGGAATTACTGCCTAGCACTCTTCTCTGCGCAGAACTGGAACAAAACAAATATCTCAACTCTTTGTGTTGATTGGCATCTTGCATACCAAGTGAAGAACTCTTATTAGGGACAACAATTACAGCCTTGCATATAACTCATTACTTCTTAATAATTTCCTAAAAAGGAGTAATTTGGTTAGTTAGCTTTCTTTTTGTTTTGTTTTGTTTACTTATTTTCCTATGCTGTTTGTTTACTGGATTTTTTGAGGAGTTTCTGTCTTAACTGAGCTGTGAGGTTTTATTGTTTGCAATCAATGCACTCACTAGTTTTCCTTAAGATTCTAAATAAGACCAAAATCATCAAGTTTAGTTCCTTATTTGCATGCAACAGACATGTTGCTATCTGTATATTACTCACTACTTTTAAAATATCAATATTTACAGGGTTGCAATAGGACTTGTAGGCAAGACCAACTAAGTCATACAGCAGAAACAGACTGGCTGGAGGAATATGGTATGGGCAAAGACAGTTAGCTCCTGAGCACCTTGACAGGTCATCATTTACTCATTTCCACACTCTTCAGGCTTCAAATTTCTTTGCATGTTAACCTTTACTGAACTGCATAACACATTAAATTAGTATTATCCAGCAGAAAGAATTTTCCATATTACTGGTAAGCATTGAAAAGGCTGACACTGAAAGTTAAGATGAGTAAAAACATTAGGGCTTTTTATTCATTTTATTTTCTGGATTTTTTTTTTTTTTTTACTTGTGGATGTTAATTTTAAATAGCTGTAAAGTAAGATTTTTAAACTCCTAAACATATGTTCTCTCTCACCAGAAAAATAAAATGAAAAAAGAAAAAAGCGAAGAGAAGAAATGAATCAGCCATTATCAAGTTCAGTTTCACTTGCTTCTTAGTCAAGATAACAAAGCATACCGATAGGTAGCCATAGGGAAACTAGAAACAAACACTTTTACCAGCTGGCTAAAAAGAACTATCTTCAGAAGGGCGATAATATTTTCCTCAACAAATTTGTCCAAAAGGCAGAGTGACAATTATGAGTTTCACGGCATCTTCCTTTTTTCCCACTAGTGGCACTTCCTGTCAGGGAGATGGAAAGAACAGGAAGATAAGCGACTAGGAAACACAGGCTTTATTGTTGTGATCTGAAATATATTAATGATGATAGAGTTTTTTTCAGCTATTCAAATCAGTTCCCTTATGATGCACTAGTGGAGCATATCTTCCAGTTTATTTCTGTTCAGACATAACCAAGTTTTCACCCTTTGAGTTTGCTCTACAAAGCAAAGCAAAGTGGACTGTGGATACATAAGTATCAACATATATATGGGAAGTAAGGTCTTGCTCCACAGTAGAAAAATAGAGTAGAGATCCCTCATGAGGATCATTGAGAACATAATTTGTGGTTTTGCCTACGTATGGTTTGGTATATATTCTCTGTAAAGTTACTTCTAATCCAAAAATACTGCGGCTGAAGTTATACTTTCTTCCATGCTGTTATTCCTGTGTATTGCTGTGTTCACTACTGTTCACCTACAATAACAACAGTTTAGGTAAATTTTTCCTTTGATTCCTGTGAACTTTTATAATAGTTGCCTAATGAAAACAATAATTATGTCTGCTTTTAACAAGTTATTTTCTTCCATGGTTGGTTCTCTTTTGTGTTTGACTTCTATAAACACTTAAGTTATAAAAAAATTATTAGATTTTCTAAAATGCCCATGTGCCCAAATTCCAACTTTTCAGTTGATAGATTTCAAGCTGCAGTGGCACTTTATTGTAATTTGACAACCTAATTATTAAAGCATTTTGACAAAAAAAATAAAAAAGCCAAGCAAAATTTGTATCTAATAATGGATCTACAGACAAAAGCAATGAAAATAAAACTTACTTAAAGAAGTGTAGTTGTAGGAAATACATCATCATTTGTATTTATGGAATAGATCTAAAACAGGTAATAGCTTTGAAGGGAAACTATCCCATTATCTCCTTAAAGTGGACATACTAAAAAAAAAAAATTACTAAAGTATTTCCAATCTCTTAGGCTGCAGAATAATCACCCCTATACAGAGGAAGCACAGATCTTTAAAAAGGAGCCCCCACCCCTTCCAGGGGATTCTGGGCTCCACCTCGGCTGGGCTGTGGTCCCCAGTATGCTGCTTTCCCATTGCACTCTCCAAGTTAGGTCCATGTTAGGAAAATGAAACATCCATGCAAAAAGCTGTGAACCACCTCCCAGAAAATGGTACTTTCACTTACCATGAAAAATGGGGTGTTGTTTCTTTTTCTAACAGCTTTTTCTAACAGCTATGCCTGGGAAGACTATAAACACATGAGAAAATTGTTTCAAACACTAAAAAACCTCCCTGCTAAGCAGAACACATAAAAATTCTTTCAAGTTACCTGGAATGAGCATGCTCTTAATGGTGCATGACACACAAAATGTAAAAAAGGAAATACATGGACTTAGAACTTATCCTTGATTTTTTGCTATTAAAGCACATTTAATGTGGAGCTCTATTTCATAAGATCTGGATTTCACCAAATGACAGGCATAAGGATCATGAGTAAATTTTTTTTTATGCTATTTGAATGATGTAAAATTTAAGATAGATAGAAGCTAATTGGATATGGCGGAGAGTAAGAATGTAAGTTTGAATTTCATATTGAAATTTCAAAATAAATCATAAAATTGGTGTTTATAGATGTTAATTCTCTTATATAGAGAACAAACCAATCAAGTATAAGCTACCTGGGGTAATAAAATCTGAGGGAATAGATAATAAAAGCAATTTCACAGAAATACACAATAATATATTAGTTTCCGAATGTCTACAGAAAGAAAAAAAAAACACACAAAACTCTACAAGTGGTAGATTGTAGATTCATCTAATCAGGGATTAGGAAAAATAGAGAGAATGACTGCTGTTTATGATTCATTGAATATGCCTATTTTTTTTATAAATGCTGACATTTTAAAAACACATGGCTTTCTGATTCTTTATTAGTCCTACATGACAGCTACTGAACTTAAAAAGGTAATTGTGATGCTAGTCTTAACTGTACAGTAATTCAAGAAATCTGAGAAAATTAATATTTTTGTTTGAAAAAAAATGAGACAAATTAAAATGGAAATACTTGAAATGTTCAACCAAAAGGAATCTGGATGATGTAAGATATAATCTCCAAGATTTAAATGAAGCAGAAAAAAATACACTATTCTTAATGGTGAAAATTTTATATTATATCGAGTATATTTCTGATGAAATGATAAAAGGAAGTGATAATACTTGTGCAAGACATCACAGAGACAAAGGAAACTCAATGAAGAGTGTATTCAAGCACCTTAAAAACAGTCATCCATTTCAAATAATTCTGTGAAACCCTGCCATGAACAAAGTCAAACAAAAGAATGTTCGATTACATGACAGAACGGAGGGGAGGGAGAAGGAAAGCTGGAAATAATGTTTTTGCAGCTTTCATGGTAAGCCTATGAAATATGCGCTTGTTGAATAGCTGTAAAGGGACCAACAAGCATCGAATACTTACCATGTTCAGAGAAAGTAAAAGGCTATTTGTGAACAAAGGCACAAAAGTGAAAAACACCTGGAAAAAAAGATCAACAAAAAGACATAGATAAAAAATTGAACCAATGAGGTACCAAAAGATAGCAAGAGATATTTAAAGCAGTGTATTCTTTTTCTGTCGTCCAATCAATACAGAAGGGGAAGCTGGAGGAAGCAGCAGCAGGACATTTTACAGTCACCTTCTAGAGAGGTATTTATACCAATTTCCCAGGACAGGTTTCAAAACAGGTAATAAATTTGCCCATGTCATCCTCATTACTCATTCTTCCCCTAAGGAACACATACCAGGGGGAATTCTTAGCCCCTTGCAGCCCCATCTTCACAGGTCATTTTCAGTTATGAATCTTCTACCTTTTGCAAAGAGATTCTGCAAACAGAATCAAAAGAACTCAAGAGTACATAGCAGTTATTTGTTGATTAACATGGTAGCTAGTTAGGACTTAAACATGCCAGTAGGTGAGGCGTTAATAAGATCACCTTACCCAGTGAGATAGGCGATGAGGGTTAGCTGGCCAGGCAGTTATCAGCCAGAATAGGAAGGGTTGATTTCCTCCGCTCCTTGGAGCAGGTTGATCCTTCATGTTGCTGAGTTGCTCTTTTCCCATTCACTGATTTTCTTCTTAAGGATTTGCATGTTCTCATGCTAGTATTTTACTTGTGAATCCTTCATCTGCTAACAATTCCAGACCTAGCAATTGCACTTCTGTGGTTTTACTTACATTGCATACTTTAGCTTATTCACTCTTTTATATCTTTTTTTCTCAATAAACAACTTTCTGAACAAAACTGAAACAAGGACATATGACCATACTTTAATAAGATGCGTTATGAAGCACAGACAGCTGAACTCCTGAGATGAAGGTTACATGCAGGAGCAGTGCTCTGTTCCGACATCTGTATCCATTCTGCTGTGAAATCATTTGGGCTGTATTGCAAAAGGCTTCTTCAGTATTGAAGCTGAAACTATGAGTATCCTCTTAACTAGCTTATTTTTTAAAAATAAAACCACTTTACAATAATTTTGCTCCTTTGGTTGTCATGAATATTATCAACAATCTGTGAGTTTTATGGAAGTTAGCTGTGAAGGTCTGAGATATAAATACTTGTGTATCAGGCTTTCACAGCTATCTTACGTGATTGACAGAAAATGATTCATTCATCATTCATTTTAGAGAGCTTTTCTGACTTGCAAATATGATGCTGCATTGGAACTGGATGTGGAGGCACCTGGGCTGATCTTCCAGCACTGGAGAAAGTTTTATGATTTCTAATGGAAACCAAACAGAACTCAGTGAACCTGACTCCCTGTGCTGCCATACGAAAGTCTATAAAATTACACTAACATATATTCAACTCATCAAGATGGAGGATCCACCTCTGTGGGTTCCACTGTATTTTTCTTTGATTGTGTCCTAAATACAAAGTGAAATATGAGGAAATATGAGGAAAAAGGTACAAATGGAGTCCATGCAGTTAAGAATACTGAAAGTCCTGTGAAGCACCAGTGAACATAAATTGCCAGGTACTGAATGTCTTTTTTTTTTCTTTTTTCTTTTTTTTTTTTTTAAAGTAGGTAGAAAAGTCTATACATACCAAAGGAATGTAAGTAATGTATCTATCCTTTCATATCACCTCTGGGCTTTCTCAGTCTTGAGCTATAAGTTCTATATTAACATTTACATAGTAAAGGTTCAGTTAAACAAAGAGTTTTAAGGAGAATTTTATTTCCACCTTTCAATGTCAGAGTGAGGAAGATTAAGAAGCAGTTATAAACCAGAGTGTTCATAAATTACTGTAAAGTAGACAGCTCACAAAATAATAAAAAGTTCTTCTACATTTTCACATGCAATTGTGCAGTTGCATTCTACTTTTCTGTTTTCTTTGGAAGACATGAGTAGAAGATGTAGAATAGCTATTAAATACTTCCAGGTTTAACATAAGCAAATATCTTCTGAAATATTAACTATAGTTTACTCTTTGTCGTATCATTGTTTGTCAAAACGTGGCTTGTGATCTGCTGAGCATGTATCATCATGACTGTTGGATTTTCTTTTTCTTCTTAGTTATACTACAAGAGTTTCTCTTTAAAAGTTTGTTGATTGTTTGGTTTGTTGTGTTTTTTTTTTTTTATTTCAAGGAGTTTCATGGGTATCTTCTTTATCCAGAAATATAAAATATGGTAATACATCTGATTGGAAGAAGGAAGTGGACAAACTGTCTTAGAGACAATGGCTTTTAAAACATAGTCTTCGTCACAGAGAACTTTGAACTGGTTCCTTAATAGCTTTCATAAACACATAGTTTTCTCCATGAAAAAAATTATTAATTTTAAAGCAGCAAATTTTAATTTCATATCCTAAAGATCTAGCTACTTGTCGTTTTAAAAAAAAACAACCTGTCACTTATCAGATAAATTTATCATAAATTTCTCATAAAATAGTTCTCTAGAAAATGATTCAATTTACTGTTCTGTGCAGTGTAATATTTTTATTCAGCGGTTTATAAGTTGTTCTCCTTAAGATGCTGCATATTTAAAAAGCTATGAGATTTAGGGTTTTTTTACAGGATAGGAAAAGGGACTTATATCCTTGGAAATGCTGGAATTTCATATTCCTTCAGTATGTCCAGGAAGAAAGAATATCTGCAACCTTCATGCACACAAAATTCCTGCAACATTCAATTTCACCAAATAACAATTTAGTCTTTGCTGTTGAGGCAACAACAGCAGTTTAAGAGATAAGATACAGAGCATTATCTGTATCATCACAGTCTAACAGGTAGGAAGGTACTGCTCAAAAAACTCTATTATCTCAACTACAAGTGTGGCTCTTTCTTATTCCTTTATTCCTTCAGTGATCATATCAATTAAACATAAAAGGATTTTCTAGATAAATCATTTGGAACATTTCCTTCTTTTCTGTTACTGAATCTATTTTTGACAAGCACGTCAGGAACTCATGGATTCCTTTTTTTTTCAAGATATGCAGCAGATTTCTGAAACTAGGATCACAAAATGCAAAATGCAGAGCACATCAACATTGCAGCAAAGTTGTTATTGTCATATGAAGGAAATAATCTTTCAAAGGTATATCTGAACATACCTAAACTCATGACTTTGCATATTTTTATAAATACAATGCCATACTCATTTAAGAGCTTTTCCTATAATGCTGCCAATAATGATAAAAGGATATTCAAAGGTTGGAAGCTAACAAAGAAGCCTATTATATGAGTTTCAAAAAATGTACCTATCATCATTGAAATGGAATACTAAAGAAAAGTCAAGAGGACACACACCTAGCTATTTTATAATGCACTGAACTTTAAGGTATTAGTTCTGAATGCTTGCTTGCTGATTGGAGATATTCCACACTCCCTTCCACTTTAGTAGCTGGTGATCTTAGTTCTGTGTCAAAGTCAAACCATTGTATCATTCCTGCTGGATGAGCAATTCCCTAAGCCTGAACTAGGATGGCTGCTGCTCGTCTTTTTTTTGGTACAGTGCTGTCAAGGGTTAAGGCTGGGCCATCCACTGGACAAATGACAGATGCTCTCTATTAACCCCTCTTCCTTCTCAAGAGGGGAGAGAGAAGGAATAAGGGAGAGAGATTTTTGGATTGGAAAACTAAAACAGCTTTAATAATAATAATAGAATTAAATATATACAAATATATACAAAACCAATATCAAAACCAACTCTCCTGATGGTAGTTATGTCACTAGCGGGCAGGCACTGGGAAAGTCACAGACAGAGCTCAGCAACAGATGGGAACCAGATTCAGGTGTGGAATTCCAGAATTGGATTCATGAACACATGGATAGGGATTGAAGGTAGAATGGACAGAGTCCTCCTTGGATGCCAGCCATAGAAGAAGAGAGCTTGACACTTGTGATCCCCCAGCTTTATACTAAATATTATATATATAGCACAGAATACCTTGTTGGTCAGTTTAGGGTTACCTGTCCCGTCTGCTTCTCCCTAGAGGTGCAACCTCTTACTTTCTGCATCCTCAATGTGGTACATAAGTTTTAGCAGTGGCCTTGGTCTGTGCAGGAACAAGTATAAGCAAGACCTTTCTGCACACCAGTCCTTGTTAGTAACTGTAAATATCGAGTGTTATTACTGCTAGAAGCAGACACTGTGTCCAAAAATATTCTGTTAACTTCAGAAAATGCTGTTAGTTAGAAGAGACTGAGCTGAAAAGTAGAATCACTGAACAGAATTAGTTCTGTACTAGTTCAAACCAGGATAACTGCAAATACTTGCAGCCAAAATAATGTCCTTTCTTCTGCTCCCCTCATAAACAAAGCTATTTTGGTGTGTCTTTAAGGAAAATCCAGGAGAAGCTTTCACCCAAGGAAGAATGATGATACACTCCCACCTGAACTTTATAAGTATAATTAAAATTTTTGTCATCTCTTTATGGTCACATGAAGGAGCAGCATAATACAAAAACAGAAAAATGGTCACTAACCATTCAAGGTCTTTGTAACTTCCTAGCCTATGTTTACGTGTTTCTGTGAGCCTTGGAATAACAACTTCCTGTGGAGGATCGTCATGCTGGCAATTTTGCACCAGTCTGGACAACATAACACACAGAAAGTACATTATCTGCTCACTGCAGAGGATCATGTTTGAGACCATCTAAGGAAACTGAAGGTATGCAGGCCCATGGGACCTGATGAGATCCATGGTTCCTGAGGGGACCGGTAGATGGAGTGGCTAAGCCACTATCCATCATATTTGAGAAGTCATGACAGTCCAGTGAAGTTCCCACCGATGGGAAAATGGAAAACATTGCCCCCATATTTATAAAGGGAAAAAAATGAAGACCCAGGGAACTACAGGACAGCTGGTCTCACCTCTGTGCTCAGCAAGATCATGGGACAGATCCTCCTGGAAACTGTTATGTTACATGGAAAGTACGGAGGTAATTTGTGACAGCCAAGATGGCTTCATTACGGGCAAATCATGCCTGACAAATTTAGTGGCCTTCTCCAATGGGGTCACAAGTTTGGTAGATAAGAGCAAATGCAGTCATCTATCTGAACTTGTGCAAATAAAGCATTTAACACTGTCCCACATGAGATCTTGATCTTTAAATTACAAAGACATACATTTGATGAATGCACCACTCAGTACTTTACACTGACTCATGGATGGCAGCAAATGCCTTATGGGGGTGGCTAAAGGGCTGGAAATAGGACAACTGGCAGCACAGAGGGAAACCTATTTGGGCTGCTGACCTGTGGCAAGACATCACTGCCCGGCTAGAGACACTGAGGGTAAAGGTACGTCACACCGATGCCCACATGCCTAAAAGCCGGGCCACTGAGGAACATCAACATAACCACCAGGCAGATCAGGTAGCTAAAGTCTTCCAAACAGATTTGGACTGGGAGCATAAAGGTGAACTGTTCCTAGCTCGATGGGCCCATGACACCTCTGGCCATCAAGGAAGAGATGCCACCTACCAATGGGCTCGTGACCGAGGGGTGGATTTAACTCTGGACGCTATTGTGCAGGTTATCCACAACTGTGACATATGTGCTGCCATCAAACAAGCTAAAGGGATGAAACCTTTGTGGTACGGGGGGCAGTGGTTGAAATATAAGTATGGAGAGGCCTGGCAGGTTGATTACATCACAATCCTTCAGACTCGCCAGGGTAAGCGCTATGCATTGACCATGGTGGAAGCCAGCACTGGGAGGCTGGAAACATATCCAGTGTCTCATGCCACAGCCCGTAATACCATTCTGGGCCTTGAGAGACAAGTCTTGTGGCAGCACGGTACCCTGGAGAGGATCGAATCAGACAATGGGACCCATTTCAGAAACCACCTCATAAGCAACTGGGCCAAAGAACTTGGTATCGAGTGGATCTACTATATCCCCTACCACGCACCAGCTGCCGGGAAAATTGAGCGCTACAATGGCTTGCTGAAAGCTACCTTGAAAGCACTGGGTGGTGGGACTTTCAAAAACTGGGACAAACATTTGGCACAAGTCACCTGGTTGGTAAACACCAGAGGATCTATCAACCGAGCCGGTCCTGCCCAGTCAGACCTGTTGCATACAGTTGAAGGGGATGGAGTCCCTGTTGTTTGTGAGAGGAATCTGTTGTGGAAAACTGTGTGGGTTTCTCCTGCTTCAGGTGGAGGCAAGCCC